>BNCR01000005.1:0-487500 GCA_014656515.1 Oryzias celebensis
TCTTGAGAGTTTCAAACTGCGTGATGGGCCTTTTATGTTGCTCTTAACATAAAGACACTTTCGTCAGGCCAGAAACATTCAAGCTATTAGAATCAACCATGCATCCCAGGATGTATAGAATAGAATAGAATAGAATAGAATAGAATAGTTTATTGGCCTATCAGTTTCACAGATAGAAATCATCTCAGAGCCAAAGCTGCTGACTCTTTCACACGCAGGCATGACGGGCTGCCCTCTGTCACCTTTCACTCTGTTTTCAGTTCATTTACTTCCAACTCTGCTGATTGGCTGACTGAAGGGGGAGGAGCCAACAAGGGCGCAGAATAACAGAACCATGGTGTGATCCCTGATGGTTCAGCCAAAGCTCTGCAGCCAAGGAGGTCAGTGTGCAGAAATCCCACACTTGCTCTATTCCAGGCAGGAATGTGGTGACTGTCACTCCCCCTCCCCCGGCTACGTCCCATTTCTGCCTCCGACTATTGCTGAGAAATCACGCAGCCTTCAAATAGATTCTCTGTGTTCCAGATGCCATTTTTAGTCATCTGGCGTTCTGTTTGAAGCATAGCATCTTCGCTGAAGTTGTAGACATTTTTAAGTAAAGCTGCCAAAAAATGTTTCAACTCAACTTTATTTAACACAACAAACCAAATGAACAGTTAACACAAACTTCACTTCAAAAAGTGACTGGCTGACATGTTCTAGTCACACTTCTGTTGGTGTTTCATGTCACAACAATCAAGGGCATCACCTGTGTGCCTCCACACAGATCCATCTGTACTAGATCATAGTGCTGTTTTCCACATATTCCACCACTCATCCATAACATGCCAAGTTACACTGTCAGCATTTTCATTACATTAGCTTTGTTTTCCTCCTGACCACGAGCTGTTCCACCGGTAACCAGACTCTCACTTGTTCCACGACAAGTTGTCCTGACCACTGCCCGTGTCAACTTCCTGTTCTGCTATTAACTTTCCAATCATCACCAGTCCCCAAATTTAAGATGCATGTCATGGATCCTCTGCTACTAAGTACCAAGGTTCTTCTTCCTGCTGTATCATATGTGGACTACAAGCCCCTCATCGAATGGAAGTCATGGAGGCTAAGAGGGGGTCTTGGGGTCCTCCTCCACTGGAACATTTTAGTACCCTTTCTATACAATTTCCAAGCGTCTGGGGCAATATTTTCACTAATCTGAACGCAGGAGAGAAGGGAGATACAGTACTAAAAGCTTGTATTTTATCACGATTGACAACTTTGATTTCCCCCAAAGCTGTTTTCCTGTGGCTGCTGATCTACGACACACTTCCAAATACTTGGAGGAGGAGCCACTGAAGGGCCATTGTTTGTAATGGCAGTATTCCTACAGAACAGCACCATCAGCATGCACTATATCTCAGAGAAAGTCCAATGTGATGAAAGGACCATTCACACGTCAGACACATGCACACACATTCAGAGACGTCCACACACATTCAGACACATTCACACATTCAGACATGCACACATATTCAGAGACATGCACACACATTCAGACACATTCACACATTCAGACATGCACACACATTCACACATTCAGAGACATGCACACACATTCAGAGACATGCACACACATTCACACATTCAGAGACATGCACACACATTCAGAGACGTCCACACACATTCAGACACATTCACACATTCAGACATGCACACATATTCAGAGACATGCACACACATTCAGACACATTCACACAATCAGACATGCACACACATTCACACATTCAGAGACATGCACACACATTCAGAGACATGCACACACATTCACACATTCAGAGACATGCACACACATTCAGAGACATGCACACACATTCACACATTCAGAGACATGCACACACATTCACACATTCAGAGACATGCACACACATTCACACATTCAGACATGCACACACATTCACACATTCAGAGACATGCACACACATTCACACATTCAGAGACATGCACACACATTCACACATTCAGAGACATGCACACACATTCAGAGACGTCCACACACATTCAGACACATTCACACATTCAGACATGCACACATATTCAGAGACATGCACACACATTCAGACACATTCAGACATGCACACACATTCACACATTCAGAGACATGCACACACATTCAGAGACATGCACACACATTCACACATTCAGAGACATGCACACACATTCAGACACATTCAGACATGCACACATATTCAGAGACATGCACACACATTCAGACACATTCACACATTCAGACATGCACACACATTCACACATTCAGAGACATGCACACACATTCAGAGACATGCACACACATTCACACATTCAGAGACATGCACACACATTCAGAGACATGCACACACATTCACACATTCAGAGACATGCACACACATTCACACATTCAGAGACATGCACACACATTCACACATTCAGAGACATGCACACACATTCACACATTCAGAGACATGCACACACATTCACACATTCAGAGACATGCACACACATTCACACATTCAGAGACATGCACACACATTCACACATTCAGAGACATGCACACACATTCACACATTCAGAGACATGCACACACATTCACACATTCAGAGACATGCATACACATTCAGAGACATGCACACACATTCACACATTCAGAGACATGCACACACATTCACACATTCAGACATGCACACACATTCACACATTCAGAGACATGCACACACATTCACACATTCAGACATGCACACACATTCACACATTCAGAGACATGCACACACATTCACACATTCAGACATGCACACACATTCACACATTCAGAGACATGCACACACATTCACACATTCAGAGACATGCACACACATTCACACATTCAGACATGCACACACATTCACACATTCAGAGACATGCACACACATTCACACATTCAGACATGCACACACATTCACACATTCAGACATGCACACACATTCACACATTCAGAGACATGCACACACATTCACACATTCAGACATGCACACACATTCACACATTCAGACATGCACACACATTCACACATTCAGAGACATGCACACACATTCACACATTCAGACATGCACACACATTCACACATTCAGAGACATGCACACACATTCACACATTCAGAGACATGCACACACATTCACACATTCAGACATGTACACACATTCACACATTCAGACATGCACACACATTCACACATTCAGAGACATGCACACACATTCACACATTCAGACATGCACACACATTCACACATTCAGAGACACGCACACACATTCACACATTCAGAGACATGCACACACATTCACACATTCAGAGACATGCACACACATTCACACATTCAGAGACATGCACACACATTCACACATTCAGACATGCACACACATTCATTAAGTGGGAATGAGGCTCTGTGTTCATGCAGTTCTTTAAAATAATTTAGCCTTTAGACAATCAAGTTTAGTTTTATGTAAATTCAAGATCAGCCATGGATTTACAATGGAAGTGATTTTGAACTTCACTTTTCAAGGTAAATTTAAGGTAATTCTTAAGCTTTTTAAGGACCAACATATCCAAAGGAGCTGAACCAGACTGTAGCTCAAGTCCAATTTTCTTTTGCTTTTTTCTAGTACCATCACTGTCCCAAACACCTGTGAAAACACCTGGGAGTGAACTTTACCTGAAAGACCAATGAGTTTGATTGAAATCCAGCTTCTGTTGGCGAAGTCAACAAAGCTTCATGGAACCTGAACCAGAGTGGATCACATGATCCCGTTTCTGTTTAATAAATTGCAGATCCTACTCTCTTTTTCTTACACTTTTTATTTACAGTCAATTTAAAAAGAACCAAAATATAAATACAGTCGCTGCACACAAACACCTCCCTCTATGATCGAGAGCTTAAACAACCCCAAACCCCCCCTTTCAGAGGAGTGTAATGCAGCGCTGTAACACTGGAGTCAAACCCCTCTTTACATCACTCCTATTAACATACAAGCATTGGGGGGTAATGTCCAAACTGCAGCATCATTCACCCTAAACATAGAAGCCAGCAGGGGAAGATCTCTGGGATCAGGGGGTGAGGTTCTCCATCTCTAAGCAGGAAATGAAGAGAACAGTTCTAATAGTGCTGACCCCCCCACACCAAAAGTAAAAAACCTGTCAGTTCTTCACAGATGAGAGCTTCACCATGCTCCCTCTGGTTCTGGATCTTCAGAGTTCTGTTTTGGGTCACAGTGAGGATGGACCCAATAGGTTCAGGATGTGTAGCTGGATGGTTGCCGTGGTGATTGTGAAGAGAAAACAACGATGAAGTCAGACCGGAGGTGCTGGCTGGACAATCGGCCCCATGCCAGGCGTCCTTCAGTTCTGCTCGGCGGCGCTTGCAGCTCAAAAAGAGAACACCCCCCCCCAGTGCCTTGGTCTATGCTGCCAGCAGGGGGCGCTGTTAGGACGCCTTTCCCAGCTCGATCTTCTTCTGGATGACCCGCGCTGAGTGGTAGATGAGCGAGTCAATCAAACCGGCCACTGTGAGAGGGGAGGCGGTTCTTCAGGACCAACATTCACACCAGAAAGACTGAGCTTCAAGAGCGGCACTCACCTGTGAACACGCCCCCGATGATGGCGCAGACTCCTGTCAGGAAGTGCGTGAACGACCTGAGAAAAGACACAAGTTTCAGCGTTTCCTTCACAGACAGCCCCCACCCCCATGAACTTGATTTTAGGTCTAAAAAATGACCGTTAGACCAAGAAGCGAAGACATCAGTCAGAGGTGTAACCTACCTGTGTTTTTCTGTGAATTTGACCATCATGGGCGACAGCTCATACAAAACAAAGACACCCGGCAGGCCCTGGTCTCCTATCAACCCGTTAGCAACTTTTTCATGCCTGGTGACAGAAAACTGGTTTGTCTTTACCACCTGGAAAAGGAGAAAAGATCAGAAACAGACCGATTCCTGCTGAGCCCTAAAGAGAAAATATCCTGTAAATGCAGCTGACATAAAAACTTGATTAAACCCATGGAAGGAAGATGATGGTCCACCTTTATTATTATTCAGTTAAGCAGCTGAGAACTATGGTGGCCCCATACAGTATATTATCATCACTGGACAAAGCAGGGGGTGACATCACCCCTAGAAAATACCTGACCTCCAGTTCCAACCAAAGGAGGTCATTTCAGTTTCCATTTTTCCGCGGTACGGACTTTGCCATTTTGGAACTAGACAACGTTAGTAAGCAGTTTCCATATGGTTAATGGGTTCATTTTGCGTAAGATTTGGTTGCAAAAAAAAAAAAAGACAGATGAACATTTCAGGATTTATAGAAATGATGAGAACGTTTTATTCTGTTCTGATTAGCACTGGCTGTGAACGTCAATCTCTGTATCAAAAATCAGTTTCGCTTTCATGCCAAAACCATTTTTGATTCTGTCTTTCTTTTTACTTTTCAAACATTTTAACTTTGGTCACAAGTTATTTAGAGCCGACAGTCACTTACTCCTATATTTTTATAGTAGAATTCAAACTGTGGTCAGTAAAAGAACAGCGCTGGTCATTGGAGGTCAGAACAAGTGTCACACATACCTGAGATCAGAGAAAGGCTGACGTCATTCACACGTATTTACCTGTGACCAGCTCAGAAACTGATGGAAATTCATCTTCATCAAGATGCACATTGCTGCACTGTCAGCACGTATTTTAAGGGCTGCTTTATTCTTTCAAATGACTCGCATCGCAGTGTTCTCACAACCATCAGAACAGAATCGATGCAGCCGCAGCAGAATGTGACACCTGCTGGTGACATCACCCGCCACTGGAACTTAACCCGCCGAGTGCAATTGCGAGCAAATGGCGTCATTTACCTTGAATTTATTTCAGTGATTAAATTGTGCAACTATGGAGGAAACTTTGTCTACAAACATGTCTTTTAAACAATGAAAATGATGAAAACTTACTGAAGTTTGGAAAAACCAAACCACATACAGACACAGAGAGACAGATAGAAAATAGAACAAGTTACTGCAAAGAGATGTCTAATATTTCATATCTTACAGCTCTGCAGAACGCAATTCACCCTTTTTTTATTTTATTGTTTCGTCTTTGTATTCCCTCCTCTGTTTAGTGGAGGAACTCATCACTTCCTCTGCACGTTCACAGAGCGAGTGAGCGAGGAAGAGGTTTTTCATGTTCAAAATAAACGCTGGAGTTGATGCGTTGCTTGAAAAATGCAAACACCACTCAGAATTTCATTGCAGGTATAGCGGGCTGTTCAATCAAAACCAGTCAAGTATAAACGGGGCTTAGACCGGCATTTATTCTTCACAGTTGATATATCCTCTGCAGGAGTGCAGTGGCTACAGACAGTCACAATGGGGAAACATTTGGTGTATTAACTGTAACCATAATCCTAATTGTAACCTTTCCTCCCAGCCTTTTCAGCCAAAAAAATAATAATAAATTCAACACTGGCTGCACATATTGAGAAAATGACCTGCAAATAGACACTTTCTAAAAAGAAAAGTAAGGAACTCATTAATGTGGTTTGGGGAGGGAGGTGTGGGGTTTCCTGGCCTAAACGTTTCCCTGCCTCAAGCCTGGCCATGCATTGCATTAGTATACAACAAAGACACATTTGAAAATCTCAAATGTCAAAATTCATCATCATCATCCAATGATGTCTTACAGTACCCACCTTTTGTGTTTCATTTTTAACATTTCATTTTGATTTCTTACTTTTATTTTGTAAAACGTTTCCTTCTTCTGTTGTTTTGTTATGGCGGATGTTATTTGCTCATATTTATGTGTGATCAGCACAAAAACTGTTGGAAATTCATGTTGGTCACACATAATAGGTCCAGCCAAGATGCACATTGCTTCACGTATTTTAAGTGCATCCAGAGCTGGATATTTAAAAAGTTAAACTTAAAGTTAAAGTCCTGTTAGCTGTCTTGCACCTAGATGTGTGAAATGTGTTCTATGCATTTGATCCATCCCCTGGAGGAACTTTGAGCTGCAGAAACAGATGGGCTCAGGATCCATTTGGTGATTTAACCCAAACTGCAACTGTATTCTTAACCTGAAACCTTCCTCTGTCTGTGTGGCCAAGAAAAAAGTTCAGCCTTAGTTGCATGCATTTACAAAATTATATGCGAATAGACACTCTTTTTTTAAATTGTGTTTTGGTTTCTGAAAAATTCCTTAGATTTCTAAAATCCAATTGTTTGGTTTCCTTTTTAAAATGTGTGATTCTTAATATGTTTCTGCATGGAGGGATTTGTTGGTGTGGTTTACACTTCAGCATAGAGCAGAGCCAGGAAACGGTCTCACATCACTGACCAAAAAAGCAGTTTCAGGGTTAGGGTTACCCCTAACCCTTTCAGGACTGTCCGTTCTATTCAACACGATGTCAGTTTGGATAGATGACTCACCTCTCCATCAGTTTTCATGTAGATAGTAGGAACGATTTTTACAAAGTACTGGTACATCATGGACGCTGTGAAGACAAGATTTAATTCAGGTCAACAAAAAAAAAAAACACCAAAGCACTAAATGTGCAAAAAAGCAAACTATTCTCTTGCTGCAGTCTAAACCATTTTTAGAAAGATTTTTAAATAGTTTAAATATTGTGATGCAAATGTTCTACAAGTGTCCCCACTGCAGGACTAATAAAGGGTTTCCTCCGAGTCAAAACGGAAGTTTGTTCTGTCATTCATCTGAAGAGGAGGGGCAGTATGGGTATGTTGCGGAGACAACCTCCAGGGGGCGCCGCTAGCTTTGTACACGCCTCATTTTCCGTCTGGCTTTTTCCTCTTCCGGTTATGGAGGTCTGACATTAAGATATTTAAACGCAGCCGCGTTGTAAAAACTTCAAAGATAAACCCAAACGCCAAGAAGTAAAATACACTTCAAGGTAAAATACGCTTCTCTGACTCTTTGATACATTTTTGAATTATTTCCCAATATTCGTTACGTATGTCTGCGAAGGCCGCTGGTCACGTTAGCATGCTAAGCTAGCGGGAAAAAACGGTAAGGATTCAATTCAGCGTAACCACATTAATAAATGTTTTTCCACATCTAAAGCGAAAATAAAAGGTTTGAAAATAAACTTTCTTCGCGCTGGTTAGCTGTTAAGTTTTACTTTAACGAAGTTAACTATCGCCAGTTTCTCGTTGTTGTTAACTTTTACACACAAAAACACGAACAATTTCACGGAACCGTTTGGTAAACTGAGATCTTTAGGGATTAATGTGCAGGAAACCCACTCCGAACGCGGTTCTGTTCATCACATAAGTAAAGATAATAATAATGATTTTATTTTGAGTGTTTTTTTTTTTTTTAACCGTAAACAAAAATGTCAAAGTTTCTGAAATGTCTTCATCTGAGTAACATGTAGTGTAAAAACAATCCCCAAGCAACCCAAGACTTGGACTGATGACTGATCTTCTGGTCTTCTCCACAGATGCCAGTGGCAGTCGGTCCATACGGTCAGACCCAACCCAGCTGCTTTGATCGGGTTAAGATGGGCTTCATGATGGGGTTTGCAGTAGGAATGGCTGCTGGTGCCATGTTTGGTACCTTCTCCTGTCTCAGGTAATAAGACTTTGACTTCTTCTGACTAATTTACTATAAACATGGCTAACCCCGCCCACCTCGCCCTGCCAGGATCGGCATGCGTGGTCGAGAGCTGATGGGAGGAGTTGGGAAGACCATGCTGCAGAGTGGAGGAACGTTTGGGACCTTCATGTCCATCGGTATGGGCATCCGCTGCTGAGCTCTTGCAGCCTGCGTCGCATGTATAGACACTTTGCATGAACTTGCGGGGGGCTTCACAAGTTCTAGTTTTGACATTAAAAGTTCTACTTTGTCCGAACAGTTCAGAGTGAGCGTGTTTGTTAGCCTACATGAGAGAGGTTGATGGCTCAACAACGATCGAGCTTTGCGTCATGCAGCACGATCAGAATGTTAAAGTTGATGCAGATCCCGTTCAGACGGTTCTGTGATTTTAAGGATCAGACTAACGTGCTTCAGTTACTGGTGGTGGTGCTCAGGCGGGATCTGACCTTGTGGAGCTGTGACATCGGTCCCATCCAGAGGGTTGATGATGCCGGGGTAATCTCTGCCGAACGACAGGTGTTTGATCCTGTGGGTCATGTTGATCTGTAGAACAAGGAGGAGTGGTTAGCTGGAGAACACCTTGGGAGGGGGGGTGTTTCCTCATTAGGACATTACTCACGTTGTCCAGGCCGAAGCTCTGCAGGTCATGAACTACAAATGAGGAGAGAAGCTTTTAGCTGGAGATGCCAGAATGTCCTGAAACATTTATGAACAAGATCTGAAACTAAGTCTCTGCTGGAGAACCTCAAACTGCTGCCTCAGCACTTTCCAACACGCTTGGTCTGGGTACTGACATTATGTCAAACTAAATCTGAGGCTGTGGGCCAAAGTTCCTCTCCATCCTGCGAGTCCTCAAGCATGAAGAGATGCAGCAAATTCCTCCAGGAGCTAAAAGTTAAGCCAATGGAAATGTCTGCAGATCCAGACGGAAGAACCAGAACCTTACAGAGGGTTCTGCTGTTGATCATGCTGTTCATTAGATCTTAAACCAGGGATGTCCACACATTTTGGAAAGCTAGCCAGATTTGATGAGGTCAAAATGAGAGGGCCAACCAATCCTCCTGCATCCTCTGAACTCTTAATGTGGATGTAATGATCAATGAATCCATTTCTATTTCTACGATCCAACAGATCGATCTGAGGCGGGATTTAAATGACCTATGCAAGTAAAAAGATATTTCATAATAAAATGAATCAATTGATCTTGGAAAATACTATTTTGATCGACACATGGTGGGTTTATTTTACAATAAGCAGGGTTTGTACACATTTTTAGCAATGGTTTTCCCAAACTTTTCATTTAATTTCCCAAACTAAAAATAGACTATTTCAGTCAATGCCACAAAACCAAACCAAGACACACAGTGATGCATCAATGTTTATCTGCACTAACCGATTACATATGTGACAAGGTGACATTGTGGCTTTTCAACTTCTAATTGCAGCTCATCTTATAGAAATGAAAAGATGAGGTTAGTGCCCAGCCTGTTTGTAGTTCCTTGCTTTTGTAGTTTTTAAAATATTAAAGTTACGGAAAAGATTTGAAAGAAGATCATCCATTATTTGTTTTAATCGAGTGCAATAAGCTTTCATAGTAAGCAGCAGCTGTGGCTATTTCTTCCTTTTCATGTGACTCTCCAGACCCGCTTTTCCCATGATGTCGTGGAAGGACTTGGATAAAGTCTGCATTCTGCATATCTCTGGTCAGAGTCTTTCAGTAGTAGTTGATACCTCATTGGAAAGCCACTTGCTGTTAAAGCTGCATTTCCCAGCACTTCCATGTCCGACAGCAAGTCAAAAGCACCATAGCTTAAACGGGTGAAAACTTGACCTGCTTTACGGCAACAAACTCCCATCAATGATAGCGCAAGGTTGAACTTCTGCCCCAATTTAAATTCAAATATCATGTTAAACTTTTTTTCATGTTTTTTACATCAAACATTAACATTTCATGACTTTTCCAAAACTTTACAGAATATTTCATTTTTTACAAGCTTTTCAACTGTTGCAAATTTGAAGCATAATTTGCGTTTGCTGAATGCAGCTTTAGAAAATTCTGGGGGCCGTGTATTACAGGAACATGCAGGCTGGTAGACATTTGAAGGAGAGCCGCAGTTAGCTCTCGAGCCGGACTTTGGACATGCAGTTTTGAACTAAACTGGTTCCATCATGGGACGTTAGTAGCAACAGAACATTTTGAAGTATAATAAAATGTTACCAACTGTAAGAACAAAACTGAATTAAATAAAGATCAAAGTTCTGTGGAAGGGTCCTCACAGCGATCAGAACATTCGAGTCAGAACCATTTCTTTTCAAACCTGTGAACTTTTCTCACAAACATAGACGGAGAAAATCTCATTTACAGAAGAAGAAGGACTTACTTTCCACAGCGTGCACTGCAGGAAAAAAGAGAGAAGAGTCACAGCAAAGCAGCAGAACACCGCAAAGCATGCAACATCAACGTACAGCCCTGTGGGGGCGCTGCACACCCCACAACGTCATCATGCAGTTTCTGAAGCACCAAAGGCTTTAAAGATCTGAGGAGGTTTCTCCAAGCTTTGACCACTGGGGGGTCTGATCTGTCTTGCGTTTCTGCTGCTAAACGGGAAATGACTGAACACAGGAGTGATGAGAACACGGAGATGTGTCAACCAGATCTGAAGCCTTAACATGAAGTTAAAGACCAAACAGGAACGTTGTGAACAGAAAGAGGTGAAGATGGAGAGGTGCATGATGGTGGAGCGGTCAGCATTCTGATCTTCTTTGAGGGAGGGCTTCTCTTCAGCCTCCTCTTACAGTCCACAGACATGCTGCAAAGGTGTGTCCCCCAGGTGTGTGTCTGAAGCCTTGTGATCAAGTGTCCAGTTGAGCCTTCACTCTAAAGAAGCTGGGATTGAGTCCAGCACAGGATGGAACTGGGACAGAAGATGGACTTTGGGGCTCAACTGGAGCAAGATGTTTGCTGATGTGTCTGATAATAACTGCAAAGTTAAAGGTCATGACCTCCAAGCAGATGCTCCACTGGATGCCAGTCAGACCTCCTTGTTACTCAGAAGCTCTTCATTCCAAAGCTGCTATGGATCATCCTGTGGCTGATGTTTCATCCATCATTACTACTCGTTTTTTCAACAGATCTGGCTATCCGGGTTAGCCCCTCCCCCTTCAAACAGCGGACGAACACCTCTGCAGGTCAGGTCAGACTCTGCAGGTCTCACTGCACTTAGACTAAAATGTTTCTGAAAGCACGGTGGTGGAGGGGTGATGGTTAGAACTTGTTTTGTATCTAAACGTCCAAAAATGTGATCACTCATCACAGGAAATAAATAAGTCCTCAGTTAATGTCTTCAGCGGACTCTGGAAAAACCTGATACCTGGGAGGAGCCGGGGATGGAGCCAGGCTTTCTACTCCTGGGGAGCTGCTCAGCGTCTCACTGTACAGAAACATCTGTTCCTCAGAACTTTCAGTCAGAGCAGAGGATGAAGGACTGAAAACATGCAGCCAAAACAGGAAACTGGATCCTCAACAAAAAACGGAAAGACTTCCACTGTCTTTTAGTTTGTCGTCACTTATTTTTGGTTCCTGTCAGAAAAACAAGAACTGTCCCTACAAAGCTGATAAGCAGTGAGAGTCCTCCTCCGTTAACAGACTGTTCAAAAGAGGCTGAGGAACTCTCTGCGGTTCTTACCGTGGACGTGGGACTGCTGGAAACTTTTTCCTGGAGCAAAATGGAAATTTCCCGCCACCTAGAAAACAAAGAGTGTTCAGTAGAGTTAGCTGCTCAGAGAAGCGCAGTGATCGCTAACAGACCTGAAGATGAACCTTTGAAGAGTATGACAGGATCTATCCCCCACCCCACACACACAATTCACACCAACAACCAGCTATGATTACATCCCAAGAGCTGCTTTCAAAAGCCCCCCAGGTCGGGTTAGCCCGTAAGGGCACACTAGGAAGCAGCAGCTCCAAGAGCCTTGACATTTCCAAACCATCTATGGACTCAAGCAAAACGAACTTCTTCAAATAAAACCCCAAACCGCCACCATGTTGAAGTTAAACCAGAGCAGCATTCTCCGTCAAAGGTTTGATCTTTACTGAGACTCTGTGTCACCAAACGGTTCCGGAACGCGGCCGTGTCTGCAGATCAACGCTCCGCCAGGGGAGGGGTCACATGTGGAGAACACATTTCACACATAGGTGTGTGACCGCTTTAACTTTACTCTTTGGGAAAAACAGAATAAAAAATCTTTGAAAGTAAACTTTACTAAGCATTCATCCATCATTTCTGGTTACTATTCATCTCTAAAGTCTTGTCTGTGTTGATCTTATAACTTTTATGTTTATTGGGATTTCATGTTAGAGCCATGGACCTGAGCAGAAACTTCCACTGATTCTGACTGATGGAGATCCTCTGCTCTTCTGAAACCACTACTGTGTCTGTTTGGAGGACAGTCTGCTTAGATGTTTCAGTGAATGCTGTTGATGTGTGAACATAAGGACAGGTGCAGGTGGATGCGAGTGGCGCTGGTGGATGCGAGTGGCGCTGGTGGATGCGAGTGGCGCTGGTGGATGCGGGTGGCGCTGGTGGATGCGGGTGGCGCTGGTGGATGCGGGTGGCGCAGGTGGATGCGGGTGGCGCTGGTGGATGCGGGTGGCGCAGGTGGATGCGGGTGGCGCAGGTGGATGCGGGTGGCGCAGGTGGATGCGGGTGGCGCAGGTGGATGCGGGTGGCGCAGGTGGATGCGGGTGGCGCTGGTGGATGCGGGTGGCGCTGGTGGATGCGGGTGGCGCAGGTGGATGCGGGTGGCGCTGGTGGATGCGGGTGGCGCTGTTGTACCTTGTTGACTTCCAGGAAGCCGTAGACCTGACAGCCTTCGTTCTTCTGCTCCTGCATTTTCTGTGTGAAGCCCTCCCTCTTACACTGTTCAATGGTGTCTGCGTTCTTGAAGGCCCAACCTCGCCGTCGGTAAGCTTCTCGCACATCATCACAGGTGTTACAACACCTGTGCAGAAGAACCCGCCCAGCAGAGCCGAGTCAGTGCACAAACACCAGAAAGTACAGGTCCAGCAGGGAGACACCTTTATGCTTTACTTGAGGTCTTCGGTTTCAGCTCCGTAGCAGCTCTCGCATCTGTTTGGGTCCAGAGTGCTGGGGTCAAAGACCTTGCCATCATCAGCCTTACCCAGCTCTGAAAAACACCAATCACAGGTTCCTGGAAACCAGCTTCTGCAGTCAGACTGTGTTTAGTCTGAACTATATTCAGATATCGCCGTCAGATCACACAGTTCTGGATTTCTCTGTGTAGAACTAGTTCTTTCTGTGCAAAACAAAAACCACCATGGCAGCTTTACATAAACCAAATACAGCCGGGAAGGAAGGATGCAAACAGCCCATTACACCTCCATCTGTCACCCCTTCCACACCCCTCCTTTCTTAGCTTCTTCAGTTTAGTTTTACAGCTTTTTATGAATAATAAGCAAAACCAGAATACGATAAAACCATTTTACACATGCATGCACACAAACACACAATTACAATGTTGTTACTAGCTAATGCTTTTATCAGTCTTCTTGCTTTACGATTGTACTTATTTGATATTTTACTATCTCGCTTTTCAATAGTTTTAACTGTTTTACTGTACGGTGCCTTGTTTGACTTCAGTCATGTTATGGCGTCAAATAAATAAACTACAACTACACACACGCAAACACAAATGGATGCATGCAAATGTGCAGACACATGCGTGCACGTACACAAACACACATTCAAGTTAGCAGTTTATCACAGGAATGAGCTTCAGCTAAAAAGGAAACAGATTCCAGAGTCAGACTCATTCATCCTTCAGAGAGGTTCTCCTTTACACCCAGTTCCAGAACTGGAGTCAGAAGCAGCACAAAAACATCCAAAAATGTGCATTCCACACTGAAACATGGGACTGTGCTCCACTGTCTTGGTGTTACCGGAGCAATTTAAAGGTGACAGTCAAAATTCTGGGTTACCGTGCTTCTCTGCCTCCATGCTGACTGCTTTCAGATCCTTATCCAGCCGCCGTTTGAACAAATTATGTTCAACGTCTAGCTGCTGCTCACCAGCCACGTCCATAGCATCTATGCTGAGATCTGAGACAAACAGGAGACACGTAAGACCTTCAAAATGTCAGCTTCACGGCCTGAAGGTCAATGGAGACAGGAGACTCTTACAAGCACAAGGCATGTGAGGGAAAATAACGTCGATGTTGATTTTGAGTTTGTCACCTCGTGACGTGTCCACGTAAAGCTCAGGATGGACCTGCAGCACAACACAAACTGAGAACAAGCAACCAAAAGGCCAACACGTCCAAAACTGAGGTGTAAAGCTGTGACAGAATACGTTGCACCGACACGTTTCCCTCAAGAAGACGGGACGCCCAATCACCTTCTACTGAGCACGCAAAACCTCCTTTGTGCAGATGGACTCACCCGGTTAACTAACTGTCAAAGCTACCAGGGGTTCTTTAAATAAAAAGAATTGACATTTTTATTTCTGATCCTTCATGAAAGTTAGAACCTCATCTGCAATTTACTAAGCCAACGGGCAGAGATGTGGTTGAAATGAAACTACACTTAGAGACCCGCTCCAATGAAAATGGTGTTCTAACATGTTCTTGTTGCTTTTTTCTGATGAGAACATTTATGAAAGAATTTAAGATTAAAACTGTATTTCTGAATATTTCTTCATTCAAATCGTGTTGGATCAGGAGCTGATGAAACTGCAGCAACCACCAAAAAAGACTGAAATGACTCAATGGCTTCACGCCCTGAAGGGACCGACAAATGTCCCACCAGAGCAGAACAAACCACAAAGAAGAGGAAGTTCTGACGTCTGGAGCTGGTTTGATGAATGCAGATCCGCAGGAGGAACCTCACCTCTTTAGTGAGATAGTACTGCAGCTCTGACACGAAGAGGATTAACATGATGATGCCGCTGATGATCGTCACTGCAGACACACAAAGGAGGTCAGAAAGCACACGAAAGAACATCAGTCCTCCAATCATCTGACCGTTCATCTAAACAGAAGCTTTCCAGATTATTGGAAGTGGTTCCTGGAGGTGAATGAAGAAAAAGAGAGCTCCTCGTGTGTCTTCAGGTTATGGAGAACGAAGGAATGGTAATAAATTATTATTTTTCAGAGAAGCATATTTATAGAGAGAGGCTGTGATCTGCAGAAAATTTCACACTACATATTCACAGCGCAAAATGCAGGAAAGTTTTAGCAGCTTGTTGAGAAACAGGAATGTGATGGGAATTCTGTCATTGGTTTCTATGGAGGCTGATCCGAGTCTCCTGGAGATGAAAGTGACCTGAAACACATGGATGCGTTCACATCCTACACCGGATCCATGTTGGCTCGTCTTCTGCACGCGCGCAAACTGCAGTCATTGGAGCTTCGTGTTGATGAAGATCATCATCATCACCATCACATCCCACTACAATAACGAGTCCAGTGACTTCCCACTGCGGAGTGTTTTCAACGACCCGTGGAATCACGGTTCGCTCCGTGACCCTTCCACGCAGCCCGGGCTGTCACGGCTGCTCGGGCTGCGTGGATGTTCACGCAAACGCCTCCGGTACGCTTTTCCCCGCAGTCTCAGTTAGCCGCGGCGGCTAACGCCGCGAGCCTCTTCCCGGGTCCGCGCGCGCCTCTTACCGGTCGCTCCCCCCCACGTCTTGACCCGGAAGTCCTCCAGAGTTTTAGGATAGGCGTCAAACTGCTTTAGTTTGTTTAAAGTTTCCATCTTATCGAACCCAAACCCGAGAAATCCAGCGAAACACAAGCCGAACCGCTCCAAAGAGCATCGGCGTTTCCTGGTCACGTGAAGTGACGCTGGGCCAATCAGCGACAGCCGCGTCATTTCCACGCCATTTCCTTCCTGTGCGGGTATTTCTACATGTATTTCAAGTTAAATATGTCTACTGTTATCTCACAGATTTAAACTGACAGAGATTCACATTTGGCTACACAACACAGAAACAAGTGCACATTTCAAAAACACAAAACTAAACAACAACAATAATATAAATACAGGAAAATAAATAAGCCAGAAGGTTAGTCTTTATGACAAAATATTGAATCTTTCTAAAACAGAAACATTTTTCATCACTTTTGGCTTCTCAGAACTACAGATACTATTAATATAAAGCTTGAATTCAATGAAACAAATGAAAACAATGAAACATGGTTTTCGGCCAGAGAAATTACATTTGTGGATATGAAATTTTACAAGGGAAGAGCCAAAGAAGATCAAAAGACAACTCAGAACATACTTTAAAAGGTTGACTAAATAAAAGTTAGATGCTGGGTGCTCAATAAATAAACCAGTCACATCGCCATCATGTTGACTCTTCCCTTCCTGTGCAGGTATTTTTCATTTATTACCTGTCCAAGAGTCCATGATGAGGTAGAAAACGTTCCTTTAATCTTGGAGGCTTTGACTTTGATGTTGAGGCAGAACAATAACAGCAATTCTTGGGATTTTAAGACAGTTGTTTGTCACTTTTCTTTTATTTATTGTAAAGAAACAGAAATTAAAATCCTCAGATACCATTTGACTCCCTGTGTGAGAAATTTCTCCCAGTTCCTTTAAGAGTTAAAAAGAAAATATAAAATCCTTCCTAAGTGATGTGAAATCTGTTCTCTATGTTTAAGTCATCCTCTGGGGGGGGTGCGCTGCAGACAAAGCTGCTCTTAGGAACTGTTTGGTAGTTTAGCCCCACCAAAACAACTGCTCCGTAATGAATGAGGCTTATGAGAGATGCTCTACCACTATGCCACTGAAATCATTTAAAATGCAATAAAGACACACAAACTTCTGTAAAACATTCAATGAATTAAATTATGCTAAAAAAGACACGCACAGGCATACGAAGGGAGAAACTTGTTATCATGAGTCATCAGTAAGCAGGTATCGGTGTACCTGAATACGTCTCGGTCAGGTTGTCTACAGGTGGTGCTCTGTTGCAAATCCCGGCAACAGATGACTTTTGGAGACGGTGAAGATCTCAGTTGCCTTAGTGATTTTCTGAAACTTGTATTTTACTAGTTTACATATATTTTACTTTATATTATTTATCCTCTCCTCAGATGGCTGTGACCAAATCTTTTCCATGTTGCTGATTAACGTAACCATGGTCAGCTCTGGTTCCATTTAGTTTAATCATTTTTTTACAGTTTCTAATTGAACGTTCTGATTTTCTTCTGTTTCCTCAGTAATCGAGCTTTTCTGATATGTCTGCATCTGATCATGTCTTCTGGTCAGATGGTCATTCGTGTTGACATCAGTTTCCCTTCTTCAATGAAGCTAGTTTGCATTTTCTATTTATGCCAGACACAACTTACTTCCAATAAACATACAAAAAACGTTGAAGGACAGAGATGGGGCTTACAATTTAAGAAAACGGTTGAACTTCAAAAAGCAGTGCATTCATACAGTAGCTATCAGTTTGTGGTGTGGATTCATAGAATGGGTTTAAAACAAAGAAAACGTTTACAAGTATTAAAAAAATACAAGATGTCACTGCTTGAACTTCACATGGTTGGACATGAGCAATAAAAATGATAGTGAAAATGTCTATTTTCCAAAGATGCAATACAGAAGACAAATAGAAGCTTTTGAGAATGATTAGCTGTAAACAGATTTATGTACCATATAAGTGGTTGTAAAAAGGGGAACTTACAAGATTTTTTTTTCTATCCACTACTTTATTAGCACATTGTTTGTTTTATTGTCTATCCGTAACTCTTGTTTTCTTTCATTTTGTGAAAAAAACAATAAAATAATGGTAAATGGTGTATACCATGAGTTACGTTAGTTTGAAAAACATTTGTTTTTTCCTTTCACCGGAAAAGGCTCTGGTGTCCATGAAAGTCATGACCCTTGATAGACCTGGATGAAGAAGCAGAACCAGCTTATCGGAGTCCACCCTCTTCTTCAGGATGAAGGTCTGGGCCACCGGTCCTGCCCCCACTCTGGCCTAGCCTGACCTTTGACCTCGTGCCTGACCAGGAGGCTGGCTGCTGTCTGAACCAGACAAATTTGGACTTTCCTGAGATGGCGCTTGAGTTTAGCCCGTCGGTTCTGGTACCAGATCTGAAGGAAAAACATCGGCCTCAGAAATTTAGAGCTTTACTGAGAGGACAAATCCGAATTCTTCCCCTAACTTTACGGCTTCTCCCTACCCTACATTTATCCCTCCAAGAGGAGAGTTTTGGAAAAACAGTGTTTTCAAATTCTACCCCTTAATGATGTCATCAATAATTGCCGGTCATCTATGTTAGCACATAGCTAGTGCCAGTGCTCAGACAATACATAAAAATGATGGTTTTATAACTTTAATAAGTCGTGCTAAACAACAAATCACTACTTACATTTACATGTAAACTTCTTGAGATTCTCCTGCTGCACAGTGCAACGCGGCATACATACAATACTTGAAGTCACTTCGCTCTACCCTTAAAAAAAATTATGTCTGACACTCTCCCTTCAAGGGCTAGGGAGAAGCTGGAGGGTTAGGGTAAGAATTCGGATTTGGCCTTACTGATGTTGGAGACTGCAGAGAAAATGGTAAACCTGGATTCTTTCCTCCTCCAGTTGGAGAGCGGCTGCCAGTTGCTCCCTGAGCTGGATCCCTGGGTAGCAGTTCACCTGGAACACCGTCTCCAGGATGGTCACCTGCAGGACGGACCAACGCAGTTACAACTCAAAGGTTCCACGTCCTCAGTGAGGTGATGCGGTTGAACCTGGCTGAGCAGAAACTGGTTACCTGTCTGCATGTGAAGGCGGTGCGGGGCCTTCGCCTCTGAGACGTGGCTGGATTCCTGATAGCAGGAGGTCTTTGCAGATGACAAAGCTGCAGCTCTGGACCCTCGCTGCAGCTCCTGCTCTCCTGCACTGTAGGCAAAATAAGTCAAAGAGTTCCTTCACCTTTGTTTTTGGGAGAACATTTCACACCAACAGGACTCAGGTTATCAAACATGAGATTCAAATGGAGGAAGAAAAAAGACGCACTCCAATTAAAAATGTGTTTTTGAAATTTCTTGTGGCATTTTTCTCATAATGGAAAAAGAAAATTATGATTAAAACTGTGTGTCTGAATACTGACTTATTCAAATTGAGGTGAATCAGGAACATGCAAAAAAATGCTGTTTGAAAGAACTTGCAGTTGTTATGTAGAAACTAAAATCAGCAGGGCACCAGCTCCCTGCTCCTCCCCATTCTGATGTATCGACCTGCAAACAAACAGATCCATGAACGTATTTGTTTTTCTTATCTGAGCTGGAATCTGGATCAGAACTGTACGGCTGGATAGATCTGACATTGTCTGTTATTTTTGTCACACTGCTAAGGTTAGGTTGGGGTGTGAGGAGTTGTAAGCTAGCAGGAGAGAGTAAAGAAATGGATGGTGGGAAATGTGGGAAGGCTTACTGCATGCCAACAGTATCGCCCACAACTGGAAGGTGAATTGCTGATGAACTCCTGCCGCTCTGCAGAAACTATGTCCTAGAAAACAACACAGTTTTTTTTATTTAGTCTAAAAACTGCATCAACATAATGAAAAGAGCACTGGGAATGCTTTGGAAAGGCAGATCAGGAGATGATCAGAGTGGGACTTTAAATCTGGTTTTTGATGAGAGCTGTTCTCATGTCTGAGGATCATCATGGTCCCACTTTTCTCATTAAAAACTCTGAAAGAACCTAATCATGACACAGCATTTCTGTTAAACGGTCCAACATCTAGAAGCTTCCTCCAGAACCTTCTTTGGTCTCATTTTGGATCAATTCATGCAGGTTAGCTTCTCTCCAGATCTCACTTGGTTCAAATTTTCCAAAGTTTTTAACTCCAATCTGATCACAGTACCGATCAATCCATCAGGCTTTACTTAAAAAGCATAATCAGTCATGGTGTCAAACGCTTGAACAGTTTATTGCAGATCCAGCACAATGGAAGAATCTGAATAAAAAATTCCCAAAACAACCAGGGGGAATTTTGACCAAAACGTCTATAAATGAGGAACTGAGCTGCAGTCAGCAAGAATGAACCCTGGCATGATGATCTGGTGGATCACAGCAGAACACACTGAAGATCATGTCAGAGAACATCAGCTCCTCACCTGTCCAGGGTTGATGTAACTCCATGCAGCCTCCGGGATTTTCCAGCTCCAAGCCCAGAATCCGATTGATGGAAAACATTGGAATGGTTGCTGCTGTTCTGGCAGGCGATTCCATGGTGTCTAACCCGGACCGTTGAGCAGAAGCTGGTTCCTTAGGCGGTGTATGCTCCTCAGAGTCAGTCAGAAATCCAGCTGCTGGTTTACATGGGACTGAAGGATTTATACTGGAAAGTCTTTTTTACATGTGAATGAGATTCCCTGAAAATCCACTGTGGATGATCTCTGTGGAACCTGAAGAATGAGACACTCGTCAAAATTAATAGAAAACCCTCACAGGAGATGCAGTCAGACTCAGCGCTCCCTCCCTGATGGCACGGATGGAAAGTTCTGGCTATGACAGACAAAAGGCTGAACAGCCTCCTTTTCTCCAGAATTATCAAAGCAGAAAAGCAGTTTTCTGTCACTAGCACACCCATACACACGCACGCACACGCCGTCAGCCAACAATGACGGTACGTGGTCCAGAGAGATGCAGTAATGCTCTAATCTGTGAGTGCAGTGATTCAGAGGGAAGCCTCTTCAGAACCAGATCGGCTCATAGTGACGACCATAGACATTACAGTCTAGGGTGAAGCTGCAGGAGCTTTAAAACAGCAGACCTCCTTCAGTAGAGGGGAGTCAACCTCAGACTGACAGCAGGAGGAACGTTTGCTTCAGGGAGATATTTTGGGGATCAGATTCTGTCATTTATTAGAGTTCAAACAAAAAGGCGAAAAATGAAGAAAGAAAAAACGTTCTCCTGAGATCCATCAGGAACCCACAGGCAGTGGGTCCACAAAACTGCACAATATGGTTGTTTAACATTGACACAAATAAAAACTTCCTTTCCAGGTTAATTCTACAAATATAAGGCCTTTCAAAAATTATATAAATTCGTATTTAAATCCGTTTTTTGTAATTTAAATGTTTGTTTGTTTGTTTTTTGAAATTCTCAATGTCATAATTTTACAGTCAAATATCATAAAAACGTCATTTCATAAATGAGGTTGATAAAAATGTTGTTTCTTCAATATCTCTGCGTTCTTCTGGGCTCAAACAGGCAGACTAAATGATTTACCATGTTCACATCAAATCCTGTAAAAGTCAGACACACGACGACAGACCTTTATTGTGAAAGTCCACAGCGGAAGCTTCACGGGCGGCGTGATAACCATAACCCCACAGCGGCGTTTCTCCCACAGAAAATATCCAAATGTCGGGAATTCACTTTGAAAACCGTCTCCAGGTTTCTTCAGTCTGGATCCGGATGCAGCCGCGCGACAAAAACGGTAATTTTCTGCCGGTGTCTGCACCCCGTAACCATGGCAACCATGACTTCAGGCCGGGCCGTGCTCGCGGAACGAGATCGAGCGCTCTGTTTGATGCTGACATGAAAACACGACATTTTTGTAACAATTCTTATGCTAAAGTGCAGTAAGTTTCATCCACGAGCGTCGGTGACACCGGAAAGACTTCTGACTGAGTCGTGAGCCCACCACCACCACCACCACCACCCAGTCCCCGCGTTTATTTAACGGGTCTTTTGTAACGGAACCGTTTGTACAAATATTGGGTTTGGAGTGGAGTTATTTCAACCAATCGAAACAAAACAATGTATCTCTCTCTATCTCTATCCATCTATCTCTCTCTCTATCCATCCATCCATCCATCCATCTATCTCTCTCTCTATCTATCTACCTCTCTCTATCTATCTACCTCTCTCTCTCTATCTCTCTCTCTCTCTCTCTATCCATCCATCTATCTCTCTCTCTATCTCTCTCTCTATCTATCTCTCTCTCTCTCTCTATCTACCTCTCTCTCTCTCTCTCTCTCTCTCTATCCATCCATCCATCTATCTCTCTCTCTATCTCTCTCTCTATCTATCTACCTCTCTCTCTCTCTCTATCCATCCATCCATCTATCTCTCTCTCTATCTCTCTCTCTATCTATCTATCTACCTCTCTCTCTATCTCTCTCTCTATCTACCTCTCTCTCTCTCTCCCTACCTTAACCTATCTTTCTTTTCATTTTCTTTACATAAATGATCATTATCCGTTTCTGAAATAAGAATTTCTGTTTTTTACTCTTCTGTCATTTTGTGTATTAAACCTTTAGTGTTTCTGATATTTGCTTCACTGAAAAATCCGCTTCAACATTTAGGTGATTTTTTTTAAACTGAGATTATCAATAACAATAAGATTAAAAACATCAAAGGGTTTTGTACAATAAAACAGCTTAAACACCGTTACTGAACATGGACCTAATGAAAAATATGAAAACTTACAATGAACCTGTGAGGCTGTGGAGAATCGTCCCTCCAACAGAACAACCTGTAGCAGAACCAGACTGTGGAGGGGTGAGTCTGTAACATCTGACCCGCATGTTCCTCACGGTTTAAGCAGATGATCCAGTGGAGACTCTGCGAGAACTCATCATCCCAACGGCAGCTGAGTCAACCGTGATCAGACAGGTGAGCAAGGGCCTCACGGCTCCTCCCCCTCTTAACTGTGCTCTTCATCATCTCACCTGTGCTGGTGAGCACCTTGTTTGTTCTTGTCCAGAGTTCTTTTGTTCTCCAGAGATCCTGTGTTCTCCAGAAACCTTATGCTCTCTGAAGAACACAGGATGTCCAGAGATTTCCTGTTCTCCAGGGAGTTTTTGTTTTTTCAGAGATCTTCTGTTCTTTGGACTTTCCTGGGAGAATTCTGTGAAGAACAAGACAAAGAACAATTGATTAGGGTTAAAGGTCGATGTCTGTTCTTGTTGGATGTTTTTTCATTAATTCTGAGAAGTTTTAGTGTTTAAGTTGTTCTGACTTTTAATGTTAAATCCAGTAAACTTGTACCTGTTTGTTCGATCACTGTTCTTTACTGTGATGTTGTATTATGTCCGAGGTTCTCACCAAAAGCTTAGGAATCGACTCTGAAGACGTCATTCTCAAGGTAACAGGATCTTTAAAGTAAGAATAAATGTTCTTGAGAAAAACCTGAGAGAGCGTCTGTGCAGATCAGGAACCATCACGGCCGTCTGATCCCTCTAAGCAGCTGCATGGGTGCCAGCAGCGAGCACACGTATGTTTCTGCACCTACACACCTGTGCAGTTTTCTTTTGGACTGATGCTTTCCCTTCACAGGCCTCTGCTTCTGGAGGTGACCAAAACATTTCAGTACGGTGAGCACACGGTCACGATCCCAACACTTCCTGTATCCTCTGGCTGAAACCGTTTCATTTCTGTGCAGTCCATCCAAAGCCCAGAACCGTTCCCATGACTGTGATCGCCAAGAGCACCAAGACTCGGCTGCAGGCTGCAAACCGCAGGGTAGGAAGTGCTTTGATTCAGGGTGTGTATGTGTGTATGTGTTTGTGTCTGCGTGCACAGGGGGGGGGTTATGGAGTGAAAGATCTGAACTCTGGGTCAGACTTAAGAACCTTTGACCTGCTAGGAATTCGGTCCCATTGTTCAGAGTCTGATGGACCAAAGGTTAGGAGGAAGCAGTGGATGAAGAATAAACAGAAATGCTCTGCTCCTCTTCTTCAACCCGTTTTCCAGATTCAGAGACTTGAGGAACTTCTGCCTGAAATCAAACTCAAACAAAATGACAAACTCGCTCAGGTAGTCTGACTTCTCTTCAGCAGAATGGATTGTGAGACAGGATCTGTGTGAAAGTGTTTCTGATTTCTCTGTTCGTCAACGCTTTTCTGTCTCAGGAGTTCCTATGTCTGAAGCAGAAGCTGGAGTTTCTTGATCAGAGGATGCAGGTAAGTCTTCAAAGATCTGATCAACAGAATCTGGACTCATGGCTGCAGTGTGAGGGTTGGCTGGCTTCTTCTCACCTGTCCGGCTCTGTTGCAGGTGGCAAGTTCTCACAGATGGAGGGGGGGGCTGGACAAGGCTCCTCTTTGGTGAACTGGTTTCAGGACTTCTGGTCCAGAGCTTTGTGGTTGTCCTTTTACTGGTCTTAACTTTATAAAACATCTCTGAGGGAAAAAATTCACAGAAAATATGTGAGGAGAAAGACATACAATAGACTGAAGCCATGAGTAACGCAGAGGATGGAGAGGGATCCCCACAGGGATCAAGACAAAAAGTTCTCTTCCAGTTAAACCTGGAAGCATCTCCACCTCCTCACTTTACAGTTTGGTCATCTGGACTTCAGAAAAGCTCAGAGTCAAGCTCAATGATCATCAAAGTTCCATTCATCAAAGGCGCCAGCTAAAACCCGTCTTCAGCTCATTCCTCCCTCTTGGAGATGTCACAGGTTCGTCCTTCACCAAATTCTCCAGAACTTCTTTCCATCTGCTGCCAGAACCAAAGCTAAGTTCTTGTTCCAGAACAAACTGGATGTCAGTTTTTTCCACCAAAGAAGACTCCACTTTCAGCCAACTCCACCAACTTATCTGGAAGAAATGGCTCTATGTTTAGATGTTGGCCTTCTGCTCCTTCATGCCAGCTCTTCTTTTCAAGCCCCAATAGGTGTTTCCCATGAGTGTCCGGTGATGAAAAACCAGGTTTCAGATCAGAAAACATTGAAAGTTATCAATCATAATCTCTACATTTATCTTTTCCTGTAGCAAAGTCGTAAAAATAAAACTACTTTGTAAAAAAGCAAAAATATGTTTGTTATGAAAACATTACGTTTTTTTTTTCCAAGAGTAGCCCTGACTTTTATTCTTTTTTTTTATTGTCCTGTCCAACAGCTGAGCAAACAGATAAGCTGAGAGCCTCTTGTGTTAGACAGATTTTACTGTTACAATCAGGGTTATAAATCATCTGA
This sequence comes from Oryzias celebensis, assembly GCA_014656515.1. NCBI lineage: Eukaryota > Metazoa > Chordata > Actinopteri > Beloniformes > Adrianichthyidae > Oryzias > Oryzias celebensis. The sequence continues at coordinate 25,592 of BNCR01000005.1, forward strand.
TACACAAGGTGTATATTCATATAAGCCCCTTTTGTAATTTAAACTAAACTTTATATTAATTTTGTTTGTGTTCTTTTTGTTGGACCAGACAGAAAAGGGGGGGGCAAAAGAAAAGGGAAAAAGGGTGGATTATAGAAGTTAGAGGATGACTGCAGGGAAGGGAGGGTAGAGTCGGAAAACTACAGGCAACAAAATGCTGGATCTTATACCCATTACAATCGTGTGAGTGTTGGTCTAAAGTGGGCGGGGCCTGTCCACACACTCAGCTGTTACAAACATACCTGCCGGCTCCAAGAGTGTTCACAAACTTGTCCACGTCCAGTTCATACGCACACTTATGCAAACAAACCAACACGTGTAAAGCATTACATTCTGGCAGGTAAACTATTTAAAGGTGTAAAGGTGAGCCAACGCCTGTGCTCAGGTGACTGTTATGTTAAGCTGAAGTGGATTTGGAATGTAAAAAAAAGAAAAAGGGAGAACTCCCAGCCATCCCCACACCAAGACCCCCGCCGAGGCAGCAGCGGCGACCAGGGCCCGCACCCATACTGTGGGGCCAATGGAACTATCCAACGGAAGAGAGAAGGCAGCCCGGCCAAGCACCCAGACCAGGGCCCGCAGGACCACCACACGGGCCCCCAACACCCGAGAGCTGTGAGGTGCGGAAGCACAGAGTGCAAGCCAAAGCCCAGTCATGAGAGCAGCCCTCCAACCATGTCAGGGGGCCCAGTGTGGGGCCCCACCCCCAAGAGCCCCACCACCCCAAACAAGCCGCCCACCACCCAGGAGTTCTGAGCATCCACCCCAGCTTGTACCAGGCAGTCGTGGAGATCCAGAAGAGAACACGGCAGGGCTCAGCTACCCCCACCTAGAGGAGGGATGACCAAGAGAAGTGGGGGTCCCTAAAGGTGTAGAGAACATAACTCGACCAGGATGTCCCAATGTTGTAAATTAGAAGGGGCCCAGGACTCATGGACTTGCCAGAGGCAAGGGGAGGGGGGAGGGGGCCACCGGCACCCAGGAGGCCGACACCCAAGAGACAAGGCCACTGCTGCTGAAGGCCCTGTTCCCTCCACTGGGGATGGGGTATTTGTGTGTTTGTTCATTTTCTGAACCGCTTTATCCCTTTCGGGGTCACGGGACTGCCGGTGCCTAACCAGGCTACTCATGGGCGAAGGCAGGGGACACCCCTGGACTGGTTGCCAGTCTGTCGCAGGGGCCACAGTCACACACCCACATCCACAACTAGGGATAATTTAGAGTAACCAATTAACCTATGAAGCATGTTTTTGGATGGTGGGAGGAAGCCGGAGTCCCCGGAGAAAACCCACACATGCAAACTCCACATAGAAAGGTCCCCCATTGGTGGCAGTGTTTCAAATCCCCCAGCCAGGACTTGAACCGGGAACCTTGCTGTGAGGCAAGAGCGCTAACCACTGCGCCACCGTGCAGCCCACCAAAATGTGTTTGTTTTGGTTTAAAGGGTATGTGTAATAAAGGGTGCAGTTATAATTGGAAAACATAAAGTCTAAGATCTCTGTTTTTGAACAGCAACACTGATTTCAATAGAAAGTCACCAGAAATCAACAGTTTCTGATGGAAGACGAATTGAAGGAAGTTTAGATCTAAAAAAAATCTGCAGAGCTTCCAGTCACAGTGTTACTGGCTGTTTCTCTGCAGCTCTGACTCACCACACATTTCTGTCTCATTCCTGACAGTCCATGCATAAACCAGCCATTGGTTTGTGATCCCTCCTGTCATTGTGTGCATGGTATTGAGCTAAGAATAACCCCAGGACATTTTTACTAGAGTTCCATGAAACCTACAAAAGGCAAAGCCTGAGAGACCTCATTGCTGAATGTTCAAATGGCAAGGCAAGCTTATTTGTTTCGCACATTTTCTGTCCAAAAACAATTCAAAGCGCTTTACATAAAACATAAAAAAACAATCAAAAGAAATTTCAAAGATGTGATTATTGAGATTTAAAGAACGTTACAAAAAAGTGAATTTAAAACAAGCATAGATAAACAGTTCAGATTTAAACATTTGAATCCAAAAGAATCAAATGCAGCTGAGAACAGGTGGGTCTTTAATCTGGATTGAAATACACTGAGTGTTTCTAAGGCTTTCTAGAAGTCTGTTCCAGATCTGTGGAGCATAGAAGCTGAATGCAGATTCTCCATGTTTAGTTTGGACTCTAGGAACTGATAAAGGACTGGATCCAGATGAGCAGAGAGGTCTGGCTGGTATATACTGGGTCAGGAGGTCAGTCATGTACTTTGGTGATAAACCATTCAAAGCTTTATAAACCAGTAGCATAACCTTGAAGTCTGTTCTCTGGCAGACAGGCAGCCAGTGTAAAGACCTCAGAACTGGACTGATGTGGTTCTACTTTTTTGGTTCCTGTGAGAACACGAGCAGCTGAGTTCTGAATAAACTGTAGTTTCCTGATTGATTTTTTTGACCAAGTACAGGGATATCCTGGACCAGAACCTTCTCCAGAGAGCTCAGGACCTCAGACTGGACTGAAGATTCATCTTCCAGTAAGACAATGACCCTAAACACACAGTTAAAATAACCAAGGAGTGACTTCACAACAACTCTGTGACTGTTCTTGAATGTTCCAGCCAGAGCTCTGACTTAAACCCAATGGAGCATCTCTGGAGAGACCTGAAAATGGCTGTTCACCAACGTTTACCATCCAACCTGACAGAACTGGAGAGGATCTGAAGGAGGAATGACAGAGGATCCCAAATCCAGGAGTGAAAAACTTGCTGCATCTTTCCCAGAAAGACTCATGGCTGCATTAAATCAAAATGGTGCTGCTACTAAATACTGAGCAAAGGCTCTGAATACTTAGGACCATGTGATATTTCCCTTTTTCTTTTTGAAAAAATCTGCAAAAATGTCCAAAATTCTGTGTTTTTGTCAGTATGGGTGCTGTTTGTACATTAAGGAGGAAAAAATGAACTGAAATGATTTTAGCAAATGGCTACAATATAACAAAGAGTGAAAAATGTAATGGGGTCTGAATACTTTCCGTACCCACTGTATTAATGGTGAACACGACAGAAGACAGGATTGTGGGTTTCGGAGGTGCAGTGAGGTCCTTATCTGCTCTAAGTCAGCTGTGGAGGGTGAGACCACATTTGCAGTCAGGGGTTGAAGTAGCAGCAGAGACTTGTTGAGGCTGGTCCTGATTCTGCTGTGGCGTTTTTTTAACGCTGACTGTACAAAGGAGGACACCAGAGAGGATGAAACCATCATGAAAACCTCCTCTTTATAACAGGAACTTGGCATTGGGGTCTTTAGTCAGAGGCTTCTTCAGATTCATGGTAACACATACAGAAGATTCCTGCCCACAAGTGTAGTCTCCAAAAACAATTCTGAGGATTGGAGAAGGTCTCTGACTGAAGTTTCCGGCTTCCCCTCAGATACAAAGACATTTTTTTAAAATCAAAGATGTGTGATCTGTTTTGCAAATAGAAGGTTCTGCTTTGATAATCTATCCAAATAGCAGCAGCTCTGAAGCATTTTAGTGGGAGGAGTTCCTTGCTTTTCCCTACATACCGTATATATTCTGATAGTAGCCCTGGCGTTTATTAGAGACTGGCGTTTATTTCATCACAGACAAAATGGTGATGGCCAATGCGTTTATTTTGTGGTGAAATTCAGTCACAAAATGCAAAAATCATCAGATGAACATTTCAGGATTGATTGAAATGATGAGAACATTGAATTCTGTTCCGATTAGCACTGGCCGTGAACGTTTCTTTTCTCTGTGAAGCATTCATCTCCGTGTCTAAAATCCGCTTCACTTTTATGCCGGGCATTTTCCTGGAGACACGCCCACCCTCCCATCTTTGCTTCATAATTCATGTTCAAACCAGTTCCTCTGATCCTTCACTCACTTTCTTTGCTTCTCCACCTTTAAGATCAATTCTAAATACGTGTGGCCAACAACAGAATCCAGCCTTGGACACGCTTAAAATACTTGCAACATCACAGCATCTTGGCTGCACTTGAGGCCAACTTGAATTTCCATCACTTATTGTGTCGATTGCATGTAAATATGAGCGAAAAACATCAGCTGTTTTACAAAATGTCAGTCGAATCAGAATACCCAACTATCTTACTTTTTTGGATTTTTTTCTTTCTTTCTTTTAACTATCTCATCTATCTCATCTATCGCTACGGTGGGTTGTTGGTTAGCTTACTGTAGCTCCAAGTTAGCTTTCCATTTTCTTAACCGGCTATAACCCTTTTAGGGTCATAGCACTGCTGTTGGGCGAAGGCGGTCCAAGGACAGGAAAGAGTGCGCCTGTCCTGGGAATAAACCGGCCTCCTGCCGCTGCTGGCCGCTGGGCAGATGGCTTAGGGATTCCTGTCTCTCTACTCGGGGATTTTGTTTTTTACTGTCATCATTCTCTTGTCATCTCGTTTTTAAACAAACATTCACTGTTTTTCACACCTAACGTGAGTCATGCCTGCTACTTGTTTATTCCACCACTTCCGGGTCTGGTGCATTGTTCATACAATCAGCTGTTGTTACCTGGCATAAAAAAATGCGGCAGCATATGGCTGTTATCTATTTTATTATTCAACAGCGCTATGGTGTTAAGATAATTCCATTGCCAGGAGATCAATAACATTCAAAGAAGTAACATTCTGTTTCAGTTTAATAAATGAGCCTCAATTCGCATGCTCACTCGGTTACACAAAGATCTGTGTTATGACGAGTTCCTTTATTCCATGTCATGTCATCTTTCATCATGCTTTTCTGGAAACAGGTTTGTGTGGTTCATGTGGCAGTAAAGTTGAAGTTTCGTCACTGAAAAGCATCAGAAAGACTTCAGGAAAATGCCCCAGACAAACAGAACTGGCAGATTTGTTGCAGCAGCTTCTTTGCATTCGCCTCCACACAGTATGATCAGACGGTTGAAACCAAAACAAAAAACTTTTCTGATAAATATTCATTTTTATTTTTGATAAACATCTGATTTGTCCTTCAGAATAATTGTAATATTCCCGTTAGAATGAATTCAGATTTTTATTAATTTGTTGAAATTTCACATGAATTCTTTTTTCTCTTGTTTTCCCCAGATATGACAGATTTATCCTCTTTCAAAGTGGAGAATAAGCATTTGAAGTCCTGTTTGCTGTTGTTTGTTCAGAATTTAGATTAAGCTCCGCCCACCACACGCCACACACTATAAATGCCCAACATTCTTCCTGGTGCACAAACCAGCTGCTTACCTGCCTGTCCTGAGGAGGCAGCGCCTCACACCACAACTCAGAACATGTCGCTGCTACTGGAAGAAGACCTATCCTGCACCATCTGTCGGGAAATATTCAGGGACCCCATTGTTCTGCCCTGCAGCCACAGCTACTGCAGGGCTTGTCTGCAGAACTGGTGGAGCGGCAAACAGATACTGGAGTGCCCAGTGTGTAAGAAAAGGTCATCAATGAGTGACATGACCTCCAACTTGGTGTTGAAGAAAGTTTGTGAAGCAATTTTAGACAGAAAAGGAAAAGAAAGGAAAGTTCTCTGCAGCCTCCACGCTGAGAAGCTGAAGCTCTTCTGTGTGGATCATCAGGAGCCGGTGTGCCTCGTCTGTCTGCACTCAAATGCACACGCTGGACACAACGTCAAACCTGTTGAAGAAGTTACAAGGCATCATAAGGAGCAGCTCGAAGATCTCCTAAAGCCTCTGAAGGAAAAACTGAAGAACCTGAAAGAAGTGAAAGAAAATTTTTGTCAAACAGCAGAACACATCAAGTTCCAGGCCCAGCAAACGGAGAAGTTCATCAGGGAGCAGTTTGAGAAGCTTCAGACCTTCATACAGAATGAAAAGGAGGCCAGGATAAAGGCTCTGAGGGAGGAAGAGACGAAGAAGAGTCAGGCGATGAAGGTGAAGATTGAAACTCTGAGTAAAGACATCGCAGCTCTCTCAGACACTGTTCGAGAGACAGAAGCCGCTCTGGGGGATGAAGAAGTCCTGTTTCTGCAAAGCTTCAAATCTGCTGTGATGAGAGTCCAGCAGAGCCCCCCCCTGGAAGAGCCACAGTCCGTCTCTGGAGTGCTCATAGACCAAGCCAAACACATGGGAAACTTGACCTTCAAGACCTGGAAAAAGATGAAGCCTATGGTCACGTTCACACCCATCATTCTGGACCCAAACTCTGCAAATCCAGAGCTTACACTGTCCCCAGATATGACTGCTGTGTTCTGTGGACCGAGACAGAACCTTCCTGATAATCCCGAAAGGTTCAGCTGCTTCCGCATCGTCTTAGGCTCCATGGGCTTCAGCTCAGGGGCCTACAGCTGGGATGTGGAGGTCCGAGAAAACACAGACTGGTTTGTGGGCGTGGCTTCAGAGAGTGTGAACAGGAAGGGAAAGCATCCATCTTCTTTATGGAGAATAGGATGCATCAGTGGAGAATACATGGCACGCTCGCTATCGGAACCATCTACAGTTCTACCAAATACGTGGAAGCTCAACCGGATCCGGGTCCACCTGGACTGGGAAGGAGGGAAGCTGGTGTTCTTTGATCTCAAGGCCAACGAACACATTCACACCTTCACCCATCGCTTCACAGAGAGACTTTTCCCGTACTTCAACACGTTGAGCGCACAGCCGCTCCGGATCATCCAGGAGACGCCGTTCATCCTGCAAAAGTGAGGATCAGCAGACCTCCACCCTCCACTGATGGAGGAGCTTAGCTCAAACAGACCTGTGTCACTGAGGGAGGGGGGCCACATTCATCAAGAGATCTTTAAAAGTAGAAAACCTGGTTTGCAAACTCGTTTAGAACTTCAAGTTCAATATTTTGGGAAACTTTCATCAAGTTGGTTTAAAATTGTTTGTTTTTCTTTTTGTGAAATTTTTGTCCATAAAAACCCGACCTTAGAAAGGTGAATGAAAAAATGTGGAGAATCAAACAGTTTGAGAGGAGACCACCTAATGTTGAGTTGTGAACACATGGACCCATACAGGGGCTTGACCCGTACAGGTGATGCTGTGGTACAGTGTCCACTCTAGTCATTGGTAAGGTGTGAGTACTGGCTCTTTACTGACCGTGCATAAATGCTGCACCCACGGGGTGTGCACGTGATCCCTAAGTGCTTGTAGGACGTCCACACAAACTACACTCTGATTGAAAAATGTCCTCATTTCTAACAGTCATGCTGCAGCAAAGAGTGCGCACGTATCATGTGAACATCACAAACAGGCTCCTTGCACAGTTCATAGGACCTCAGAGTGGTGAATGTGAACATGCAGCATTCCTGATCAGAACAGCATTGTGTAAATGTTCTTGGGTCACTTGACACAGATTACCATGAAAGTATCTGAACAAATCTGTGGTGGAGTCACGAGCAGTAATCGTAAAGAACCCTGGAGAACCCTGCAGAAGACCAGAGCAGATCCCTGGGGGCTTCTTCACAACAGAAAGCTGCCAAGTCCAGAGTTTGAACCCAAAGGTTTCTGGTTTAAACCGATCTGGACTCAGAGAAAGGTGGTCCACAGTGAAAACCTGTCAGGTGCAGTACGACAGTACGATGGTCACATGCTGGACAAATGTATCACCATGTATGTGTTACAGGTTAAACAATCTAAATTTTAATAAAAGCTCTCTTGGATTTTTTTGCTGTTTGTGTGGCTGAGTCAGCTGAAAACGGGAGATTCAAACATAATCTAAACTGAAATGAACTAGAGGAATGGAAACTCCTGATCTGTGTTGCTACAGCTTCTTCCAACTCTTCTGGAAAGTCTTTTGCTTTTATCACATTTCTATTTTCGGAAAAGGAGCAACCGCTCCACATACCAAACATAGCATCCTGTCCGGCAGGTAAGGGCGGTTTCTCCGACAGGGAAGATGTCAGAAGAAAATCCACATTTTAAACTGACTGAACAGAGAAAATTCCAGTTGTAGACTGTAAAGTTTAAACTTTTCTGACGTGGGCTGATATACATGTCAACCACAGGTCCTGCTGCTCTTCACATTTCAGGAACATTGGCTTTAATCCTGAATAACGTGACCCGACTGTAGAAACAACATGGAACGTGTATCTGCAGGGTTATCTGACATCTTAAATCTTGATAATGGTTCTTTCCTTGTGGACCATGATGGTGGTTCCAATCTCCATGTGAAGAACTGCATGTTTAGTAAAGCCATTACATTGTTAAAAAAAAAAAAAAAAAAAAACATTTTAGTTTTGAAAATCAATTTCTGGCAGGAAGTTATGAAAGGAGACATCAGAACCAGTTTCTCGTTTGTCTGTGGTTCTGACCCCTTAAAGACCCACTCTGATGAAAATGGTGTTGAATGAGCTGCTTCTGAGACAACAAGCTTCAACACATCTACATTATAGACATATAGATGGATAGATGTGCATAGTCTTTTATTTATGTGCTAAAATACACAGACTTATTGTAAAAAGCAGATCTTTAAGTGAATCAGAGAATTATTTAGCAATAAAAAGATCAATTTAGATCAATATGTGAGGTTACAACAAGTTAAAGAGTTATTTCGTTATCAACAGCTTATTGAATCTGTGTTCTCAGTTGTCATGTCAGCAGCACAGCAGTGCGCTCCGTGTTCTGTTCTCAGTTCTTTGTGAGTGACTGACGGGCCAGTCCAGAAAAAATAAAGCAGATTAACAGCTCCGTCCACGGGTAGGAGTCTGACGCTGAACACGCACACCTTTCTAAAGGCGTCCTGACCTTCTGACCTGAAAACTCTACATCTAGCGCTCATATTTTTATCTTTGAGGAAACAAATGCTATTGGCAGGACCGACCAGGTTTCCCCAGGAACTAGATGGCGTGGGAGGGTGAGGGGTCCCCACCACACAACTAAGCTTTCCAATAAATTGCAAGCCTGGCTGGGTTGCACAGCGTGCTGTCGTCGCTGTGCAACCAGGACAGGGTTTTAGAAGTGCGTGCTCCTGGACACTTATTGATAACGGATTACAAAGTAACAAATTACTGTAATTGAATTACTTTTGTCAGTATCGGAGTAACATAACAAATTACAGTTCAAGCTTTGGTAACTAATTGCCATTACGGGCTATAGAAACCCTTGTTACTTTGGTTTTGTAGGCTCTGACATTTTCTCTTGCTTAAATGAAAGGAAATGGAGATAAATAAATTTAAAAAAGCAACTGGCGCATACACGCATGCACATGTGCAGAGTTGGAGATCAGTTAAAGTTCAGACATGCCCTCAATGCTGCAGGCACAAGGCTTTCCAAACTGGCTCAAAGATGAGAGGAAAAGAGACGCAGCAAGGAGTGCTGTCATCCCAGTGGAGCAGCAGGTGAGCGGCAGAGCAGAGATCCGCCCTGTGTGCTGATGTGACGGTTACGAATGAAATGACTCTAAAGCCGCTCTTTGGTGTGAAACACAAGAGCCGGATCCTTCCTGGGAGCCGTCTTTTTCTATAATAATTCACCCTGTCTTACTTTCTTTTTTTCTCTAAGCTGCACATGACTAGTGGTCAATACGACTTTGCACTCAGCGCGCTTCGTGGGGGTGCATAGTTTGGTAGACTCGTAGCAATGCAGAACTGTGCACTAAAGACAGACATAGAGAGAGAGACAGAGAGACAAATGCAACTCATTGTAATGGAATACATAAAGTCAGCCAGAAAAAACATGGAGACACAGTTCTTTATGTTTTCCAAAGACTGGTTTAGTTTCAGATTTGATCGAGATTACTATAGAGATAAATATAGAGATGAAAATAGAGATAAATATAAAGATTAATATAGAGATGGAAACAGAGATAAAAATAGAGATTAAAATAGAGATGGAAACAGAGATAAATATAGAGATTAAAATAGAGATTAAAATAGAGATGGAAACAGAGATAAATATAGAGATTAAAATAGAGATGGAAACAGAGATAAATATAGAGATTAATATAGAGATGAAAACAGAGATAAATATAGAGATTAATATAGAGATGGAAAAGGAGATAAATATAGAGATTACTATGGACATGAAAACAGAGATAAATATAGAGATTAATATAGAGATGGAAACAGAGATAAATATAGAGATTAATATAGAGATAGAAAAGGAGATAAATATAGAGATTAATATAGAAATAGAAAAGGAGATAAATATAGAGATTAATATAGAGATGGAAACAGAGATAAATATAGAGATTAATATAGAGATAGAAAAGGAGATAAATATAGAGATTAATATAGAGATAGAAAAGGAGATAAATATAGAGATTAATATAGAGATAGAAAAGGAGATAAATTTAGAGATTAATATAGAGATGAAAACAGAGATAAATATAGAGATTAAAACTGAGATGAAAACAGAGATAAATATAGAGATTAAAATAGAGATGGAAACAGAGATAAATATAGAGATTAAAACTGAGATGAAAACAGAGATAAATATAGAGATTAAAATAGAGATGAAAACAGAGATAAATATAGAGATTAACTTAGAGATGGAAACAGAGATAAATATAGAGATTAATATAGAGATGAAAACAGAGATAAATATAGAGATTAAAATAGAGATGAAAACAGAGATAAATATAGAGATTAACTTAGAGATGGAAACAGAGATAAATATAGAGATTAATATAGAGATGAAAACAGAGATAAATATAGAGATTAATATGGAGATGGAAACAGAGATAAATATAGAGATTAATATAGAGATGAAAACAGAGATAAATATAGAGATTAAAATAGAGATGAAAACAGAGATAAATATAGAGATTAACTTAGAGATGGAAACAGAGATAAATATAGAGATTAATATAGAGATGAAAACAGAGATAAATATAGAGATTAATATGGAGATGGAAACAGAGATAAATATAGAGATTAATATGGAGATGGAAACAGAGATAAATATAGAGATTAATATAGAGATAGAAAAGGAGATAAATATAGAGATTAATATAGAGATGGAAACAGATAAATATAGAGATTAATATAGAGATGGAAACAGAGATAAATATAGAGATTAATATAGAGATGGAAACAGAGATAAATATAGAGATTAATATAGAGATGGAAACAGAGATAAATATAGAGATTAATATAGAGATAGAAAAGGAGATAAATATAGAGATTAATATAGAGATGAAAACAGAGATAAATATAGAGATTAATATAGAGATGAAAACAGAGATAAATATAGAGATTAATATGGAGATGGAAACAGAGATAAATATAGAGATTAATATAGAGATAGAAAAGGAGATAAATATAGAGATTAATATAGAGATGGAAACAGAGATAAATATAGAGATTAATATAGAGATGGAAACAGAGATAAATATAGAGATTAATATAGAGATGGAAACAGAGATAAATATAGAGATTAATATAGAGATGGAAACAGAGATAAATATAGAGATAAAGATACATTTAGACATTGTTGGCAGTTTGGAAACGCCACAGCGTTGTTTCGCGGTACCTGGACTGCTTTGTTCTTTATCAGCCAGACTTGACCACACCAAGGCTCTTATAATGAACTAAAACTAAACTAAAACTAGATGTAATGAAATATTTCACTTAACTGACAAAATAAAAAAATTTGAAAAATAAAAACTTTAAAAATATTTAAACAATAAAAACTAAACTGAAACAAGTAAACAAACACTGGAAATAACTGAACCTAAACTAAAAAAACAAGTTAAGAAGGAAAAACTAATGGAAAAATACAGAACTATGTAAACTCTGGACAATGTAAAAAAACTAAACGGCAATAAAAAAAAAAACTGATCTCGTTCCGCTTATTTCTCTCCTCGCAATAACAGAAACCAGATCAATCAAATGGGAATCAGATAAGCCTTCGGAGGAGCAGACATCCTCCATCTGCTCACCTGATAAAATCACAACAACCAGCCGTGGAGTCCAGCTCACTTCAGCCGCCGCACTGCGGCGCCTTAGCCGATGCCGCGGTCACTCGCTCTTGGTGAATAGGGTGGGGAAACCAGCCCACCAACTTAGAAACTAAGTAAATGATCTGCAGCGCTACATCATCCCCTACCCACAGGTACCGCTTGCTGCAGCTCAGCGAGTCAGGGGGTGGGCGAGGCATGGGAGGGGGTGCCAGGTGTGTGCTGGGTGGCAGGTTCGTCATGTCTGAATTTATTGTTTAATTTTGCTGAATTATTAATGGTAGATGCGTGTAAACAACGCTTCAGGCTTTTTCACACATGATAATGGGGAAAAAAAGGTCACTGTGCTTCTAAAACTTCTAAAGGCGTTCTCCCGCTAAAAGGGAACGTGAGCTGGAATCAGACCGTGGTGAGACAGCTTAGGGTTACCCTACTGATTTTCTAAAGCGGACATCTTCTGATGACTGTTGTGAAAACGTGCACGTTTCATTCATATTCTCTGTCAAATTCAGAATTCAGCATTTCTTCCGGGGTAGTAAACTATATTTTTTTGGTTCCTTTGTCCTCTACGGCCCTCAGCGAGGGAACCTGCTGGAACCAGGTCTCCTTTGTAGACGTTTCCTGAAAATGTAGCATCCCCAACATGAAGGCGGCGTTTAGAGAGCAACAAGTGAGTTTCCTTCCAGATAATTTATTTTGTACAGTAAAGCAGAAGGTCATGCTCTGTGGAGAGGACGTTACACACACTCCAGATGTTTCCTCAGATCAGATGATTATCTTACAAAGATAGCGAGTCAATAAACTTTCCTGCATCAAAGCATCTGAGAAGAGAACGTTCAACATCACAAGGCTCAAGCTGCACGCCACAAATCCAGCACAGGAGTCTGAGCCCCGCCCCAACAGAGGTGAAGAAGTGAATCCGTGATCTTCTGGAGGAGAGCACTGTGGGGTTAGGCCGAGGGGTTCCTTTACTTGGGGGGCCTGTAGGCGATCTTGCGGCTCTTGAGCACAGACCATCGGTGTCTCTTCATGTAATAGAGTAGCGGGACGAGGATGGCAGAGCCCATCAGCAGCTGCAGGAGCAAACACAGGAGCACACTGTCAGATGCATGATGGGACAGTTCTGCTCTGATTTGAGGAGCTGCACCTCCAAACACATCTGAAACATGGAGCATTACTACATTTCTGCAGCAGACAGACTAAAACTGAAGCTGCTAGGAGATAAAGTCCATCTGCATGTCGATCTACAACCTGCTTTGATAGAAAAAGAATTAAGGCCGCCAGAAACCTTCTGCTGACCTTTGCCCTTAAAAAGATCCTGATTTCAAAGGGTCTTAATCTTCCTAAATAAAGTTTTAAGGCAAAAAAATGAAGGTGAAGAGTTATAGAGATCTGAGGGAGACCCGGCTACCATGTTCTGCCCTCTGTTCAGCTGCAGGCGGAGGCGCCATGACGGCGTCATGACCCACATTGTGAGGCGAGTTTGGGATTGTTTTGACCCATCAGAGCGCCAGCGCTCATCTGCTTTAAGAATCTTCTGTTCTCATGAGAACTTTGGACGTGCATGTCGGACTGAAAGTTTCTTCAGGGTTTAGACCAGTGTAGTGATGATCCACCTTCATTCCCGTCTTCTTGTTGTTCACCTGTCTAATGTAGGGCATACATTACAGCGGAACCCTTCATACGTCTGTTACCTGCAGGAGATCTTCAGTGAGCTGAAAGTCCGACTGCTATGCAGATGCCAGCTTGTTGGGCTGTACCATGAGTTGTTCTGATGTAAGGGATCCTGATAATTGGTTGTGATCCAAGCATATCCATGTATAAACCCTTTAGTGCATGTGGGCGTGTGCATGTTTGTGTGTGACTCCCGCCTGTACCTTCAGCCCCATGCGCTTGCGCTGGTCGTGCTCCGGCTCAGCAGCCCACCTCAGGAAGGTGCAAACATCTTTAGCCACTTGACTCATGGTGGCAGGGGTTCCTATGGCAACAGGAAACCGCAAGAGCGTAAAGATCTGATACCGCTCTCAAACCGAGGAGCAGACTGAAGACTCACCGTCCTCGTACTCCAGAATCTCGTTGTAGATGGGTGGGGCCATGCCTATTGCCTGGCCAGGGAAGTAGGGGTTGTAGTAGAGTCCTTCACGGACAGTGACCCCTGCAGGCGGGTCGCAGTAACCCGTGAGCAGGCTGAACACATAATCCTCCCCACCATGTCTGCAAACAGACAGAGCGTCAGCGTGGACAAAGCGCTATCGGAGATCCTGCTGGAGCACAAACCTGGCGTTGACGATGTAACTGAGGTCTGGAGGAAGGGCCCCGTTGTTGGCGGCGCGTGCTGCCTCTGGGTTGGCGTAGGGTTTTGGGAAATAGTCCGACAGCTTTCCTGGACGGGTGAACATCTCGCCGTTCTCATCAGGACCATCCACCACTTCAACCTAAACAGCATATTTCCAGAGCTGTGAATGTGACGGCATGCTGGCAGGCTCTGCAGGGAGAGTATCTCCTCACCTCCTCAGCAATGGTCTTCACCTCCTCCTCCGTGTGCGACACCCCAACCAGGTTTCTGAAGGCCAAGTACTCCATACTGTGGCAGGCTGAGCACACCTGCTTGTACACCTGGTACCCACGGCGGATGCTGCAGGGAGAAAGTGGTCCAAATCCACACTCCAGTCAGACTTAAAGACTCATTTCCACTGAGCAATTTGTTTTTATGGCACATGTGTGGTGTCGACCACTAGCGTGTTTGAGTCATTCTAGTGCAACGACAAGAAAAGCAACAACAATGGAGGTCATCCAGCAGTTAGTCTTTTTCTTGCTTAACTTCTGGTGCATTGTGGGTAACAGGAATGTTGTTTGAAAGACGATTGCATACAGCTAAGATGAACACCTCTTAATCTTCTAGATCTTAATAAGATTCTCAGCATTTTTGAGTGTATTAATTAATTCAGATGTTTTACTTTAGTGAAGCATGTGGTGTCAAAGGAACCGACATTTGGTTCACAATGAAAGCAACTTGGCAAATTTAGAAAGAGGTATTTCCCATTTGTGGAAAGTGTATTTGATTTTACTAAGAAAACTTACTTTAAAGTCACAGTAAGTTTACTTTACAAACAGGGTTCCTCCATAAAAGTTTTGGAAATCGTCACAGGAAAACAGGTTGGAGGAAATGATGGTTGTTAACAGTGTTAGAGGACAGGTTCAGTACTAAATCCCCCTCCTCTTCTGCTTTCACATCAGCTGAAATAATGCCTCAGATGCCTGGAAAATGCATGAAAGGGCCCTCATTTTCCCACATTTTCAATTCTAGTTATGCATTATTCTGGAGTATGAGTTGGGCAACGTAAGATCTGAAGTGTATAACCCCCCCTCCTCTCCATTTAACAAAGTGAATTTCAGGCCCTGTGAGTTAACAATTTGCCAATTAAAGCATTTCAAACAATAAAAATGGAAAAAAAATCTTTCTGGACTTTATTTTGTTCGAAAGCTGAATATTGTCATAAAATTAACCTAGTTAAACATTATCATTAATCCTGATTAATCACAATCCAAACATGTGATTAATCTGATTCATTTTATTAATCTATTCACAGCACTAATAAATGCACGACTTGTTAAATAAATCCTCTGCACAAATCTTTCTCCTGTAACAATAATATATTTTAGAACTAAAAGTATATTGTTGCACTTAAAAAGCTAAATTAGCAAAATGGTAAACATTTTAATGGAGTCCCAATCTTTTTTTCCCTAAAACAATCCAGTAGCTCTTCTGCAAGAAACCTAAGCTGTGAGGCAGCGCCATCCTGTGTTGCACAGAAGAAGGCTCATCATCACAGCACAGGTATCAAAGGTCACAGCAACTATGAAATAACTACCATGGAAACATCAGCCTGAATTCATGAAGAATGAATCTGACGTCTCCACAGTAACTTGGTTAAAAAAAAAAAAAGAAAACTAAGCTGTTATCTTAATGCAGGAGCACCTGCTTTGCTTCAGAAAACTTCATCCTTAATGTCTCCAACACACCTAGCATGGTCCAAAGCAGACAGAGGTCCAGCGTGGCTCCAGGGGTAGTTTGGTGGATGGAGCTCCAAGTCCGAGGCTTTCACAGACTGGTGCAGCATTAAGGCCAGGCTTACACCACCAGCTGTGACCACACCCAAAGTCGTCAAGGCAACCTTCTTCTTAATTGGCAGGCTGGCAAAGGACAAGTTAGCCTGGAGAGGGAGAAGGTAGAAACTGGTTCGTTATGCCATCCTGCACACATGGAGGTGACAAGTATTGAATGACTTTCATAAAGATAAACATTTACAACCAAGATCAGCTCCAGTGGCATGTTTGTGTCAATCATAACAGTAAAAAGCCTGAAAATTAGGCTTTCTGAAAAGAAAACGCTACATGTTTTGGAATAAATCAGTAAGGATGAGGTGGTAAAAAAGTTCATGTGAGGAGCTGTTCCTTTATTCCACACAGTTACAATACAAACAAAAGGATTCTCTTAAAATGTGTAAAACTTATGAAAGTGCCCTTCAGTGTTTGTCCCCTTTGGTAATCCAGCAGGGCACCAATGCTTGCAGCTCCTTGGATCTCCTCCCTGCCCGCTGTGACTGCATGAGCTCAATCAGAAGATGACCTTCTCTTCCACTGTCCGGATTCCAACTCTGAGATTTACAACCCGAAGGATTCTGTAGGTTTTTCTTGCTGTTTGTCAGCAACAGCAGAAAGGGTTTGCGCATGCGCACCAGAAGAGCCTCAAACTGTTACACGAGCCCTTCTGGATGCTAATCTTTCAGCCGGTCGAAAGATTTCAGTTAGTGACTTCTCTTCCAAGTTGGAATACAGTCAGAATGATGCGTGTAAGCGGGACATTCCCTTAAAATCTCGCTGGATCATGCAGTTCTCTTCCAAACCGCGGAGGAAGAAAGGCTGCGTGACGACCGACGAACAGGCTAGCTCTGCGGCTAACCTGTTACACAACCGGAGAAAGACAGCAACATTCCGTGTTTACATTAACGGTACAAACACCGAATCTACGTCCACCTCTAAAAAGAGACCAACCGCGACAAGAGCTGAACAACTACGACGTTCAGGAAACACCTACATCTAAGTGACCTTGTACTCTCCAGGCTAACGTTAGCGGATGCTAGCAATGACGAACTGCGCCTTCCTACGTGTTAGCTGACAAAGACACTTTACGAAGTTTTTTTGGGTAAAACCTGAGCAGTCTACGCGTGTACCTGAGGGGCACGCAGAGCCTTCGGTGCGGTCAGGAGGGCTCTCCCGCTCCCCGACACCACCACAACCCGCAGCGCAGCCATCTTTGCAGCTGTCTGATTGAAGCTGATGCGCAAGCGCACACCGGGAACGCCTCCGCGCGGCTGAAAAAAAACTTTATTTAAAGACAACTTAATTGGAGCATTTTTAAACCAGTCCTGTCGAACAGCTTGGCGAACATAGTTTAAGGCACAGGTTTCGAACTCCAGGCCTCGAGGGCCGGTGTCCTACATGTTTCCAACTCACCTCCCATTTAAGCTCCTTATTGGCAAAACACACCTGATCCAGGTAATCAACTCTAGATTCGGCAGGGTTTCTGGAAAACCAGCAGAAGGCCGGCCCTCGAGGCCTGGAGGTCGACACCCCTGGCTTAAGACCTCTTGCGTTGGACAGATGTTAGGGGGGTTACAAACAGGAGGTTATGAATCTGGAGACACACAAGGTGTATAGTAGTATAACCCCCTTTTGTATTTGCGGCTAAACTTTATTTATATTATGTTAATTTGTTGGACAGGACAAAAAGGAGAGAAGAGACAGGGATGCTGGGATGTGTGTGTAAGGAAGTTGGAGGAATATTTGATTACAGGGGGGGTAGACTCATAAAGCAACAAGTTACTGGAGGTTTATCAAAAATGGGCAGGGCCTGTCCACTCACACACAGATGTTACAACCATACCTGTTGGCTCCAAAAATCTTGGATGGATGATGGAATGTAAAAAGAGCGGGAGGGCCCGGTCACGCCCTCAGCGAGACCCAGGATTTTTCTCTGGGGTTGCTTAGTGACTGTACATTTCCAAGAAGGGATGTAACAAGACCATACATTCATACGATGCTAATTAAATGTGTAAACTGTCCAAGTCCAAAGAAAGAGATATTGAAGTGTGGTATGAAAACTTTGCCGTGCAGCAAATTTACTGCCTAAGCATAAAAAAACAGCGTTTTTGATGGCCAAAATGCCGTTCTTGACACCCCTTGTCCTGGTGATTTATTATACTTTAACTCAACGTCTGTCCAAAAATGTGTTCAAAAACTTGACATGCCATCCACGTGTGGGAGGAGCTACTGCCAAATGTTTTCAGCCTACATGGAGAAGTGTCTGTGTATATCTCATTATAATGTATGGAAGGCAGAGGATGATCAGAGGGGTAAGGTTGTGGTTGAGTTAGGGTTAGGCTGACTCTTTCAGAGCCAAATTTACAAACCAATGAAAGGCTGATACGGGTCATTCTGGAGAACATTTATTTGATTTACCACATTTCACAGTATCCACAAACAAAATGCTGAAACATGTAGATTTTTGCTACATTTACATGTCTTCAGACAAAATCTACAGAAACAAAGAGAAGAAAATAACTCAAAATAGTTTTGAAAAGAACAAATCAGTCTGGAGTAACCCTGTTATCGATGAATACAAGTTTGATGACAGAAAAAATGACATCCAGAGAAGAGTAAAGATGAAAGACTTCTGATAAGTTCAGAAAGCTGCAGACGGAATAAAAACATGTCTGAGAGCCGAGTGTGATGGTGATGTAACATCATATGCAGCTTGGAATTAAAAATTACCATGTAATTTACCTTAGAAATTAAAACCCAAAGACGTCACATTAAAATGACGATTACCCATGTTTTACATGATGACAAAAAAAAGACAAAACTATATGTGAGCGGGACAGGAACAGGATTATTTTTGAACGGGAATTGGACAGGAGTGGGAGTCAGATTACCAGGAGCAAGACGGAACAGGATTATCTCACAAATTTTGGTCTGGGAGTGGGACAGTATTACTCTCTGTGGGAGTGGGACAAGACAGGAGTCAAAATCCACTCCTGTGTCAGCCTCTACCGCACATCCAACGTTGCCATGACTGTGCAGCTGGAGGGAGGACATGAGAAAAAAAGACAGACAAGAAAAGACTCAAAAGGCAAAAAAAGTTTATTTGATTTAAAAAGGAAATGTTTTCAATAAAAAGTTTGTGTTTCACTGTTTTTTCTGAACAAGCAGCTCTGAGTTGTGTAAAAAATGGCTTGAATGAAGGTTTGATCATAGAAACATTTGAAAGAACAGAATGTAAAGAAGAACTAAACAATTCAACATCCCAAAAATAGAAGTTTGCAACAAATCTAAACGCATAGGCTGCACTTTAGAAGCTTAAACACAACATGAGGTTTCTGAAGCAAAGTAAGCAAAATGAAAGCAGTGAAGAAGACGGCATAAAAATCATCTACATAACGACTTGTGGCTGCACATCTTCTCTCAAGGCTTATGCTTTAAAAGAATCCCTTTTGGCTTCAAGCTGTTCATCAAATTTGAAAACGAAGCACAAAACAACACAAACTGTTTACACTAAGACTCTGTTCTGTCATCCAAAACACCTCAATCCAACCTCTGAGGGACATTGTACCTTATATGCACTTTACAAACTCCTTTTATCACTGAAATTATTTCAGACACCTTTGTGAAGATCTTTTATATTTTTTTATCTAACAGATATTTCACATCACTTTGAGGCTCTGACTCTGTCTGCAGTTCATTCAAAACTCCTCATTCAATACCTGTCACCATCAGAGTTTATTTACAAACTCCTTTTTGCACTGAAATCGTTTTCAACACCCTTGTATATATTTTACATTTTTTTTCTGCAAGTTGATGCTTTTCGAAACCTTCTGTTGTGAACGTCCAAGGCGGGCCTTGAACTCGCGACCTTCTGCGCGAGGGTTAGGAGCCTCCAGAGGGCGCCACTGACGGGGCTTCTGTCTTCGTTGATGCTGCTCTGGACTGTGGACCTCAGAGGAGATAAGACAGCCTCTCAGCTTCTTCTCATAGGAAGACTGCAGCTTGGTGAAGTGGCTCAGTAAGGTTCCTCTGGGGGCGTGTCTTCAGCTCTTCTGTGGACAGACAGTGCAGCCCCCCCTGATCCGCAGCTGGTGCAATCCTGTTGGGCAGCAAGCATTCATCTCCAGAATGTCTGCTTTCTCCGTCTGAAGGTCTGGCTGCTGTTTAAGAATCTTTGGACCCAGAGAAGACGTGACCTTATATATGCTGCTGGTTCTCTGATAAACTTGTCCACTAGAGGTTTTCTGAGCTGCAGAAACAAGAGGCAAAGCATTCCAAACAGCTCCTGGAGGTTCTTCTGGAGCTCCAAAAACATTTAAAAGTTTCACACTCACCTGCAAGTTTACATGTAGGCATTCTAGAGATGCAGTCAGCGCTGCCGTTTCTGTAGATGTCATGGTTATAGCTGGCAGATATCTGCGCATAAAATCTGCTTATTTCTCTGGTTCCAATATCAAGACCTTTAAACATTTGGCCTTAATGTACAGTCAGAGTGAATCCATGAAGGACGCAGCAGCGTTTATTACATTTAACCTCCATCTGCTGAGACACAGAAAACATAAACGTAACCTTTGGGTCAGAAACGGTTCATATTGGTGAAACTTCAAACCAACTGAAACCCAGAGCAGAAGAGGTTCCCATGACTTTAAGGAAAGGGTCTGTAGACTGACGCTGTGCTGGGGACCTCACACTCACAGACGGGGGGGTTGTCTCCACTCCACTGTGCTTTCACGTCACATTAGGACAGCGGCGCTATTTTCAGCCTCCATGTCCCAGTGGAGCAGAGGGGAAAGGGGGCGGAGGAACATGTTCTCCACTCGTCATCCATTATGCAGCGTTTTAGTCACAGCTGAGAGGAAACAGCAAAACAAACATGGTGGTCAATGCCAGCTCATTTCTGCTTGCATCCTGCCTTTGTCTTCAGAGGACCGAGGGGGACATATCAGCTGAATGCCATTGTGTGTGTGTGTGTGTGTGTGTGTGTGTGTGGGGGGGGGGGGGGGGGGGGTTGTTGTTGAATACCAGCATCAGAGGACGCAGTTTCCTGCAAACGACAGAATAATCCAGGAGACGTTGCACCTTCTTCTTGGAGGTTTTAAAGAATGTTCTGATTAAATCAAGTCAGATTTTGGCCATGAATTCATTGGCATTAGTGAAGAAAAGAAATGACAATAATAAATGCTGATGCAATAATGCTGCATGTTAGTAACATGTTCAAACATGCAAAGAACATCTCCACAGGAATCACCGTCCTCCGTCTTCATTTGACCTTCTTTTAGAGCTGCAGCAAAAAAAAAAACAACAGAAAAAGATGCAACTTTTTGGAGATTCTTGGATGAGCTTATGCTGCAAAGGAAGACAGAAAACTCGCATCGTGTTTGAATCCAGCCAGAGATTACTTCTGTGAGGGTTTATTGTCGTGAAACAGAAACACATTTGAAAACAGCAGCAAAAATACAAATGTTACAGCATTCAGAGATCAACCTGACTTGGATTGAAACCAACACAAGTTGTGTCAGAAACTCTAGTCTCATTTTTCAAGAAAACAAAGAAACACAAAATGTTTTCTCTAAACATGAAGCCTGGATTCCTAAAACAGCAAATTAATATTCTGACAATGACTAAATTCACCCCAAATCTGTGAAGATGAATGTTTTATACATCCCATACCCCCTTCGAACACCACCACTCATCTGCTTTCTTCCTTCCTGATTGTCTTCACTTCTCTTCACGTTGACCATCGGGGCTGAAACAACAGGAAGTCCAGGTTCTGCTTCGAACTCCTGTTTTTGCCTCCTAATTGGAGAGGTGTAAAAAGGATTTGAATTTGTTCCTAAAATATAAAAAGAGATTTAAAGCGAACAAAGCTAAGAGGCATGTTACGGTGGTAGTGTTTAAACCTCTGAGTCCTGAAAAGCTTTTAGGTCCGAGATGTTCTGCCTTAAAGATTTTTGATGTACAGTTTTTAATAAATGCATGAACAAACTAAACATCTCAACTGGGTGAAAAAGTTTGATTCACAGCAACAAACTCTGGAAATCATTCCTGAACAGTTTTAGAAAAGCAACAATTCCTGTTCAGGTTCCACATGGAGACCAACATGGAGTCTACAAGATTGACCTGAGAACTGTTCCCAAACCCCGTCTGGGTGTTCCTGCCAGTCAGTAAGCAGTCCTCTCTAATGGATGTGGGAACAGCAAGCTCACCTGTGATCCCACAAAGAACATCTCCAGCTCAGAGGAACCAAATCTTTTGTACGTGTTCTAACGGCACAGAACAACAGTGAAGTCAACTTCAAAGAGACAGCAATATTCATATTTCCTCTTTGAGAATAGTAAATTCCAGCTTTTAAAGATCATAAAAAGTTCACCTTGATTTTCAAAGCATCACAATAAAATACTGAAATATGTTCAACACAGTCACAATATATATTAGCTCTCCATAAATACTATGACAGGTTCTAAAAATAACATCAACGCACACTCTTCTATCTAAGTTTGTCCACGCGCCCTGTCCCTGCTCCAAAACAATTGATAAAACTGCTTTTTAGAAGCTTCTTTGCAAAACTTCCATTTAGGTTCCTATGGTGAAAAATATGGAGAAATCTACATAACGGTTACTGCTGCTGATCCTGGTATGACCATGTACTTGTGGTGTACCGTCACTTTGTGCATCCATTTCAATTTGAAAAAGTTACTGAAAGCCATCCTCTTTTTTAAACCGGCCTGAGGTAATATTGTAGACCTGGAAGTGTTCTGGCCCACTTTTTTGGAGCCACTGGAAGTTCTCTGGAGTTTGATTTTCCTTTATTGAAGAGTCGGCGCAGTGCTGTGGATCTGTGTAAACATGCATGGACTGCTGTGGGTAAAAACATGTGCTGAATAACTGCCCCTCTGAAGGATGACAGGTTTCTAACCGTCTTTACTTTTTAAAAATCTACAATTACTTTTCATAAAACCAATTAAAACTGAAATAATAGAGACTTCACCATGAAGGCTGATGTGTGACAGCAAGAAACCTGACCTGTTCTATTTCTGTTTGTATTTTTCATCTTCTATTTTCTGTTTAGAACAATAATTATTATCATCTTATCTCAGTGGGGAAAAAAGAAACTATTATAAAATACAGAAATAAATATACAGTAAATGTTACATGAATGAAGTGTAAAGCCCGAAGACACAAACCCTCACTGATATTTGTTTCATTGTAAACATTAAGGTAAAAAGTAAAAACAAGATTTGGTATCAAACTTCAGTTGGGTTGGTCTGTGTTGTTCTGTGCTGGTCTGTTCCGGTCTGTGTTAATCTTTATTGGTCTACATTGATCAACATTAGTCTGTGCTGGTCTGTGTTTGTCTGCCTTAGGGTGCGTTGGTCTGCATTGTTGTGTTTTTGGTCTGCATCAGTCTGTTGGTCTGCATTGTTGTGTTGTTGGTCTACATTGTTGTGTTTTTGGTCTGCATCAGTCTGTTGGTCTGCATTGTTGTGTTGTTGGTCTGCATTGTTGTGTTTTTGGTCTGCATCAGTCTGTTGGTCTGCATTGTTGTGTTGTTGGTCTGCATTGTTGTGTTTTTG
Source organism: Oryzias celebensis (assembly GCA_014656515.1). Taxonomy (NCBI): domain Eukaryota; kingdom Metazoa; phylum Chordata; class Actinopteri; order Beloniformes; family Adrianichthyidae; genus Oryzias; species Oryzias celebensis. The sequence continues at coordinate 49,150 of BNCR01000005.1, forward strand.
GTCTGCATCAGTCTGTTGGTCTGCATTGTTGTGTTTTTGGTCTACATTGTTGTGTTTTTGGTCTGCATCAGTCTGTTGGTCTGCATTGTTGTGTTTTTGGTCTGCATCAGTCTGTTGGTCTGCATTGTTGTGTTGTTGGTCTACATTGTTGTGTTTTTGGTCTGCATCAGTCTGTTGGTCTGCATTGTTGTGTTGTTGGTCTGCATTGTTGTGTTTTTGGTCTGCATCAGTCTGTTGGTCTGCATTGTTGTGTTGTTGGTCTGCATTGTTGTGTTTTTGGTCTGCATCAGTCTGTTGGTCTGCATTGTTGTGTTGTTGGTCTGCATTGTTGTGTTTTTGGTCTGCATCAGTCTGTTGGTCTGCATTGTTGTGTTGTTGGTCTGCATTGTTGTGTTTTTGGTCTGCATCAGTCTGTTGGTCTGCATTGGTCTGTGTTGGTCTGCGTTGCTGAGTCCTGCTGATGCTATTGGATCTTTGAGCACATATTTCTGCAGTATTGCTCAGTGAAAACCTCAAGAGGACCTCCTCCAGGGGGGCTCTGGGTAATTCTAAACATCCCACAGATTCCCTTTTTGCTGTACATAGATCACACAGCTACACCTAAAGCTTCCTTTGACTGTGTGCTCAAGAACTACAGCCAGGGCTTCTTGTCAAACATATCAGTGAAAGAACCAGAGGTTCACCCATTCTTCTCATTACTAGTCATCCACAGACACCAGACGTCTGTTTCCTCCTCAGGTGTGAGACCCAAAGATGGATGCTGTGACTCTTTAGAGAAGATCCCAGCAGCAGTGATGCTCCTCAGTAATGGAGGGGAAACATCACACCTTTTGATGTTCTCTGGAGCATAAATCATAACATTAATTTATAAGAAATATGGCAGCAAAGGTGGAGGAACTGAGAAGATTTGGTTCCTCAGCAGACTAGTGAGGCCTCAGTGAAGCTTCTGTTCACTGAGGCACAAAGAGAAAAACCCCAAAACCAGTAACTCAAACTGAAGCAACATTTGGACCTGAAGAACCTTCTCCACAAGTTCTGCATACAGGATGAGCTGCTCAGACCCGTCTTCATGGAGAAAGACCATCTGTTTTGACCTATCTGCGAGCTACGATGGAAAGACAGATGTTCGGCTTAGCTTATACACAGAATTGACTGGTGACTCTAAAAGACCTGATAGGAATGAATCCAAAGTAATGTCAGATTTTCAGAGCAGTGTTTCAGTGCTTATAAATGTCTTTTTCTGCACCAAATGATGTGTTTTCTGGTGGGCTCAGTGGACTCTCCAGAGTGCTACCTAAGCAGCTGTGGACCACAGACCTCTCCTGATGGAGTCAGACAGTGGTGACTGTGAGAAGGGAGCTGGGACACAGCAGGTCCTCCAGATTATCCAGCCTGGTCCCGTGAGTCAGCAGCTCCTCCACTGTTGTCCAGTCATCCAACAGCTTTCTGTTCCTCAGACGACTCAGCTTCCTTTGACTCATCTCCAAGACTGTGCTGCATCGTCCCTCAGCAAAAGGTCCAACTCCTCTGCTCTCCAGTGCACCTCCATCTCCTCCCCTGCTGGCAACATCTCTCACAGATGTTCCTCTCGCCTGAAGCAGTTGCTGCTTTTGCTCACGGGCCAACAGGAAGTGCTCCCTCCTCTCTGTTCGACTCCAGTACCTGCCCAGCAGCTTGTCGGCATTGGTTTCCTCGTCTGTGCTCATCCCACTGCGTTCATCTGCCAGCTGAGAGGCACGATCTCTGAGCAGCTGGTTCCTTCGTGACGTTGTGTTTGGTTTACAGCTTGGATGAAGTTTTGGATGCAGGCTTAAATTGGGATTCAGGTTTGTACCAGAATCCGTTTGTCCTTTCCTTTCCTCCCAGACGGCAGCACTCCCTGCTTCTGTGCGACCTTCTAGGGTGCTGTACAAACCTCTGATGCCCCCCTGCATTTGACGGCTGGCTGGTTTTGGCCAGGTGACGTTGACGTCTGCGGATGGTGCCAGGAGCACTTGACTGTGGGGCTTCTGCTCTCTGGTTTGGCTCCTCTCCACCTCCTGCTGCCTCTCCCATTCCTGCTCCTGCTGGATCTTCTTCTCTTTCTCCAACTCTATCTGCATTTGCCGGTTTTGTTCCAACTCTATTTCTCTGTCCCTGTCTGCCATCATATCAGGCATTGGGCCTCTCTCTTGACAGTGCCAGCAGTCATGGCATCTGTTCTGGCTGTTGTCATAGCAACGCTCGTGGTTGCTGGAACCCCTGATGTGTCCAAGAGAGTTTGGGTGTTGCTGAGGGGAAAGGCTGAGACTTGAAGGTGGGGAGATCATCACACTGCCCAAAACCTCTCGCCGGCTGGAAGGCCTGAGGCTCTTTGGGGCGATGCCTCCACAGTGGTGTAGTGTTGCAGCACAGTAGGAGGGAGATGCTGGGTGGCTTGCCCGGCGGCGGTACTCCTGTGGAGGGGGACGGTGGTGCAAAGTTCGGCTTCTCCTCAGCACGCCCACGGAGCTGGAGCCCTGAAGTTGATGCTGGGCTTGTAGGGTTTCTGGTGGCCTCCGATGGCTGGAAGGGGTGCTGCAGGTGGAAAGGACCGGGCCAGTTAGACGCACAAGTTGGGTGTGGGAGGGGTTGAAGAGGGCTCCACTACTTGAGCTGTGACGGTTGAGACAAGGCCGATCAGCTTTGTGGAACTGTACAGATGAAACCCTGAGAAACAAGACAGATGTTTGATCAAATGTGGGCATTCTAACAAGACAGGATGGTCTCAAAAAGTTACAAAAACTTGATCCATTTTTTGAACCCTTTAACACTGGAGATATCGCCAGCGACACCTACAAAACAATTGTATACCAAAACTGTTCAACCATTCAAACAATCAATGTTAATCAGCTGATTCTGATGCAGAGAAGGAGCTTTGTACCAATATGCAGCACTTTACAAATGCAGAGTATTGCATAGTTATTGCCTTAGTTATCCCATGATTTTTTTATGGATGTAAACCTCTGTTGATTGAGTTACATATGTGTTATTCATGCCTGATTGCTTTAATTAAACCACTACAAATCAAATAAAAAATAACGGTGCAAAGCTGCTTTTCTCTGATTCAGAATCCACTGGATTTACCAAAGATTTGAGACCTACTTTGGTCTCAAAAAGGTTGATTTAAACTCCAAACCATTTCATTTAACCCAAAGCAGACCCAAGCGGCTCTGTTTGCAGAAGCTTCCCGGTCTTCTCAGCTGAAAGCTGCAAATTGGTGGTTCAGAATGTTAGCAGAATTTTCATTAATGCATCACTGAACGAAAATGAGTGAAAAAAAATCTGTTCATCACAAGGCCCCAGAAAGACGTTCAGATGCTGCTCCTCTGAAACGAGGAGCTCTGGTTACCTGAACAGTCCTTGTCCTGCTCCCTCCATGGCTGCTTGAGGTCGCCGGTCCAGCTCGTGCTGCAGCTGCTGACATGGTGGCTGCATGGTGAGCGTCTCTGGAATAGCCTCCAGCAACTCACGATGACTCTTGGGGCAACTGTCTCGCCTCTCACGCCTTTCACACGGCTCCGCCTGGTGTTGCATCCTGGCATTGTACAAACGCATCCTCCTCTCCAGCAACCTCTGGAAGTGCCTGAACTCTCCAGTGCTCACGCTGTAGAAGCCGGAGTCACTGAGCTCTGAGGAGATGAAAGACTCTGAGGAAGCAGAGCCGCCGCCTCCAAATCCCCCACAACCTCCAGGAACATGTGGGCCTTGGGGGTGGCAGTCGTCTAGACCTCCCTCCTCAGTCTCCAGGCCTGACAGGTCACCCTGGTGGAGGGAACCGTCCGTCCATCCCAGCCCACTGTCCAACTCATGGTGGAGGGGTAAGAAACCATGAGGTTTCTCCAGCACGAAATCTTCATCATCTGTCTGCAAAAGCAGACATATCTTCATCATCATAAAGTCCCAGACCAAACAGAAGTCTGCAGATATTTGGTCACAGTCTACAAATGCACTAAACTAGGGCTGACCAACCTTGGTCCTCAAGCACCTCAACCCTGCCTGTTGTCCAGCTCTCCTTGACCATCTTGCTGCTGTTTGGCTGGCTAAAGTATTTCCAAATTGACTAAATACACCTGATTTAGTTAGCATCAAGCAGTCCAGGGAGCGCTGGAAATTAGGCAGGGTTGAGGCGCTTGAAGACCAGGGTTGGACAGCCCTGCACTACGCCATCATTTGTTTGGAAAACACAAGTGAATCCTTCAAGGATTTCAAGAGAAATTTGCTTTAAGACTGAGTGTTTAGCAACAACTAAACACTGTATTTGAGTTTAGCCTCAAATACAAAAGGGGTTTATGCAAATGTACTAACCCCATATTGTTACAGTAGAATCTGTCCAACACAAGAGACCTTCAGCTCTGATCTGTTTGCTCAGCTGATGGACAGGACAAGTTAAAAAAATGATGTGAGATCTGTGAAGGAGTTTTCTTCTGCAGATAAAACACGCCAATCATAAGACCGTCGACCTTACACGGTGCCGTCACTACTTTGGCTTTACCAGGATGATTTAGACTCAATAGAAGATCATTTATCACAAATAATAAAAATTGAAACACTCTTGCTCAGTTGGGCGTTTCTGTGAAGTGTGGCGTCATAAAGCACTCAGATGGAACTGAATCACCTGATAAACATTCATTGTTTACCTGGCTGTGGCAAGTGGGAGGTTCCTCTAAATCAGTCCCACAACATCCCATCAGACAGTTCATTCCCTTGGGGCGATGAGCTGTCAGTCCAAGATCCTAACAGATAAACCCAACAGTTGCTTTCTGACAATGTGGTAGAAATACCAGGATTCTATTCCATGGATCCAAAGACTGAACCCATGCTAGCACACAGGGAAGGAGTCCCATTGACTGTTTCAGATCTCCAGTCATTGGTACCTCATGGTTGACATCCACCGTGTCCTGTGGGGAGTCCAGCAGGTAGCTACATCGTCCTCCATCACAGGGATCCTGGGGCAGACGGCTGAAGTAATGTCTGGGAGAAATGACAGAAATATCTGTTAACCTGCAGTTTCTGCCCCTTCCTGTTGGTGACCTCCTGTGAACGGACATTAAAACTGTCGCTGTGAAAGTGGAGATACTTGAAGCTGTTTGTTTTTTTAACTTCTTTCCACACACCTGTCTTGGTAGGAGGGGCTGGACGTGTTCAGCTCAGGTTCCATCAGTGGGAGGGGCAAATTAAGGTGATGCAGGTTGAGGGGGAGGGGTTCCCAGAATCCCCCACCTGCATTGGAGCACCGTCCCCTTTGACTTTTGAACTGCAGTGTGATTGGCCGTTGACTGGTTTCCATGATCCGCAAAGCATCCTGTTGGCTCAGGTGAACTAGACTCTGCCCACTCAGCTGAGATAAAATGGCAGAGAAAAACATGTCAGAGAGCTGTGCAGTTTTGCTTACTCACTCAGATATTAATTTTATCTGTAAAGTCTGAATTAAAAACAACCATTTCTCAAAGGTATCAACTCCTTGCCGTGCCCATGGAAATGTGTGTTTTCTGTTTCATCCAGCAGAACTCTGAGCCAAACTCCAGAGTTTGTTGAGAATAAAGCTCATTTTTAGCTCCTTTCTAACCTGGGGAACCTGCAACACCTCTGGAATCATAACCTGAGCTAACCCATGATTAATAATGTTTTTGTTATTGCAGTAAAGGGAGGTTAAGCAATGTGATACCCAATGCTTAAAAGAGCTGGACGAACAGAGGTTTGGGGGCTTCTTTAACCTGACTGGGTTAACTGCATTTGGACTCCGAGCGATGATCGGGTTTTGAAATGATGAAGATCTTCTCAATTTATTCTTGAATAAAATGACCCTTTGAGCAGACGGCAGATTCCAGTCTTTTCTTGATTCAGAGTTCACTTTGTTCCTCAACAAGTTCTGAATATTATTCAAGGATTTGGATGTTCACACGGATCTTTTCTTTGGTGCAGTATTCACACACTCCTCACGTTTACTTCTGTTCAGACATTAAAAGGCACTTTAACATTGGGAGTGGGGTCATCGGACCCCACAAGAGAGCAGGAGTGTTTTAAAGATATTCTTATGCTGCATTCACACCCGGCGCTGTCAAGGGGTCAAATTCAGGTCTGCTGCCTCTCTTCTGATGCACATCAAATTTACTGCTGCTACTGAGCAACCGCCGACAAACTTCATTGGTTGACCACATCGTGCAAAACATGGATGATGTTGAGCAAGGAGTTTATATGTGTTGGAGAGCTCTAGAGGCGCCGACAAGCATGTCCCCGTGTCTGGGTTCACCAGATCCTTCAGTCTCTCCTGGTGCGGTGTGTTACACTCCTGCAGCGGAGCTGTGCCTGACGGCTGTTCAGTTCTTCCATCTGTCTGTGCCCCAGTTTGAGCATTAATCCAAGAAGGGGAAATGCAAATAAAACTGGGGGACCATTGCCTTATTGTCTCCATGAAAATAAGGAAATAAATCATGTGCCCAAGGATCTGACAGGATCGCGCCCACAATGAGGGAACCCGCAGCCGCTCTCTGCAGGCCGGCCAGCATAGCAAGGAGAGCTCGCAACTAATGAACCTCCGTTAGCAGCTACAACCCTAACATTGAAACTTGATGTCCCTGCCGAGTCTGGTGTGAATGCAGCATTAGTCTTTCTTCGTGAATCTGGTAAACAGTTTTTACTTTTCTACGTTTTTGTGAAACCTTTTAGGAAGAAAAAATAGTTTCATGTGATATTAAACATAAAGCCTTGTTCCAGAATTTTTTAAAAAGATTAATGAAATGTTGCTCAAAGAACTGCATTGATGAACATGATCTCTAAAGACCCACTCCAATGAAAATGGTTGTTTTGGTGTTTTTAACATGTTCTTGTAGCATTTTTCTCCTGACGGAGAACATATTAAAAAAATTTCAGTAGAAAGGTCCCTTTCTGATCACGTGATCAACAATCGGGCCCGATCACGTGGCTGATGACTTGGATCAGTATTGGTTGTTATCTCCCGATCGGTATCAGATATTTAATTAATTGTTATTTAAGCAGCACTTTATATTTCAAGCCAATTATTCCAGATGAATACTCCAGTAGAAGTCAGCATGTCATGAACAGATCACGTCATTTTATTGCTGTAAAGCACACAGAATACAGCAGCAGTTCAAGCAGGAAACTAACAAAAACTGTTCAGTCAGGCTAGCTAGATGTTCATAGATTCAACTTCTGGGATCAATAACTCTTTTAAGAAGATTTTAAACTGTCAACAAGTGTCTCTATCAGCCTGTCTTAACGCAAGCAACAATCTACAAATGTTACTTTTTAATGCTAAGCTCTCTGTGCAGCCGTCTCTGTCGGCAGCACAGCAGCTGCTAACTGTGCTAAGTGCTAGCTCCTTGATTTAACCCTTTAAGACCTGAGCTGTTCGTTGAAATGTCTTTTAATTTCTCTGACTGAACCCCCGTTTAGTAAATTAACTACTGTGGTTAAAAGAAGTGGTGTCTGAAGAGGTCAAAATTTTAAGAGGTTAAAAATCCCATAGTCTTAAAAATAAATAGATAAAGACTAGCTGAACATGACAAGCATGAATCATATTCATGCTAGGACAGTCATGAATTTTTTGGAATTTTAAACGATTTGAATCACATAAAAAAAAATATGTTCAATAGTTCTGAAGATATTTAAGCAAAAGTCACTAAACTTTCTCGCACTGCTACTTGTTACCTATATTTACTAGATAAAAGTTCATTTATTTTCCTAGATAAAAGTTGTAATTTTTTTCAGTTTAAGTTACTTCACAGAAGTGCTCTGTTTAAGTGTTAAACGAAGGTTAATGAAATAAAAATGTGGGACAACCTGAAACTGTTTATTAAACTTGTTCATTTTAAGATGTTTTACAAAAGTATCAGATTGGGACTCAACATCAAATGACTCGGAGTCGGATTGGGCCCAAAAAAAAAAAAAAACCTGATCAGGACATCACACACAGTCAAATTTAAGATTAAAACTGTATTTCTGAGTATTTCTTCATTAAAATCATGATGGATCAGGAGTAGATGAAAACCCGCCATTTGAAAAAGCTCGGGTTTGTGAGGCAGCAGCTACCATGGACTGAAGTCTTCCTTCTCCACTTCATTCTGATGCAGACATATAGGTCCATGAACGTCTTTGTTTTCCTCATTTGAGCTGGAACCTGGATCAGCACAGTACAGCTGGATAGCTCGGATATTGCTCTCCATATGTTTTACTACTCTAATGTTAGCCTGTGGTTGTGAGGGACTGTAAGCTAGCAGTAGGGAGTGTAAACAAAGGGATGCTGGGATATAACTGTAGACTTACATCAGTGCCAGCAGACCCGCCCACAACTCAGAGGTAAATTTCTGATGAGTTCCTGCTGCTCTGCAAAAAGTGTCTCAAAAAGTAAAAGGATGCGCCCGGTGCTGGCAGTAGTTGGAGCGGATGAAAAAACCATGTTAGAACTCTCCAATTAGGGCTTTAGCTCCAGTCGACCGTAACTTTTCAACCGTAATTAACATCATTCCAGTGGAGAAAAGCAGCCTCCCGCTGATATGCAGAGCTGTGCAGGTGTGAATTGTTTACGTAGTCAGTGTTGGGTAAGTTACTTCTAAAAAGTAATTGATTACTTTACTTAGTTACTTGTTACTTAGTTTCTTGTGTGTGTTAATGGGGTGAGGAGAGTCAGTAAAAGGTGGATTTCTATCTATTTATTGATTTATTTATTGTCTGTTTTTGTTTTTAATTGTGAAGCTCTTCGAGTTGAGCAAGCATGAGAAGCGCTTTTTTATAAATAGTTTGACTGATTGATTGGATCAAAATTGTAATTAAATTACTTTATATATTACCTATTTGAAAAAGTAATTCACTACTTGTTACTTTACTTTGTTTCCACTCATTTACAAATTCTCAAAGGAAGAACAGCTTCACACAAACAAGACTGTCTTGTCTGTCATTTAACAGAGCTCCTTAGAAAAACCAATAGGACTTCTGTGGTTAAATAAAGGTAAAGAAATAAAATAAAAACTGTTTCTAAAGCAATAAGCTTGTGCAAGGTCTGAACAAGGTTCAAACATAAGCTGGCTTCATTTGAATTCAGGCAACAGTGTGAAAAATGACATAAAAATAAGTTACAACATTTGTGGTCTATGTTACAGCTCAAGTCAGATGTGGAAAATACTGTGATATTCAGGTCTATATTCATGTCTATCAAATCTGAAACTAAGCCAGTTTTATGAAAACACAAAGAACTATACAAAGCCTCTATGTTCATTTTGGTCAACTTTATGTTTTCTATTTCCATCAGTTGCACCAGTCTCTCTCTCTCTCTGGAAAATGTAGGTATGATGGGACATCGCTGATTGGATGATGACTTTTGTTTCTCACTTTAACAGATAGTTATTTGACATGAAGAGCTTTAAACCAAAAATTTTAAAGGTAGACTCAGCCATAGCTGCTGCTCTCAAAGAATATTTGTATTCAAAACCAGTGAAGTGATGCTGGGTATGCTCTATAATCATCAAAAAAGCTTTTAGAAGTTTTTCTTTTTTTTTTAAACTTCAGCTCAGTGAAGCTCTTTAAAGACCCACTTTAATCATCTTGTCATCTATTTTCAGTGTTCCAGGGCTCTCTTTAATGATGATTCTGCTGTTTTTAGCCAAAATCTAAAAACCTGAGTCGTTTTGAGTCGTTTCCAGTCTGAATACACCCTAAGATTGTTTCCAGACTGTACACCAGACTTATGTCATGCCAACAAAACACAACTTTGTATGTCAAAAAAGATGGGAAAGGGAAATTTCCACCACTGTATCACAGGAAGAATGGTTTGATATGTTTGTGTCATCAAAGTCTTTTACCACATCATAGGAATGGAGAGAATTAAACTGGAAAAACTTAATCTGCGTCTTTATTAGGCCTTTGATGAAAGTCAACAATTAGCCAATCCACAGATGTGTTGGAGGAAATGTGACACATTTAATATTATTCATACGCATATGTTCTGGACCTGTTCACATAGTGTCATTTTGGAATTCTATCCATCTAGCTTTACCAGATGTGCCGAGATTCCACGATCCCTTTCACACAATACGTATTATATTTGGGGAGTATCTCTGAAACAGTCACAATTAAAGACCAATATTTGGTAAAAAATATTGTTAATGGCAGCTAGGAAGGCCATTAGGAAGTCTCAACCCTGAGTCACCAACTCTCACAAACTGGACGGATGTTGTGGAAGAGATTTTCATCATGGAGAAGTTGACCTTTGCCCTGAGACTAAAATTTGAGAAATTCAGGCATAAATGGAACAAATGGAGTACATACAAGAACTCTCTGAGCATTAGATAATATTTTTAGTTTATGTTTCGGGAATGGTTGTTGTCATGCCTGGTTCCTCCTTTTTATTTTTATATTTTAGTTTGTTTGTAAAAAAGTTCTAATCTGTGTAAAAGAATTGTTTAAATACATGCAAAATTCTGTCACGTTGTTTGAAAATAATTAAATATTTTAAGTTAAAAAAAGCAAGGCAGGTTTTTTTTATTTGAGCTAAAAACCACATAATCGAAGTTAAAAGACCACTGGAAATAATTTAAAAATAGAAAAAAATAAAGTTGGAGTCATGCTTCCTCAACTTCAATTTTTTTAATTTTATAAATAAAAATTATTATGAAAATTGAACTGGATGACTTTTTTTTCTCTTTGTAGACCACACTGTGACACAGTGGAGGACAGAGTTGTAGTGTTTGGTGAGGTAGTGTGGGCTTCAGCATGAGCTCAGAACACGAGAACGCATCTGTGACGACGTCTGAGCAATTTTAAAAGGAGCAAGTCAAGACGCAGTAGCACAGCATTATGGGAAACAGATACAATTAAGATACATCACAAAAATCTCAAACCATTAAGTCTTGGTGTGTGACCCCCTCCCCGCCCACACACACACACACATGCACACACACATGCACACACACGGACACACACATGCACACACACATGCACACACACACATGCACACACACACATGCACACACACACATGCACACACACACACACACACACACACACATGCACACACACATGCACACACACGGACACACACACACACACACATGCACACACACGGACACACACACACACACACACATGCACACACACATGCACACACACGGACACACACATGCACACACACATGGACACACACATGCACACACATGCACACACACACATGCACACACACACATGCACACACACGGACACACACATGCACACACATGCACACACACATGGACACACACATGCACACACATGCACACACACATGCAAACAAGGCATAGCAGCATTGCATGAGCAATTCTGTTAACTCCTGCACATCACAATTATGAGTCACTCTGCTACAGTCACTAACACACATTCAGCTCTGCAGACACACACACAGCACACGTAGCACAGCAAGCACACACATACATTCTCACAAAAATACAAAATACAAAGCAACCACTCAAACAAATACTCAAATGCACACACACAAATACACACGCAGGCACACACCAAGATTTAAACACATTAACAGACACAATAATAACACAATCACACACAATGTCATGCACAATAACACAAACATACACAGACCTATAAATTCACATACAGACACACAAACAAACACAAATACCTGCACACACACACAAAACATACAAATACACACAAACACATCTACAAAAAAACACAAATACACACACGGACACACAAATGTGGTTCCATAAGCACACACATGCATGCGCATTGGCACGCACAAACACCCACACACATGCCTTTGCTGCTCCCATCAACCATAACCTACAGCATAATTTCTGACATTCTGCAGCAGCTCACCGAGGGATCACCCGTCCATGGTCCAGAAAGCCAGCAGCCCATTACCCCAGCAACCAAAAAGAGCTGCCTTTGGTTGGTAAAATCAAAGATGCTGCCTCGTCTCCTGTTCGTCTGCCCCTCCCTCACCCTTTCCTCCCTTTTCACGGTCTCTGCAGCATCTGTTCTGCGGCGCTTCAGACCTTTCTTTCCTTTTTCCTCTTTGTCTTTTTTCAGGATCCTCAACCTTTCCTCTCTCCTTCCTTGACGCTTGGAGATGTTGGCATCCTTCACACGCAGACAGACCCAAAAAGAGTGTGTGCATTCAACACTGCAGTCATGGAGATATGCGCAGGCTGACAGTGCATTCAGTGATGGAGGGGGAAACACGCAGTCAGGAAGGAGTCTCATTGGCAGCCTTTAAAGACGGATTGTCCAATCACCCACTGTCTTCTCCCTGTGGATGTTTTCCACTGTGACTGAAAGTCCTCTGCAAAGGAGGCAGGGTCTGCTGCAGAGAGGCGAATACAAGCTGAGGAAACACGCCTTTCAATCAACCATTTTCTGTCTCTTCACCCAGGATCCCCCTCCATCGATGTATGATTGGAAAGCCAATTCAAGCTATGTACTGCAGATTTTATGAGGAAAATCTCTGGAAACAGAAGCAAAAACCTCTAACCTCTAACCATATTCTGTTTTTCTGGACTCTGGTATTTCTACAGCAGAGTCTATTAATCCATCCATTAATTCATTAGTCTATTTATTTTCTGTTCATCCGGGGCCATGTTGCAGCAGTCTGAGCAAAGATGTTCAGACATTCATCCCTTTGTCCACTTTCTCCTCTAAGGGGATCCCGAGATCAAGTACCTCCAGAGGGTCCTGGGTCTTTGCCGGGGCCATCACCCGATGGGATGTACCTGGGATGCTTATCCAAGTTTATGAAAAGAATCAGTAACAAAGGAGAGCCCGGCTGGAGTCCAACATGCACTAGGAAACGGTCTGGCTCTCTGCTGGCTACATGGAAAAGGGTCCTGATCTGACTTAAACAGCCTCCTTCACAGTACGTTATGGGGGACGGTGACTATAAATCCATAAAATACTTGTGAACTCGATGAGTGAACTTCCACAAGCCTTTCAGTACCCTATGGAGACTGTCTCCCCTGCAGTTGTTGGAACACACCTCTCAGTATCCATTCTTGAAAAGATCAACTAGAACCCCAGAACGCCAATCCAGTAGTACTTTCCCCAAACTGCACCATTTTGGATACAATATTCACTTTCAAAAGTCATATAAAAACAGTTCGTCACACACTAAAATACAAATATACAAATTTTAATTTCATACCAATTTCTTTCTATTTTTTTACTACTCATACAAACAAACAATCCACTAAACAAACAAAAAGGACAAATCACTTAATAAACATACATCAAGTCTTCCATTATTTTCCATGATTGTTAACAGTGACAAAAAATACATGAATAACAATAATAAGATAAAAGAGCTAGATTGTAAATAAAATTGCCACATAGTTCAGTGTGTCCATCTGTTAGCCTGATTACTATAAACATACAGTTACTGTAGTAAGTGGCCTCTGTGTATGTACAGCGCTCAGCATAAATAATACACCCCACTACATTTTTCAGGAAACCTTCAGTGTCCTTTCAGAATCAACATTTTCTATGAGATGTTCTACTACAAAATAATCCCACACATGTGGACCGTCGATTTGTTCATTTGCACATACAAAAAAAAGGATTTTCCCAACTAATTTATTCAAACCCATGTTGCAAACACGAGTACACCCTAAGTATAGGAGAAGAGCCACACTTCAGACTACAACATTCTAATGAACAGGCATTCGACCACAGGTGAGTCTAATGATTCATTTAAGAAGCGTCCAGGACACAGGTAACTCCAAAGAAGCATTACTGAACAAAGAAAAGCCCTTCCATTTCATGCTGCCAGAAATGGTTGATCATGGAAGAGAAATGTCACAAAATCTGAGAAAAGAAATCATTTATTTACACAAAAGGTGAGAGCTACAAGAAGATCAACAAAGCTTTACATATCAGTCAAAATACTGGAGCAAAAGTGATCCAAACGTGTAAGAAAAATGGAAGCGCAACCATCTTGCAGACGTCCAGGGGATTTGTTTTTTTCCTCTTGAATTCTGATACATTAGCTCATAGTATTCAGCAAAAGTTTTTAAAATTGTTTTAGGATTAATTTCAATTTATGTTTAAGTTGTTTAATTTTTTGGTATTGTGTGGCTGGTTTGATATTTCTGTAATTAGAACTAAAATAGTTTGCTGGCTTTATTTCCTAATTTGTAATATTTTTGTATATTTTGAGGACAGCCAAAAGAAGCGAACCCAAGAGTGAAGGAAAAGTTAATTTATTTAATCAGGAACTTGGTTTCGGAAGGAACAGAAGTTATTTAGAGCGTGACACCTCCAAACAACAGAGGGAGCAGGAGCTTGTAGAATCTCCGCCAAGACAGGAGAGGAAGTCAGAGTGGGGGTGTGGGAGGGAGTAGTGATGAGACCGGACAGGTAAACCAGAAGATTCCAGGAGGGCATCACTACTCCACACCGTTGCAGTCGCAATGCAGAATCCGGAAGGGAGAGAAGACTAAGACGGGGCGATGGCAGAGCTGAGGCAGGGCGAGAACATGGAATTCTGGCTAGCACTAAAAAAAGTGAAGGGCGGCTGGACGTAAGCAGTGTAGCTGAGATGTTCCAGCAGTGAGTGGAAAACGGGAGTGTGCCTAAGATGCTTAGAAGTGTAACCCTTCCTCGACCACCAACAGTCGACTGGGCTGATTGGGATGCTCGTGATGCAACTGAGCAATGAGATCCAGATCTGGATGAAACGAGACGGAACCCAGGATCGCTCTTCAAGACCATAGTCCTCCCAGTCCACTAAGTACTGAAGTCCTCGACCATGGCGACATTACCGTAGGAGGCAATGCACGGTGTAGTGGTGTAGCGATGAACCAAGCGGAAGGAGGAGGATGAGCAGGAGGCAACACATGACTGGAGTCAACAGGCTTGATTCTGGAGGTGTGAAATGTGGGGTGGACACAGAGTGGGCTGGACAATCAAAGACACACAGCCACAGGATTGACCAATTTGCAACAGGAAAGGGGCCGATAATTTGGGGACTAGCGATGAGGCCGGACAGGTAAACCAAAAGATTCCAGGAGGGCATCACTACTCCACACCACTGCAGTTGTGATCCAGAATCCAGAAGGGAGAAGAGGCTGAGATGATGCAAAGGCAGAGCTGAGGCAGGGTGAGAACATGGAGTTTGGTGCTGGCTAGCACTAACAAAGTGAAGGGCAGCTGGACGTAAGCAGTGTAGCTGAGACGTTCCAGCAGTGAGTGGAAAACAGGAGTGTGCTAAAGAAGGGGCAGGACAAGGTGAATGATATCGTGAGTGATTACTCCAACCAGAAGCCTGACCAAATAAGTTAAGTGTAGCAGCAGATGTGACAAAGACGCCTTCTGTTTTTATTATAGCATCTCATCTAGTTTATCTCTACTTTCAGCAAGTTGATAAAGTATCTAATGTTTGTCATGTTGTTTAAAGTTCCTTTTCTAGCTGTTCAAATATCTAGTATTTTAAAATGTTTTGAAAACGTTTATCTCTCTCTCTTGTCGATGTTATGAAATAACTGTAACATTTAAGTGGTTGCATTGAATTGGTTTATGCTAATTGTTAATTCTTCTATTCGCATGTCTATGGGACTGAAGATGGAAATGAGCTCGGAGAGCTCCAGTCTGGTACAAGTCATCTTTTCTTTCATTATTGCTCCTGTACATGTTCCCTGTCAAATAAACCAAAAAAGAAAGACTTACTTTTTGAAGTACGCCATCTGATGAAAAACTGAGATGCACTGCATGAATTTGAAAACAGAATAAAAGCTGCAGTGCACACAGCTCACCAACGCTCATTTAAACTCACAGATAAAGAAGTTCAATATGTCAACATTTACTCTATAAAGCCTGAACCATTAAACAATTGACAGAAAATGTCAATTCTTTGGATTTGGAGCCTTTATAGGTCCCTCTGAACAAACAAGCAAAAAAAATAATAAAACATTTTTTTACATATAAATTTAATTTTGTATCATATCTGATACATTAGGTCACTCAGCTCAAATATATCTATTTTTCCTGAGCTAACCAAAAATATTCTAAGACAAAAAAGTACAAGAAATTTGTATTTCCATTCCATTGCTCTTGTGGAGGGCTGACAGATGTATCAAATATGATACGTTCTGCTTTAAAGGGTTAATGTATGCACACAATTGGTGCAATTGAAGCTTTAACGGGATGTTTCATGGCCCCAGGAGCTTATTCCATCAAATCTAAAGACATGCTGGAGCCAAAGTGAAGAACTGCTAGACTGATTACACTTCTGTCAGTTTGGGACAGACCCTAAAACACAGTTCCATGCAGACATGTGTGCATGAGTTTAGTGTAAAAATTGGGCTTCCACGCACAGCCTATTTGCAGCCAAATAAGAGCTCTTTGGGGAAACAGAACCAAATACAAAATCAAAGCTCAGACGAGCCTTAGGTGGCACACAGGAAAAATCCTCCAAAAACAAAAGCCCAGAGTCTCTTGCATGTTTGTTCATGTTTCCAACTGTCAAGGACCCGGCCATGGCTGGTTGTTATGGCATAGTTGTCATGGAAATCATGACTGCAGAATATGTGTAAATGTTTTGGGGCTATGTGAATTCATTGAAGTATGTTTATCAGTCAGACGTTTACCAGAGAGACCAACCTTACTGTCGGTTCTATGGTAACACAAGCCTGAAAGCTGCTGCTGAAAATGATGATGGTTCAATGTACGTCCCTGTAGATGCTGTTTCTGTCCTGAAGAGCAGAAGTGGAGAACAGAATACTGAGCATGTGTGAGTTGCGCACATGCTGACATGTATGCGTGGAATATGCTGAAGAGCTGTGGCTATGACACAGACCAGTCTGAGGCTAAAAATGGAAAACACACTTACTGTTGCTGAGAAGCTGCAAGAATGTTCTGACTGGGGGACGTGCACAAGCACTCATGCTTACATCCACCATCCATGTTCCTCTGACCACGTTCACAAACTGGACTGCAGAAGGAAATTCTGACACTCGGCTCCACTAAGAAATGCTTGAAGTGATTTATGGATCTGACGGGGGAATGTAACACTCCACCATGTCAGTTGATTTCTTCAAACATATGGTTTGGTTTGGTCCCACATTTTCCTGGTTCTAAACCTTTTCATGGTGTGATGATTCATTTTTTTAACTGTGTTATTCTAAGACGCTCCTGGTTGGAGTTCAGCAGTGTGGGAGGGTCTGTGCTGCACCCACACAGGCAATCTGCAAACTGCCTTTTCTCCAAGAAGAAAATTCTATTTGTAGAAAAATTCAGCCTACAGTTGTTTCTGTTATATGGAGATAATTTTATTTACTGATTAAACTTACATACAAACACACAAAAAACCTGGTAATTCAATAAAGATTTTGTTTATGTCTATATCATATCATATTATGTCTATATGACTTATTTCTGATTGCATTTTCTCTTCAATAGTCACCAGAGAAATAAAAATTTGAGTTTCTCATAAATATTTAAACAAAGCACCTGTTTAAAAAGAATGAACAAAAATAGTTGAAGACATTGGCTTGGAGCCTTTTCTTATCTCTGTTTAATCTTTTTTACAGGATGTATTTGCAACAGGAGGAGAGCAGAACCGAGGACATTTTATTCAGAGGAGACACCCCCGGGCTGCTGCAACCACTTTGTTGACAAATAAACAATTAATCATTTATTTTCTGCATTTTGATTGAAAATATCATACTGTACTGTAACATATGAGCTCGTATGAGCCGCAGACATAGGGATTTCCTGATGACCAAAACAACCAAACCAAGCAAAAACAAAAGCAGGAGACAAAAATATGGAACAAGGAAACTAACAGTACGGTCACCTTTCGGCTGATCCTGTCAGGAGTCACCACAGCGAGTCAGCGTCACTGCTTCACATGGGTAGTACTGGCAAAGTTTTTACACCAGGTAACAAAATCTTTATAATATTGAGCTGAGAAACACTAACGTGCCAAGTTTCTTTGTTTGAATCACAAAATATGCAGAGTTCAACATTCAATTTGGGTAAAAAAAGATAGAAGGTAATAAAAAGAAAGAAATGCACAAGCATTCTGTGAACCCCAAACTTACAAGGATGGAAGAAAAGGTTGCCACCAATTATTCAAACTGTATTTTCAAATATGTTTCAGGCCTTTAAAGCCATTAAAGTCTGAGTTTTAGTAGACTCAGTATACTGTTGAATTCCACAGATAAAAATTGTTCAGAAAGATTTGTTATTGGAATATTCCCTTTTATGAAGACAATATTTGGCTAAAATAAACATTTGGTAAGAAGATTCGGTTGCCTTCAGTGTCTTCAGAAAGTCCCAGAACAGTTTGTTTAAAACAGAAACATCAGGAAGAACATGTTCAAACAAATGAGTAAAGGTTTCAATATGATTGTTGCTAAAGGAACAGCTGTTGTCAATGTCCTTTTGCAATCTTTGGGAAATAAGATATTTAAGGTCATATTAACAGACAATCTCTCTCAGAGGAGAATCACAAAACATTATACTGGCTGTACAAACGAGACAATATTTAATAATTTTTATTTCTGTCTTGATGAATGCAATTACAAAAGACTTGAAGCAAAATTAAATACAAAAAGAAGAAAAATAAATGAACAAAAAAAATAGAAAGAAAGAAACAACCAAATATGGATGTGTTGAAACGTTTTTGGGCATTTCCCCAGATTTGTATGGTTTTTAATAAGCTATAATTCATTCATTCAGCAAATGACAAAAAATATATTTGCTGATTAATAATATATTATTAATAATATTTGAGAATAAATTATCAAAATTGTCCATAGATAATAATATAATAACGAAAAGGGGCAATGTAAAGTTGAAGAACAATCCAATTTCTAATGTTCCCCTGAAAATGTTGGAATGTGTTCATGAGAAAAACACATGTTGCACAGTTTCATCTTTCAAATGATAAATAAAACAAAAATAATAAAAAAAATGCAGGTTCAACATGAAATTTAAATCTGCTTTGAATAAATACACCAACAGTATCAATGTTATTAATTCTTTTGAAATGGGTTTCTTTGACTCTGCGTAAAACAGGCCATTAAATAAACGCTGAATGACCCTTGATTATTGGAAATTAACTTTAAATAATTGGTTGTAGTTATGATCAGTTTTTTGTTTGAAAATATGTTTGTGTTAAATCTATGAAGCTGCAACCGAAAACCTGTCAAATTGGCAATTGTTGACTGTCATAAAAATTTTAAGACGTTATTATTGTCATGAATATCTCTAAAGATACTATGACCACGGATCTAAGTTTTTTTCCCCCAGTGAACTTTATTGATCCATCTGATTTTTAACGGCCGTAAAATTCTTTAGCGGAATTTACGCAAAATCGATGCGCGTCGCTGAGTGTTTTTAACTATTGCAGATCAGGTCGTGACTCTTGCCTGCCTCCTTAACCTGCACGCCCCCGTGTGTATGATATACTTTACCTAGATCTTCATTTTATTTCCTCTTCCTGCGATCAACAAACTTTATATGTTCGTGCTCGTCTAATCGTCTTCCTTTCTCCACAGTAACATTGAATTACTCGCATTTGACCTTGTTGAATTGCATTACTTCCAACGTGGTTCCAATCGTGTTTTGTGTGTTTTTTGTCCTATTTGGGAGCCTGTAGATTAAGTCACATGAAGCGTCTGTGATTGGTTGGGCAGCAAGTGTACTGCTGTGATTGGTCAGATCAACAGAGGCGCAGGGGCGGGACGTCTTTTAAGGAAAATGTCCTTATGGTCTCCATTTACCGGCGTGTTGCGGACCTCGACACTTTCTCTGGCCGTTTCCTCACAGATTTACCGAATCGGATGAATTTAGTGTTAAAAATGAAAGTCCAGACCTTCGGGACTGAGCAGGTCTCTGTGAAGTTGTTAGCTTAGCATATTAGCATCGCTCAGCTGAAGCGAGCGTCAGCGGGATCCAGGAAAACTGCACCTGTTTGTCGGTCTTCTTTGTTTACAGGTTGGGTTAAAAATCAAACCGTGTTTTATGGGAGTTTGTTCAGACTGTTAAAACTTTTCCCTTTACTTTTGGATCCTCGTTTGAACGTGTGAACATTTCCCAGCATGCTTCTCCTGGAGGACAGTCACCTAAAGTTTTTCCAAAACTTGTCTTTTTTTTTTCTATAAGATGAAGTTCTTCCAGAGCTTCATGGAAACTCTTGAAAAGTGGATGGGATTCATTTAAAGCTTGTTTTTGGTGTTTTTCTCCGTCGTTCAGATAGTTGTAGATTTTACCACCAGTTACTTTGGAGACAGCAGGTTTCAGGAAAAGATGATAATTTCTTCTCTCTTTGCCACAGCATGAACTTCCCTCCCTCCAAACGGCTGCGAGGCTCGAAGAAGGACGTGTTGACCTCCCATGTGGATCCTTTTGGAGATGAGGAAGAATTTACCCAGGATGACTTGGACGAAATCGACATAATTGCCTCCCAGGCCATCACTTCTGCTGCTAAAGGGCCCGGGTCCAGACCCAGTATGGCCGTCTGTGGGTCCAGCTCATCTTTAGCCCGCCAACAGGACAAACCTGCGAGCGGAGAGAATGCCTCTGAGTGGAACAGAAGACGAGGACAGTCAGGTGAGTCCAGTGATGTTACAGGCGCTCAGGTGACATTCTGATCCCGGACTCACACTGCATGCGGTCCGGCTCCGGTGCAGCTGCAGAGCAGTCTAGCTAAGGCAGATTTCTCACCTTGGCTACGGATAGCTTGCAGTCCTGCTGCAGCCACAGACTCTGCTACTGACCTCGCAGACCTCCGAACTCTCGTGGGTTCACGCAATAACCCGGCCTTTACATAGGAAGAACTAGTAAACAGAACTTTGTTACTTAGAAAACAGGTTTTATTTTGAAAAATGTACCAGATGCACTGGACACTCGCTCACATGATTTCTGGTTTAGGTTGTTTCATTTGCCCCAACATCACAAAAAAGTGCTGTGGCGTCGGACAAAAATTTGAAGCCAACGAAACGGATCGCCAGATCGCACTGGGTGCAGTGTGAGTGCCTCTCGCACGGTTCGTTTCGTAAAGACTTCAGCGTCCATACTGTTGCTGGACTGCATGCCGTGTGAGCCCGGGGTCAGATGACATGGAGATTACACAACTTCATAAATCCAGTTGGCGCAGGATTTAGAGGAAACATTTCTGACATAAGTTTGTTATAGGTGCAGTTCAGGCTTAAACTTTGATAGAAAAACTGCTAATTCTTACTTTGTGTTTTTGTGCTATGGAAACAGAACTCAGTGATTAAGATTCTGTAACAATACATTTTACCTGCGGCTTTAAAACATGTTTACTTTTGCTGATCCAGAAAACTGGGCTTTGATCTTCATTCTGTTGGGTCCTCTGTGCTTGCTAAGCGGCCGGACTGAGCATGTGTGGAAACTTCAGGCCCAGATAGTTTTTCAGCTTGGTGTGTATTTTGGAATAAATGGCTGTAAGCTGAAGTCTGATGCTGATTGTGGTTTTAGGAAACACACAAACGAACTTTGAGTTGGACAGAGACGATGCTTTCCGACTCCTGGAACGGCAGCATGCAGAGCTGAAGAAGAAGGTGAGGCTTGTCATGAAAACAGGAAGTCTTAAAGTACACAACCTTATACACTATACTACCAAAAGTATTGGCTCCCCCTTCCAAATGATCAGAATCAGGTGTCCTGATCACCTGTCCTGGTCACAGGTGTATAAATCAAGCCCCCAGACATGCAGACTGCTTTCACAAACATTTGTGAAAGAATGTTTCGCTCTCAGTCAATTCCAGTGTGGAACTGTCATAGGAAGTCACCTGTACAACAAATCCAGAGGTGAAATGTCCTAAATATTCCACAGTCAACTGTGAGCTCTATCAGAACAACATGGAAGAGTTTGGGAACATCAGCAGCTCAGCCACCAAGCGGTAGACCACGTAAACTGATGGAGAGAGGTCAGCAGATGTTGAAGCTCATAGAGCAAAGAGGTCACCGACTTTCTGCACAGTCAGTTTCTGCAGAGCTCCAAACTTCGTGTGACCTTCAGATTAACCCAAGTACAGCACACAGAGAGCTTCATGGAATGTGTTTCCATGGCTGAGCAGCTGCATCCAAACCA
This sequence comes from Oryzias celebensis, assembly GCA_014656515.1. NCBI lineage: Eukaryota > Metazoa > Chordata > Actinopteri > Beloniformes > Adrianichthyidae > Oryzias > Oryzias celebensis. Next base: position 71,231 of record BNCR01000005.1, read on the forward strand.
CACATCATCAAGTACAAAGCAAAGCGTGGGATGCAGCGGTGTAAAGCACGCCGCCTTTGGACTCTAGAACAAAGGAGATGTCTTCTCTGGGAATCTGGAAATCTGATGGACCCGTCTGGGTTTGGAGGTTACAGGAGAACGCTACATTTCAGACTGTATTTTACCGAGTGTGAAGTTTGGTGGAGGAGGAATGATGGTGAGGGCTTGTTGTTCAGGACTTGGGCTTGGTCCCTTAGTTCCAGTGAAAGGAACTCAGAATGCTTCAGAATACCAGAACATTCTGGACAATCCCAGCCTTATGGACAGCCTTCACAGAGTTGAAGCTGTAAGAGCTGCTAAAGGTGGACACATATTATATTGAACTGTATGGGTTTGGAATGGGATGAAACTTCAGTTCATATAGTGAATATAGTGTAACTGCCACTTGGTGGGTCACAGAGATCAGAACCAGGGAGTTATATAGGCTAGAGAAGCTACACTAGCTTATTACCATTGTCCAAAATACATAAAGAGCGACACCATATTAAATAGGAAACAATGAGACATGGTTGAGCAGAGACAATGAAAATGAACAGAAAATACTTAACTTTGGTCCAATTTTAAAAAGTAAAAAAACGGATCATCAGAAAAATAAGGCCCAGTAATATGCTTCCCAGCGGTTGTCTGGTCTGATCTGAAGTCATCCTCCATAAAACAAAAGCATAGGTGGTCCTGTCAGAAAATATGGAAATATATAATCTAAAGCTAAAAACTTCAGTCAGATCTTCCTAAAACTTATTCTTCAAGTTCTCCTTTATTGGCTGACAGTCAAAAGTCACATCCTTGTTCTTCCAGCTCAGTTTGTACAATTGTAGCACAGCTGTAAATCTAGACCTATCCAATATGGCGTCCAATTATGCGTATGTACCAAGTTAGCGTGGAGAATCTAGCCTATATAGCACATTAATAATTTTAAGAATGGATTGTTTTTTCTAGACATTCAAAGCTCCTCCAATGTGTCTCCCTGATACATTCATAGTTTGTAGATGGTAAGTGACTGATGTAACCACAGCTGCCCTGGGGCAGACTGACAGAGGCGTGGCTGCCAGGAAGCGTCAATGGCCCCTCTGACCATCACCGGGACATTCACTCACCACTGGAGGCAAGAAAGGTTAAGTGCCTTGCCCAAGGACACAACAACAGTTGGCTGGGGTAGCGGGGATCCGCAGATCCTTTGATCGTTGGTCAACCTGGTCAACTGCCTGAGCTACTGTGACCCTGGTGGATCAGAACCGTCTTCCCTGCAGCTTTCTGCCAAAAGGATTAATAACGTTTAAATTGTATTATCATTTTCTTGAAGTTAAAACGTTGAAACCTGGTTGAAAGTTCCAGAATGTCCTATAGCACAGGTGTCAAACTCCAGGCCTCCAGGTTCAGTGTCCTACATGTTTTCCAACCAGCCTGCCATTCAAGGTCCTTATTGGCTAAACACACCTGATCCAGGTAATCAACAGATTAATGGAAACCAGCAGGAGGCCGGGCCTCGAGGCCTGGAGTTTCACACCCCTGTAGGATAAATCAGTTTACTTCATGGAATTCAGGAAAGTTTTTTTTTTTTTGTTGGTGATGAGCTGAAAGAAGTGGAGGAGGAGATTTTACTGAAGAGCGGGGAAATCCGGGTTCTTCGGGACTCTTTGAAGGCGGCTCAGCAGGAGAAAGAGGCTCAGAGGCAGAACCAGGATCTGCTGGAGACCCAGAGGCAGAAAGAGCAAAGGGAGAAGGAGAAGGAGCTGAGCAGGAAGGTAGGATGAGACTCACTGCTGCAGACACACACTCAGATACAGACACACACACACACTCGGGGTGTGTCCAAATTCGAGTGCTGCATCCTTTCATGGCCGTGGTCGACGGTGGCCGGGTCCTTCGTAAAGCTGGTAGACCGGATGTTAACTGTTGTGAATCTGGACGGTATAGCCTTTCGGATAATTTCGAATGTCACATCAGAGATTTTGGTGTCGCCTGGGACACGTGACATCTGTCCCGAACAGAAGCGAAGGAGCTCCAGATTCGGTGAGTATTCTGATATTGTTTTGTTTTTGGAGGAGTTAGAACAGTTGTATTGCAGTTGCAGGCACGTTCAGGCTGAGACATAACGATATGCAGCTACTGTTTACAAGCTAAGCAAAGCTCTCAGGAATACATATTAGCTTTAGCTGGTTTATGGACATTTTTAGAAACTTCATGGCACTTTGTAAAATGTAGAATTACTATTCCTGGGTTTGTAGACAACACTAAAATTACTTTAGAAAAAAAATTTTAATTGATCATAATTTACTCGGGAATAGTATTTAACCACTTCTGAGAATAAAAACTTAGACATGATAAATATTGTTTAAAAAACAGACAAATAGTTTTAAAAAATAAAACTTTCTCAACTCTTGGTACACCCGAAAGATAAGATTGAGCAAGACAACAAATGCAACATAATCTATAATCCCAAGAAGCCATGAAATCAGCAATAACAGATCACTGCAAACGGGAAAAAATGTGGTTGTTCTCCCCCTTAAGGCCTAGAAAAGCCGTAGTCTGTTCTTTGGTCCCTAAAATGACATAAAATTCTGCTTTTGATTATTTTTTAAATACATTTTCATTAAGAAAACAGTTAAACAACTTCAGGATTTAGCATACAAGCCGAGATCGCTATAATAGCAATTTTATTGCAAAATTTCATATCAAAATAATGTTTAAAGGCTTGAAATGAATGCTCGAAACCACAAACTTCTCAGTTTAGAGTGTTTATTTACATTTAAGAGGGAAATTATCTCCAGCTCCACGGTCCCGCTTCACTGTTGTCAGAAAATCTGAATTCGGTGCAATGCATCTTGAGATATGAAGGGCAGTGAACGATACAACTCAACAATCCTTGAAATCGGCATAAAGAAGGCAGTGTTTGTTGGCCATATTTGAGGTAGCCGTTGAATTTGGACAGCACTTGTCGCAGCATTGTGACAGTCCTTCCTGGGCTGACAAATCCAGCCCAGAAAGGACGCAGCACCTGAATTTGGACACAGCCACTGATACAGACAGGCACACACACAGGAAGCTGACTGTCCTCTGGTGTTCTCTGCTCTCAGGTCCAGTCTCTACAGTCTGAACTGCAGTTTAAAGAAGCTGAAATCAATGAAATGAAGACAAAACTTATTAGTACAGACAAAAACAAGATGGCATCTCCTCTGACTGCAAACAGGTTTGGGCTCCACCTTCATCACTGTTGACGTCAAAGTGGTAATCAGGTCAAAGTTTGATGTTCATCAGTTCTTCTCCTGTCAGATTCTCCTTCCTACACTGAGAAGACATTTCTGACACCTTAGCGCTCTCAAATGTTCACCTCCAACGTTTCAACTTGGACTCTTTAGTTTTTGTCTTGTCTTCAATGAATCATAATCTAGAATTTTATAGGAATGTCCCAATCACCTGATCGGAAATCGGCAGTCAGGAAATTCGGGAAATCACGTGGGTGATGACTTGATCGGTACCAGATGTCTCCCAAACAATATCGGTTTTTTTTATTTTACTATTATGACCAGCGCGTGTCAAGCCTAATATTGCAGATGAATACTCCACTAGAAGTAAGCATGTCATGAAGGGATCACCACATTTTATTGTCGTAAAGCGTAGTAGAATACAGCAGCAGTTCAAGCAGCAAGCTAGCAAAAACAGACGGCTGCACAGCAGCTGCTAACTGCACTAAGTGCTAGCTCTGTGATTTAAGCCCTTAAGACCAGAGCTGTTTTTTGAAATGCTTTTTGATTTCTCTGACAGAACCTCAGTTAAGTAAATTAACTGCTGTAGTAATAAAACCCAAAATGTGATGTCTTAAGAGGTCAAAGTCTTAAGTGGATAAAAAAATCCCATAATCTTAAAAATAGAGACATAAATAACAAAGTGTTTTAATGATTTCAGCTAGTCATGAATACATCATCATATTCATGCTGCAACAGCGTCGTCATTGATTTTTCAGAATTTTTGATGGAGAGGAATCACATTTGGTTAAAAATCTTCAAAGGTTCTGAAGATATTAAAGGTAAAGTCGCTAAACTGTCTTACATGATTATCACCTATATTTACTAGATAACAGTTTTTCCTAGGTAAAAATTATACTATTTTTACTTGGTTGTTCAAGTTACTTACAGAAGTGCTCTTTTTCAAGTGTTAAATAATAAAAGAAGGTTATTGAAATAAAAATGTGGAATATCTGGATATATCAATGAAATCTGTTCATTTTTTAAATGTTACCAAAGGTTTGGATTGGGACTCTGCATCGGCAGATACTCAGTCAAATGACTTGAATTCAGATCGGATATTCAATAAGTTTTCTTTTTTTTTATACGTCTAGCTACAGCAAAAAGGAGATGTTTTGGGAGAAATGAAGTCTGTTGGAAAAGTTGAGTTTTTAATGCTCGTGAAGTGAGACTGTATTCAGCAGTTTGAGCTCAAACCTCTGCGGTTCATCTGACATCTCTAACAGAGTCGCTCTCTTCCCACAGCTAGATATGAAGCTGTGGTCAAAGACCTGCTGCCGGCCCTGTTCTGGTTGTCTTTGCATGTCAGAACTGAGAAGCTGCTTCCAGTTTTCAGATTTTTATTTTAGTTTTCAGAATGACATCTTTACATCTGAGGAGTGCTCGTGGCTCTACGTTTCTGAGCTTCTCTCTTAGTTAAACTCATGTCCCATTAGTCAGCATTGTTTACTTGTAGAAACTCCACCTCTGTCGTAACATGAACATGTTTGTCTTACTGTGCTTTTCTCTCCTCAGCTCTAAAATCACAAATAGCCTTTCTGCAGTGCATCAAGAGAGTGGGAGAAGCTCCTTCTCTCTAGTTGGAAATGACCTCTTCACTAAAAAGGCCTTTGCTGTCCAAATGTCTTCCAGAATGACAACGATGCAAACCCCAGTGAAGGCTAAGAGAGATGGTGGGTGATGTTACAGATGTTTGTAGCTGTCTGTGTCCGCTCTAAGTTGTGCGTGCGTTTGTTTGTGCAGAAAGAGGTGCATGCAGCAGCAGCAGCAGCAGCAGGTGTGCTGACACACAGGACCCATCCCGTCCAGACCCCTTCCTAAGCATCAAACCTGCTCATCTCCATCACAGAGGTGAGACACTGTGGGCGGGCTTAATAGACTCACAGGTATCTTATCTTATCTTATCTGCGAGCGTGCGTGTGTGTCGGCGGGTGTGGGGAGAGGGGGAGTACAGAAAATGGAGTGTTTGTGAGGATGCAGGTGACAGTTTTGGACCATCTGGATGTTATGTAAAACTATTTAATGAAAGAAGCCCAAAATACTAAAATATGACACCAAATGTATTTTCTGTTAAAAAATTAAGGATAAGCTGCTCCATTTCTGAAGAGTTTGAATGAACTTTGTGGCATTGTTCTTCCTGAAAGGTGGTGTTCTGCTTGGATTGTTGTTGCAACAGCCTCTGATGTCAGACACCTTTGGTCTCTCTGATCTGCTGGCACTAAATCTGAAAGACTCCAGGTAAACGCTGTTCACTCTGCCGACTGTAGTTACAGACACACACCTGTGTAGTCACAGTCACAGACACACACCTGTGTAGTCACAGTCACAGACACACACCTGTGTAGTCACAGACACAGACACACACCTGTGTAGTCACAGACACAGACACACACCTGTGTAGTCACAGTCACAGACACACACCTGTGTAGTCACAGACACAGACACACACCTGTGTAGTCACAGACACAGACACACACCTGTGTAGTTACAGTCACACACACACACACACCTGTGTAGTTACAGTCACACACACACACACACCTGTGTAGTTACAGTCACACACACACACACACCTGTGTAGTTACAGTCACACACACACACACCTGTGTAGTTACAGTCACACACACACACACCTGTGTAGTTACAGTCACACACACACACACCTGTGTAGTTACAGTCACACACACACACACCTGTGTAGTTACAGTCACACACACACACACCTGTGTAGTTACAGTCACACACACACACACCTGTGTAGTCACAGTCACAGACACACACACCTGTGTCGTCACAGACACAGACACACACCTGTGTCGTCACAGACACAGACACACACCTGTGTAGTCACAGACACAGACACACACCTGTGTAGTTACAGTCACACACACACACACACCTGTGTAGTTACAGTCACACACACACACACCTGTGTAGTTACAGTCACACACACACACACACCTGTGTAGTCACAGTCACACACACACACACCTGTGTAGTCACAGTCACACACACACACACCTGTGTAGTCACAGTCACACACACACACACCTGTGTCGTCACAGTCACAGACACACACCTGTGTCGTCACAGTCACAGACACACACCTGTGTCGTCACAGACACAGACACACACCTGTGTAGTCACAGACACAGACACACACCTGTGTAGTCACAGACACAGACACACACCTGTGTAGTTACAGTCACACACACACACACACCTGTGTAGTTACAGTCACACACACACACACACCTGTGTAGTTACAGTCACACACACACACACCTGTGTAGTTACAGTCACAGACACACACACACCTGTGTAGTCACAGTCACAGACACACACCTGTGTAGTCACAGTCACAGACACACACCTGTGCAGTCACAGACACAGACACACACCTGTGTAGTCACAGACACAGACACACACCTGTGTAGTCACAGACACACACCTGTGTAGTCACAGTCACAGACACACACCTGTGTAGTCACAGACACAGACACACACTTGTGTAGTCACAGACACAGACACACACCTGTGTAGTTACAGTCACACACACACACACACACACCTGTGTAGTTACAGTCACACACACACACACCTGTGTAGTTAAAGTCACAGACACACACCTGTGTAGTCACAGACACAGACACACACCTGTGTAGTCACAGTCACAGACACACACCTGTGTAGTTACAGTCACTCACACACACACACCTGTAGTTACAGTCACTCACACACACACACCTGTGTAGTTACAGTCACACACACACACACCTGTGTAGTCACAGTCACAGACACACACACCTGTGTAGTTACAGTCACACACACACACACCTGTGTAGTTAAAGTCTCACACACACACCTGTGTAGTTACAGTCACACACACACACACACCTGTGTAGTTACAGTCACACACACACACACCTGTGTAGTTACAGTCACACACACACACCTGTGTAGTTACAGTCACACACACACACACCTGTGTAGTCTCAGACACACACACACCTGTGTAGTCACAGTCACAGACACACACCTGTGTAGTCACAGACACAGACACACACCTGTAGTTACAGTCACTCACACACACACACCTGTGTAGTTACAGTCACTCACACACACACACCTGTGTAGTTACAGTCACTCACACACACACACCTGTGTAGTCACAGTCACAGACACACACACCTGTGTAGTCACAGTCACAGACACACACACCTGTGTAGTCACAGTCACACACACACACACCTGTGTAGTTAAAGTCTCACACACACACCTGTGTAGTTACAGTCACACACACACACACACCTGTGTAGTTACAGTCACACACACACACACCTGTGTAGTTACAGTCACACACACACACACCTGTGTAGTTACAGTCACACACACACACCTGTGTAGTTAAAGTCTCACACACACCTGTGTAGTTACAGTCACACACACACCTGTGTAGTCACAGACACACACACACCTGTGTAGTCACAGTCACAGACACACACCTGTGTAGTCACAGACACAGACACACACCTGTAGTTACAGTCACTCACACACACACACCTGTGTAGTTACAGTCACTCACACACACACACCTGTGTAGTTACAGTCACAGACACACACACCTGTGTAGTCACAGTCACAGACACACACACCTGTGTAGTCACAGTCACAGACACACACACCTGTGTAGTCACAGTCACAGACACACACACCTGTGTAGTTACAGTCACACACACACACACCTGTGTAGTTACAGTCACACACACACACACCTGTGTAGTTACAGTCACACACACACACCTGTAGTTACAGTCACTCACACACACCTGTAGTTACAGTCACTCACACACACACACACCTGTGTAGTTACAGTCACACACACACACACCTGTGTAGTCACAGTCACAGACACACACACCTGTGTAGTCACAGTCACAGACACACACACCTGTGTAGTCACAGTCACAGACACACACACCTGTGTAGTTACAGTCACACACACACACACCTGTGTAGTTACAGTCACACACACACACACCTGTGTAGTTACAGTCACACACACACACACACCTGTGTAGTTACAGTCACACACACACACACACCTGTGTAGTTACAGTCACACACACACACACACCTGTGTAGTTACAGTCACACACACACACACCTGTGTAGTTACAGTCACACACACACACACACCTGTGTAGTCACAGTCACAGACACACACCTGTGTAGTTACAGTCACAGACACACACCTGTGTAGTTACAGTCACACACACACCTGTAGTTACAGTCACTCACACACACACACCTGTGTAGTTACAGTCACACACACACACACACACCTGTGTAGTCACAGACACACACACCTGTGTAGTCACACACACACACCTGTGTAGTTACAGTCACACACACACCTGTGTAGTTACAGTCACACACACACACACCTGTGTAGTTACAGTCACACACACACACACCTGTGTAGTTACAGTCACACACACACACACACCTGTGTAGTTACAGTCACACACACACACACCTGTGTAGTTACAGTCACACACACACACACCTGTGTAGTTACAGTCACACACACACACCTGTGTAGTTAAAGTCTCACACACACACCTGTGTAGTTACAGTCTCACACACACACCTGTGTAGTTACAGTCTCACACACACACCTCTGTAGTTACAGTCTCACACACACACCTCTGTAGTTACAGTCTCACACACACACCTGTGTAGTTACAGTCTCACACACACACCTGTGTAGTTACAGTCACACACACACGGCTGTAGTTACAGTCACACACACACCTGTGTAGTTACAGTCACTCACACACACACCTGTGTAGTTAAAGTCTCACACACACACCTGTGTAGTTACAGTCACACACACACGGCTGTAGTTACAGTCACACACACACCTGTGTAGTTACAGTCACACACACACGGCTGTAGTTACAGTCACACACACACCTGTGTAGTTACAGTCACACACACACCTGTGTAGTTAAAGTCTCACACACACACCTGTGTAGTTACAGTCTCACACACACACCTGTGTAGTTACAGTCACACACACACACACCTGTGTAGTTACAGTCACACACACACACACCTGTGTAGTTACAGTCACACACACACACACCTGTGTAGTTAGTCTCACACACACACCTCTGTAGTTAGTCACACACACACACACCTGTGTAGTTACAGTCACACACACACACACCTGTGTAGTTAAAGTCTCACACACACACCTGTGTAGTTAGTCACACACACACACACCTGTGTAGTTAAAGTCTCACACACACACCTGTGTAGTTAAAGTCTCACACACACACCTGTGTAGTTACAGTCACACACACACACACCTGTGTAGTTAAAGTCTCACACACACACCTGTGTAGTTAAAGTCTCACACACACACCTGTGTAGTTAAAGTCTCACACACACACCTGTGTAGTTACAGTCACACACACACCTGTGTAGTTACAGTCACACACACACCTGTGTAGTTACAGTCTCACACACACACCTGTGTAGTTACAGTCACTCACACACACACCTGTGTAGTTAAAGTCTCACACACACACCTGTGTAGTTACAGTCACTCACACACACACCTGTGTAGTTACAGTCACTCACACACACACCTGTGTAGTTACAGTCACTCACACACACACCTGTGTAGTTACAGTCACTCACACACACACCTGTGTAGTTACAGTCACTCACACACACACCTGTGTAGTTACAGTCACACACACACGGCTGTAGTTAGTGTTCCTTGTGTTTTCATCTTTTAACTTTTTGTGTTCAGTCATCTTCTAGAAGACTTCCACCTCTTATCTGATGTACGTCCTGCAGTTGGTGAAGCCGCGTCTTTCAGAGCTACCAGGTCTCTTGCTCAAAGCTTGGCTGCTACAGGACTTAGCATGCTGAGCCATAGTCCACCAACACCAGGCAGCAGGTACAACTGGCCCACATTCAGTAATTCTGAATTGTTCTGTGACCAACAACCGGTTCCACGTCTTTATTTCTAACAAGACCAAGAAGTTACAGCCGTATCTGTCTGGCCTAACGGCGCCAGAATAGCAGCAAGGCAGCAGGGTGGAAACAGAGTGCACTACTTTTTTGATGTGGCGTAATCAAACGGCGCCTCACTTTCTTTTCGATAGACTGATAATATTATTTGTCTGTGGTCTTTCCTCACTGCTTTGTGTGGGGGTGTGCGTGTGTGTGCGCGCATATGTGTGTGTGTGTGCATATGTGTGTGTGTGGGGGTTGTGGTCATGCTCTCTCACACACAGTCCTCCACTGATAGTGACAACAAACACAGGCGAATGGTATAGTGGCTGTGATCAAACAGGTCCAAAGTGTGTCTGCATCTTTCTAAAGTAAATGGAGATACCACACGCTGTCTCTAATGTAACAAAAATGTGGCTGTAATGGCAGTATAACCAGTAGCCTGTCCAAATACTGTGCTAAGATACACCTTATTCAAGCATAGAATTCAGCGTTTGACCATCCATGTGAGACGTCTTGCGCCGCTGTTGTTTTAACAGGTGTGTATACTAGCGGGACACATGTGGAGCACCTGACTAAAGTGTTAATCAAAGATAAGTGCATTAAATTTGAATAAAAGAGGAAAAATGAGTAACTCTACCAGCACTGTAGAAAACAGTTATCATATTAAATTAACAGGCTGAGTGCTCTGAATTATCCAACATAAATGTTAAATGAATTAGTCATCGATCCATTCATTTTAGTGCTGCAAATGAGGTTAAATTAGCAAATGGTGTTTGAAGTTCTAAAAGAAAAGGTTTTTATGTACATAGTTTATTTGTCTTGTCCCTCCTTGTTTTCACACAGAAAAGTATCGATAAGAATTACGAATCGATTACCAGTATTGATAAGAGTAGAATGGATCAAATCTTAACAATGCCCATTCCTCGTGTTAATGTTATACTATTTCTCATTGATTGATTGTTGTGAGAATAAATGGAGTTGTGTCTGTGCAGGGCGTGTCCTGGAGCTGTCCTCCTCCTCCCTCTGCTGGACATGTACCTGTCTGAGCTCAGTCAAACCCTGGTGTCACTGCGCTCCTTCTGCAGCAACAGCAGCTCAGACTCTGCAGCCACTGGCTCTCTTCTTGCAGGATGCTTGTGTCCTACCTCTGTGAGGAAAAAGTACCGGCTTGGGGAGGTTGGTTTGTGTAATTTGCGTCTGGAAGATGCAGGGCTGACTGCTCTGAGGCTCCTCCGTCTCCTGCTGACCCACAGTGATGAGGTGATGGCACCAAAGCAAATTAACAGTTTTGTTTTCTTTTATGTTTTTGACTCAAACTCAATGGACTTCTCCACAGGCGGTTCAGGCTGTCCTCTTGAAGGAGAACCCAAAAACAGAGGTGATTGTTGAGAAACTGCCTATCTTTATTTCTTTTGTTTTTCACTATAATTTCAGAGATGTTAAGTAAAGCGTACTGAACTGTATCAAATGTACAATTTCTGCAATGTAAGAACTTGGTTTTCCAACTATTTTATGCTTCTGTTGCCTACAGGATGACCATGCTGCTGTGCAAGTGGCACTCTGCCCCCAGAATGCCGTGCTGCAGTCGCTTGTGCGGTTGTGTGACACTCGGCTGTGGGAGAGCAGCTCCCATAAGGAACGGCTTGTTCACAGTGTCATGAATACGCTGTGTGTCCTCATTGAAAGAACATCACAGGAGCATTCTGACAGGTAACGTCAAAACAGCATCACCTTCATTTAAAACTAGAAGCATCTTTAGATTTATGGGAAGATGTTAGGAGCCAGAGTCACAGTAGAGTTTCCTCCTATTTAGGGATGTGGTATAGAAAGCGCTACCGTATGGTACCGTTGACACGCCATAAATTTTTTCCGGACTGATACGGTTCAGCCGTATTTGTATTACTGTCTCTCCTCGCTGCTTTTCCGTTCCAGCTCCACCACAAAGGGGAAGGGCTGCTCACGCTCCCTTAATCAGACACACCTGACAAGTAACAACAAATGCACGTGGATGGCAGATCAAACAGGTCCAGAGTGTGTCTGTATTTTTCGAGAGTAGATGCAGATACCACGCACTGTCTCTAATGTAACAAAAACATGGCTGTAATGGCAGTATAACCAGTAGCCTGTCCAAATACTGCGCTAAGATACATGTCAGAGACATCCATGTGAGACGTCTTGCGCTGCTGTTGTTTCAACAGGTGTCTATGCTAGCAGTTAGGTCTGCACAAATAAACCTTAAATTTACCGTCATTGCTGTATCAGGCCAGTGTGGTTTGCATGCTGCAAAAGGAGGCCTTAAATGGCAGTAAGTGGTCTCCGGTTGTGCACGTTAGACTATCTCTTTGCAGTTTGAAGTAACGAGTCAAATAAAGCCCTTTATGCATTAAAACAATGGTATGGAGCTCTTCTCGTCATTGACCAATCACTGGAGCCCTTTAATGCTAAATGCCTGCCTTCTACATTTTGAATGAGAATGGAAAAAAAAAACTACTTTTTCCCCTGACATGTGACTGAACAAGACTTGAGATGGCTGAGAGCAGCTCCTCAGAGGATGTGCTCATGGCCAAAAAAAAAAAAAAAAAGCTGGTCAGTCAGGGGTTTAACGGATCGGATCACTCGCCACGGATCAGCACACAGGTGACCTGCAGATCCCCCACCGCTTACCCCCTGGCACGCATCAAATACATTTTCTGATCAAACAACAGCAATTTGTGCATCAAATTTGCATCCACCGTCTCTAATTTAACGTGCGTCAAAGCCTCTGATGCTTGTTTGAAAATGTGTCAGTGTGAGGAGTTTAACTCATAAGACGCTAATGCTGAGAGATCAAGTTTATTTATTTTGCAGTTGTACAAAAACATCAGTAAACACGTTTCCACGTCCGGGTTTTTGAGGATATCCAAAGAAGGTGTTTGGATGTCTCTGTCCTGTGGATAAAAACCCGGGGCAGGAGACACTGAAGAAATGAAAGTAGTAAATTCATCCATCCGCCCACCTATCCATCTGATTCATTTCAAAGATGCAGCGCCCAATGATGCGCTTTTGTTTATATGAAATTATTTAGTATTTTTAAATGCATTTTTGATATGTGTGTGTTTGTGTTTTGAAGTACTTTATATAGGTTTTATTAATAAATATATGTTGTAAAATGATTTAAAAAATAATTTTTAGCTTTAATCTAGTTAGTTTTCCTTTTTCATCCTCTTTTTACTGATCTGATCTGCTACACACCTAATGTCGGTTATCTGGAGATACTTTGGTTTCAGGACAGGTGATGTTCTCCAAACACAGGTACAAAACATCCTGAAACTAAAAATGATTTCAATAGAACTGTCACCGTGAATTGAAAATGTATTAGTATTTCTGTTTTGCCATTTGTCCATTTATTGCAAGTCATACTGTCATCACAGTTTTACAAACAGATATTTTAAATCACAGATTTTTCTCATGTCATGTAGGCCTGCTAGCGATACACGTGTGGAGCACCTGACTAAAGTGTTGTTAATCAAAGATAAGGGCATGAAATGTGAATAAAAAAAGAGGAAAAATGAGTAACTCTACCAGCACTGTAGAAATTCATCATATTATATTAACAGGCTGAGTGCTCTGAATTATCCAACATAAATGTAAAATGAGTTACAATACAGCTTTGATTTTTTTTCTTTTCCACTGTTATTGTTGTTTAAAGGGAGGAGGCTGTTTCATATTCCCTGCATTTTGGTTCTTAATTGAACTGTTTATTTGTGGTCACCTTCAAGTGTGAGTTATTCTAAAGATACATTAGTATTTATTGATCATTTTATTTTAGTTTTGCAAATGAGGTGAAGTTAACAAATTGTTTGATTTTGTTCTAAAAGAAAAGGTTTTTATGTACATAGTTTATTTGTCTTGTCCCTCCTTGTTTTCACACAGAAAAGTATCGATAAGAATACCAGATCGACTACCAGTATTGATAAGAGTAGAATGGATCAAATCTTAACAATTCCCAGTCGTAGTCCTGTTATGAGGACAGCAGTGGGAATGTAAGTGGAAGAGCTGCATAAAGTTGGATGAGAAAATGAATGTTCTGTGGATCTCAAATGAAGCCACCAGGAATTTCTTTCCAGACTTCAGAACTTTGTGCTGGTCTTTGTAGTCTTCACGGCCAGTGGGTACATTTTTAGTACCGTTTTACTTCACAAGCACACGCGCTTATTGTACTTCTTGAACCTCATCACATTTTTTGATTTGGTGTTTTCAAGAACTGTACAAAAATCTGTATGCTGATGGGTCAGATGAAGACAGCGAATGGTTTTCTGAGTGTTTGTGTTTCTTATTCTGTAACTTTGATGAAATAATGACTCCCAGCTTCATCTGTCCAACAGGCTGCAGTGCATTTTACAGGCGGTGTGCGTGTGCGTGTCCACGAACAGCCGGGTGCAAACACTTTCAGATTGTGTGTCCATCCTCTCATCTTTGTCTGAACATCAGATTCTGGCCATGCAGCTCAGCTCGCAACATGGTAAGGCTACTGTAACTTTCACTCATTTATTCGCTGTAGATACACTCATCAGCCACTTTATCAGGTCCACCTTGCTGGTACCGGGTTGACCCCCTTTTCCCTTCAGAACCGCCTTTATTCTCAGAGAGTTTGGTCCATATTAACATGACTGCATCACACACTTGCTGCAGATTTGTCGGCTTCACATCCATTTATTTAACAGCAAATCAGATCAGAGAAGATCTTTTTCTTTTAAAACACACACAGGGCACCAGTGATTTTTGTTTTTAGGTGTTTAAGGTTGCAAATGCACTTAGTTTTTTACATGTAAAACTGTCTTGATTTGTTACAGTGAATCATCTTTGAGTCTGAATAAACTTTAGCCCAAAGTTCACACATATTCATATGTGTGAATATGAGGAGGTTTTTAACAAGTTTTACACATCACAATTTATTCATCTTTTTTTGTATTATTATTGGGTTTGTAAATTCTGAAAGAGGATAATAAAACAATATTAATTTTGTTTCTAGTTAAGAATGTTTTTTGAAATTCATAAAAAGCAGCATCTGCTGAAATGTTTTATAAACTTAATTCAAGATATAGGATTAATACTTGTTTCATAAACCTAAATCATTGCCTCCTGAATGGTAATCAAGTCTAATGAGATGTCTAAAGACTCCCACCTCCAGTTTTTATGTTGCACTGCTCTTATCCACAAACAGAGCTCTAAATTTTTTTCATCACTTGGCAGGGTATCTAGTAATTTAACTATAGATAAAATATAAAAAAACAAATGTTTCTTCTGATACGCTTGCATGACTAATTTCTGCCCTGCTGGAAGAGCTGTATCGCATTGCTGCCTCTGACTGTGTGGTCTAAAATTGTAGAACGTCTGGTTGTTAGAACAACAAAAGTGCTAAAATGCAATTTACAGTGTACAAAGAGACTACAAAACAAGTTCCATACAAAGTGGATTCATACCTGTTATTGTATTTTTATAATATAGTTTTTAGATTGTGTGTGTCCTACAAATTATTTTAATTTAGTATTTTAAGTCCCCCTGTCTTAACTTAAAACAAAACTTCCCAGTGGTGTTTTAATAATGAAATTTTAAATCTTAAAAAGCCAGATTTCCCGTTTATCTGAAGCCTCTGTTTCCAAACCCTCGTCATGGGCGTGGCCGTTGGTGCTGAGCTGTGTAGCCCCGCCCTGGTTCCCCCTTTCTGATGATATCTGTGTCTTACTAGCATAGATCTTCACTGCTGCTACAAACAAAATGTCTAGCAATATTGTAAATTTCCAGCCGTATGGTTTTGAGCCAGATGCCCACTCAGACAAGGAAAGTTCTGGACCCTGAATCTACATCTTGTGCAATCTGTAATCTGAAGATCAGTGACTGCAAAGTAGTGGTCTGCAAGAGTGTTTCCAGACAGCATAGAATGGTGGTGTGTAAGATGACTCTGGGGACAGAGAGAGGGAAGCTGGTGAAAGCTGAAAATGTAAGAATGTTGCAGGTCTTTTAAGAAACAGTTGAAACAAGCTCTGGGTGGTCAGGAGATACTCTCAGATGGATAACTACAGCTCATGTGATCAGAGAGATAGGTAGGAGTGTACTTGGTGTATCTTCAGGAAAGAAAATGAATGAGGAGACTTGGTGGTGGAATGAGGAGGTGCAGGAGTGTTTATAGAGTGAGAGGCGAGCTAGGAAGAAGTGCGACACAGGGGACTGAGGAGAATAGACAGGAGTACAGAGAGATGCAGCCTAAAGTAAAAATAGAAGTGTCAAAGGCCTGGAAGCCACTATCCAAGATGAAACATCAAGATGCATGAATACATCAAGCTCAATGAATGTCTCAGCAATGAACAGCAGAGGATGCAGGAGGACAGATCCTCATGGGAGGACAAGACCCTGCATGGGATGTACCGCTGAACCATAACTGAAGTGTCTGATATCAACACGTCTTATCAACGGCTGGAAAGGGCTGGACTACAGGACAGCACAGAAGCAGCTCATCCTGACAGCTAAGGAACAAACCCTGAACACCAGAGTGATAGAGGCTCAGATCCACCACACCAGACAAGACCCAAGATGTAGACTGTAAAGAGGAAACAATCCAGCACAGACCTGCAGGCTGTAAGATGCTGGCCGGGAAAGCACACATCAAGAAGAAGGAACATGAGCAAGTGGAGAAATACCAGGAACTCAGAGAAAAACTGGAGAAAGCTTGGAAGATGAAGGTGACGGTGGTTACCGTGGTAACTGGAGCACTCAGGGCTGGAACCCCCAAACTGGAGGAGTGTCTACAGCAGATCCCTGGAAAGACCTCAGACATCTGGTATAAACCTTTTTATATCTGGAATAATTTGATGGTTTCTTCTCCTTAGATCCCTGTGTTTTGCTGAAATTATTCCACTTTATTAGAACCAGACCAGACAGAAAAGCCTCCCAGTCAGAATGGACTCTGTTGGATCTGCAGGTGAGATCAGATCAAGTGAGATGTTCTCGTGTCAAAACTCTGTGTGGATCCTTTTTTCAAAGATCATGTGACCTGCTGATTATTGGATAGTAATTTTCAAAGCTTTAAGTTTTACCGACAGCAGAATTTGATGCAAACATGCATCTGTGTGTCTTTGTGTTTGTCTGTGCTTGTATAAGGTGGTGACTCTGTTGAACAGACTAACTCGGTGGGCGGGGACCTGGAGGGTGGACATCCAGAGCTCCTGTCAGTGCAACAATCAGGTACATGTTACTCCTGTAGTGAAACCCTGCGCTGCATCTTGTTTCCAACAGGTTCTGCTGTTTCCTCAGCTTGTTCAGACGGTTGTGATTCTCCTCCATCGCCAGTGGTTGGACCTTCAATGCTCTAAGGAGTTACCAGAATCAACAGGTCTGGGGATGCTCTCAGTGATGATACAAATGTCGGGAACACAGAAACCCAAAGGTTTCCTTTTCCTGCAGGTGTGAGGCAGTGTACTGTTTCCTGTTTGCCGTGGAGGCACAGTGCGGCGGTGTCTCTCCTGCGGGAGTGTCTGCTGCTACTGCACTGGCTGCTGCTGCATCATAGCAGCTTCTCGGAGAGCTGCAGGCCTCTGCTGCACATGTATGACCAGATGATTCCCGCTATGCGCCACAGCCTGAAGAACATTCTTGAACTGAGCGAGAGTGAAGGTACATGCAGACACGCCGACGCTAAACCAGACAGACGCTAATGCAGACACACGATGGATGCTAGCACTCATACACTCACAGCAACTAACACAGACGAATACAGACAAACGCTTACACAGACGTTCTCAGATTCCATCGCTGATGTTAACTGACGCTGACGCAGTCCTCCCTCACCCCTTCTGGTGTGCCCCAAGGCTCTGTCCTTGGCCCGTTCTCTTTGTCACCTATCTCCTCCCTTTGGGAGAACTGACCACTGAGGAACCCCCCACTTTAGGGGAAAAATATGGTCCTATCTTAACACAAAAAGACCTGTCTGGAAGGTAAGACCGCAACCACTGTTGTGCTTCCCCAGAATACCCCGCCCATTGTTCCAGCCGACCAATCATGATCTCATGATCAACTGTGTCAAAAGCGACCAGCTCACATGCATCGGTTGGAATTAAAACATCATTAAAAAGTTTTAAAAGAGCTGTCTCTGTGCTGTGTCTAGACCTGAACCCGACTGTAACAGTTCCAGGATCTCATGCATTTAAGTAATTGACTATTTGTAGACAATCTTCTCTAAGGCTTTTGCACAAAAAAGCAGGTTAGATAATGGCCTGCAGTTTGAAAGCAATGCAGCATCCAGCCCTTGTTTTGTCAGCAGTGGACTCACTACCATCTGTTTAAAATTGAGTAGAACCTACATGGATGTAAGACTTGTGTTTGTGCTAGTTAAAAGTGCTGGTTCGAACACTGCAGAGACTTCTGGAAAAAACAAAAACAAAGTAAAGATGGTGTAAGGCATCTAAAAATAAAATGCGACTTAATACACAAACCAGTCCACCTCCTCTGCCCACAGATCTTGGGACATTAAAGCACTAAAGTTATCAGGTAAAAGTTCCAGCAGAACACCTGACTGAGCAGGTAGGATCCTGCTTTCTACAATGCCCAGAACACCCAGCTTCAGGGAGGTCTTTCAAAATAAAAGTTTGGTTTATGACCGATCAAGCGTTGATTAATCCAAATCTCCTTGATGTTGAGGTCAGGTCTACGGTCTCCAGTGATGACTCAGCGAAAAACAGCTGTCCGACAAATAAACACCAGTACTTCCATGCAGTAGCTCAGAATTCAACCAAACAACCAGAGAGGCTGGGTGCAGAGAAAAGTTCAATTCCAGCAGCGTCTCGGTCATAAGTGAGGAGCTTGTCAGTATTTTGGATTAGCCATAGAAAAAAATAAAAATAAAAAGTTGAGTGGCAGACACACAGCATGCCATGATCAGGGGTCATGCAGCTCTACTCTGTCCTTTAGGGTCCTTAATGGCACTTTTACATCAGTTGTATTGTTATCAAAGCAAACATACAGACACTCGCAGGCTCTGAAGGAGTCACATGTGGATGTTACTGCAGACACGCACAGCATTATTACAGTCTCACATGGACACAAACACAGACACATACGTGTGCTCACACTTAGACGCTCTTGCAGTCACACACGCGTGTGCAGTTACACAGCTGCTAAAGCAGTCAAATACACGCTCTTGCAGTCACACACACGCGTGTGCAGTTACACAGCTGCTAAAGCAGTCACACACACGCGTTTGCAGTTACACAGCTGCTAAAGCAGTCAAATACACGCTCTTGCAGTCACACACGCGTGTGCAGTTACACAGCTGCTAAAGCAGTCAAATACACGCTCTTGCAGTCACACACACGCGTGTGCAGTTACACAGCTGCTAAAGCAGTCACACACACGCGTTTGCAGTTACACAGCTGCTAAAGCAGTCAAATACACGCTCTTGCAGTCACACACACGCGTGTGCAGTTACACAGCTGCTAAAGCAGTCAAATACACGCTCTTGCAGTCACACACACGCGTGTGCAGTTACACAGCTGCTAAAGCAGTCAAATACACGCTCTTGCAGTCACACACACGCGTGTGCAGTTACACAGCTGCTAAAGCAGTCACACACACGCGTTTGCAGTTACACAGCTGCTAAAGCAGTCAAATACACGCTCTTGCAGTCACACACACGCGTTTGCAGTTACACAGCTGCTAAAGCAGTCAAATACACGCTCTTGCAGTCACACACACGCGTGTGCAGTTACACAGCTGCTAAAGCAGTCAAATACACGCTCTTGCAGTCACACACACGCGTGTGCAGTTACACAGCTGCTAAAGCAGTCAAATACACGCTCTTGCAGTCACACACACGCGTGTGCAGTTACACAGCTGCTAAAGCAGTCAAATACACGCTCTTGCAGTCACACACACGCGTGTGCAGTTACACAGCTGCTAAAAGAGTCATGGTAAATGGTGTACACGTTGCTCTTTTCTACCTTCCTTGAAGGCCCAAAGAGCTTTACGTGACTGTAAATTCACCCACTGCTGGCGGCTCCGCTGCCGAACACAGGCGCCAACCTTCCATCAGAGGCAGTTTGGGTTAGGTGTCTTGCCCAAGGACACTTCGACACATGGGCAGGCAAGGTAGGAATCAAACCTGCAATCGTCCACTCAGAAGTCGACCGCCCTCTCCACTGCACCACGGTCATAAATACACTAATACAGTCACACAGACGCTATTGCAGCCGCACAAATGTTAATGCGAAAGCAGTCCTTTACATGCTAGTGTGGTCAGAATGGGTATTTGAATAAAGTGTAGGTTTGGGTCGGACGCCTCTGAATGTTTGAACAGATCTCTGGTTCAAGCATTTTCTCATCTCTTCCTTCTAACCCCTATTCCCCCAGTGTAGAAATGTCCTGACTGGGAAGAACTCATTGTCCGCTCTCTGGGCCAGAACAACTTTCACACCATTTACAGCATTTTGAGCAGCTTCCTTTGTGTTTCAGAGGTGGCTCTGGAGGACCTCTGCCGCTCTGAGGGGGACGACACCGAGGAGATGGACACCGATGGCTGAGCTGCTGACCTCATCTGATCCTTCAACCCGCTGTCATCTGGGCTGAGGACAGAGACCGTTCCTGCTGAGGGATGAAGTGAGCTGTAACTGAAGGGGGCGAACGCAGGCATCAGATCCAACAATAAAACTGAATCTGCTGATGTTCAGTCCCCCCACACACGTCTGCAGTCATTTTTGCGGTTTGAACCTTACTTCACACTCAGGAAAAACGTACAGAAGAACCACAAGAAGGCCTCAGAAAATCAGGACATTTCAGCCTCTTTAAAAGCTAGATGCAGATGATGCCCAACACATGGATGGTATAGATGTCCTCAACATGTTGTGGGTGAGATCTGGCAGAAACTCCAGCTTTCATGGGTCAAAGTTCCCTACAAAACCTCCCTTTTCTGGTGTTGTCAGATCAGCTTAAATAATATCCCGATGCCTGGAAAATGCATGCAAAAGGGCCTTCATTTTCAAAGTTTTCCTTGAGGAGGACACCCCCCCAGTCAACGCCTCGTACCTTCGGCGCTCAGCAGCGCCCAGCAGTGGTAGCCTCCTGCTGAGAACACTTGAGGCCCCTGCTGATGACAGTTTACTTTTTCAAAGATTAAAATGTCTGTTTTTCTATAGCAAGCCCTGAAGATATGATGGGATCCTTAGTAACACGTCAACAACTGTTGCTCATAAATTACATTTATTCTAGAAGTAAAGCAGCTTTACAAAACTTTTCTCTGGATGATCAGAGAAACTCCTGCAGATGATTGAGGGACGAAAAACTCGGATCATGACTGAGGTACCTGTCGTGATCGACTCCCCGTCACAGCGGTGACTGCTGCCACAGCTGCATGATGGGTCATCAGTACAACATTTTAAAAAGTCATCAATTTCTGCTTTTTCTCTTTGTTACTATGGAAACTCTGGAGAGCGTGACAGATTTTCTGCTGAACTTTAGCCCAAGAATGTTTTCAGACATCAGCTCTGACAGCAGCTTCATCCATGACCTCAGAGGTGGGGCTGTAAAAGGGGGCGGGGCTGTGGTGCAAAGATGAGAATGTTTGAAGGGTTTCAGCTTCAGGTGGAGACCTTAATGTCTCCAATGGGAGATAGGCACTAGAGGTTCAAGTTTTCCAGGACGGTGCATTCTCAGCAGGTTTCAGCTCCTGTGTGGACCTGATAGGAAGTCTGCTGGCTTCTCCTGCTGACGCTCCTCTGTCCATATTGGGACCACTTGCTCATCGCTGTCCTGTACGTCAGCCGCCGTCACACCTTGGCTGTGAAAGGTCTTGAGCACACTTTGGTATGGCGTGCGCAGCTCGGTCATCCACGGATGCATAAGCAGCTCTGATGCTGTCAGCCTCTCACTGGGCTCCTTCTGCAGCATGCAGCCAATCAGGCACTTGGCCTGTGGCGACAACCAGCTGGGCAGACTGTACGCTCCAAGTCGGATCTTGGCGAACATGGCTGCGGGCTGCGTGTCCTGAAATGGGTATCGCCCCACCAGCATTGTGTACAGGGACACCCCCAGGCTCCAGATGTCTGCGGCCCGGCCCGAGTAAGACCTGTCTCGTCTGCACAGCAGCTCAGGGCCCACGTAGGCGGGACATCCATGTCTGTCCATCAAAGAGTCGTCATCGCGGTTACCATACAGAACGACACAGTCACTGAGGCCCAGCAGGGCCAGACGAGTCCTGGAAGACAACACCTTCATGAAAATGCTCGTCTCCGTGAGCCGCCATGCATGCAGAGAACCTCACCTGTGTTTGTCAGTGAAGACGAAGCGCCGGAGCTTCAGGTCTCTCAGAACCACGCCGTGACTGTGACAGTGCGCCACTGCGCTCACCATCTGGACGAAGGATCGCTGTGCCTCCTCCTCGTCTAGGTGCTTCCTGTTGCGAACATATGCGTGCATGTCACCATAGTGATGGGGCAGGAAGGCGTAGATGCCGTCTTGACTTGTAACCACATCCAACAGACTGCAGACGTTGATGTGCTTCCCGATGCGGCTGTAGCCCGCTAGCGTTTCCTGGTATCCCTGCAGTGGGAGGACCTGTAACGAGCAGGAAAGTTTGACCTTTTTATGTACAAACATGCTTTCCTTTATAGAGAAGCTTTTCAGACGGCTAAAGCTACGATTCTCTGCCAATGAGCAGTTCAGTGTCACCTAAACGTAATCATGGAATGTTTAAAGTCAGACGAATTTTCTCTCAGCGGACTTTAAAGACCCCCTTTGATAAAAATCCTGTTTGAGATTCATGTACATGTTGCATTTTTTTATGAAAAAACTATTTTAATAAGAAATCATTTCATTTTTTGCATTTCTGAGTATTTCTCCTTTTAAATCGCCGACAGTCAAATTGTGATGTCACAGCGGCCCCTGCCCAGCGTGCACAAAGAGCTCAGGAGCAGGAGAAGAGAAGATATCTTCCCTCTTCTGTGCTGTAGAGGGTTTCAATTCAATGAAAGGCCACAGAGATTTCAGCATTCGTCCTTTTTCCAAGGACTTTGCTTCAACAAACAAACAGACTTAATTTCTTGGTCACAGAAACTTCAATTAACATTTGATCATTTGCTGTGAACACTTTGAAAAAGACTTTTGTGATCTGTTGTGATCTGGAAGGAGAAAGAACTAGACGTTAGTATGAAGTTCATTTTGAAGGACGCAGCCCCTCCCTCAGCCTGCACCTTCACCGGTAGGTTATTTAAGGCTGATGTGATTTGCTTGTATTTACGTGTGACCAGCACAAAAAGTGATGGAAATTCTTGTTGGCCTCACCTAATACGTGCAGCCAAAATGCACATCGCTGCATTGCCTACTCGTATTTTAAGAGCGTCCAGGGCTGGCTTTTGCTTTTGGTCGCACGTATTTAAACTTAAAGCTAAACTCCCGTTGTGTCATCACCCTCCTAGCTGGGTGAAATGCTCATAACCGTAACCCTTTCTGGGGTCTGTGTGGCCAAGAATGTTCAGCACTGGCCGCATGGATTTTGAAAGTGACATGCAAATGTATTTTTCCTTTTTCCACGAAGCGCTTCACTTTCCTTGTCTGAGTGGGCATCTGGCTCAAAACCATACGGCTGGAAATTTACAATATTGCTTGACATTTCTTTTGTAGCAGCAGTGAAGATCTACGCTAGTATGACACAGATATCATCAGAAAGGGGGAACCAGGGCGGGGCTACACAGCTCAGCGCCAACGGCCACGCCCATGACGAAACAGAGGCTTCAGATAAACGGGAAATCTGGCTTTTTAAGACATTCAACGTGTGGGATTCTGGTTAAAAATGTCATTATTAAAACACCACTGGGAAGTTTTGTTTTTGTCATGGGGGGGGTTCTGCAGAGCGGCAGGAGCCTTCCCATCATCCCGTTGTTTACTCTCCCACTAGCTTACAGCTATCCAGCCATACAGTTCTGATCCAGATTCCAGCTCCGAGGAAAACTAAAACATTCCTGGATCTGCCTGCCAGTGAATGCATCAGAAAGGGGTGGAGCAGGGAGCTTGTGGCCCCGCCCAGCATTTTCTCACAAATACGATCTTTTTCAAACTGTCATTCTTTGTTAACAACAATGTAAATAAAGAAATACTCAGAAATGCAGTTTTGATGTTAATTTTTGTGATATTTCTCCTCCATCAGGAAAATGCCACCAGAACATGTTAAAAGCACAATTTTTACCTCGCAGTGGGGCTTTAAAATGTGATCCGTTTACCTGGCAGGTGTGTTGCTGTCCGTTCTCGTGCACAGCTCTGTAGGAGTCTTCCTTTTGGCAGTGCTCTTGGAGGAGGTACGCTCCCACCCTGCGGGGATGTGCATTTTGGACAGATTTGGAGGCGGGGTTTCTGGGCCTGAGCCAAGGAGACTGGCCAGTGGATGGAGGGGGCGGGGCCAAACAGGGTCGTTTGCACCTCAATGCGCGTTCCTGAGGCTCGTCCAGGATCCTCTTCAAGCATTGCTGAGACCTGGTTGTGTCGGCAGCGACGCTCATCTTTAAAACAGCAGGAAAGAAACAGATTCAAATGGGCTCAAAGATTTGTATTTTTCTGTCATTTGAAGTTAATTAATGATCTATAAAGCAGTGAAGGAGGCGAGCAATCATCTTCTCCTGTAAAGTTACGTAGAAGTGTGGACAGCCTGTAGATGGGGGGTTTATCAGCACAGGAATCAGATCTGGACCGCTGTCACAGCAGACTGAATCCTGCAGACGCGCCCTCTGCTGGTGACACCTCCACATGCTCCTGAAACTCCACCTCTGCTGGTGACACCTCCACCTCTGCTGGTGACACCTCCACATGCTCCTGAACCTCCACCTCTGCTGGTGACACCTCCACATGCTCCTGAACCTCCACCTCTGCTGGTGACACCTCCACATGCTCCTGAACCTCCACCTCTGCTGGTGACACCTCCACATGCTCCTGAACCTCCACCTCTGCTGGTGACACCTCCACATGCTCCTGAACCTCCACCTCTGCTGGTGACACCTCCACATGCTCCTGAACCTCCACCTCTGCTGGTGACACCCCCACATGCTCCTGAACCTCCACCTCTGCTGGTGACACCTCCACATGCTCCTGAACCTCCACCTCTGCTGGTGACACCTCCACATGCTCCTGAAACTCCACCTCTGCTGGTGACACCTCCACATGCTCCTGAAACTCCACCTCTGCTGGTGACACCTCCACCTCTGCTGGTGACACCTCCACATGCTCCTGAACCTCCACCTCTGCTGGTGACACCTCCACATGCTCCTGAAACTCCACCTCTGCTGGTGACACCTCCACATGCTCCTGAACCTCCACCTCTGCTGGTGACACCTCCACCTCTGCTGGTGACACCTCCACATGCTCCTGAACCTCCACCTTTGCTGGTGACACCTCCACCTCTGCTGGTGACACCTCCACATGCTCCTGAACCTCCACCTCTGCTGGTGACTGCTGGCGTTGCTCCCCCTCACTGCTGTCTATAGGCGTCATGATGCAACTTCCTGAAAACTGATGGGAGCCGCAGCTTTCACGTTGTTGCATCAGAACACAACAGTTAAGTTTAAAGGGCTTTAAGAGTCGTCAACAACAACACAAACGCACAACAGCTGCACTGTGCCAAACTTTCTGTACTTTGGTCAGTTTGTTGATGACAAACGTCCTGATTCACAGGCACACACTCAGAAACCCACAGTAACACACACACACACACACGTCTGTTGTTCAGCATTACAGCTTCAACAGGAAGTCATCAGGACGCATCTCCTTTATGACGTCATCAGAGCAGGTCGTCCTGCTCCTCCAATGAGAAAGTCAATAAAGAGAAGCTGGAGTTTCAGCAGAGCTTCTTCTCAGCTCATTTTACTGACGTGACCCCCCAACGAGCGGTCCTTTCTAGAGACCTTTGACTTTTCTGCGTCTTCTCACTTCCGGTGACGTAACGCAGTGTGTTTATCAAACTTTCCTTAAAAGGGACGCCAACAAAGTGAGTTCAGTGTCGTTCCTCCGTGAGCTGACCATGCGTTTGAACCTTTCACGTTTCCGTTCGCGCGTCTTACCTTTAACCGAGACCGCCGGTTCCCGCCTTTGACCGGGACTGGGAGCCTCCGGGAGCCTCCGGGAGCCTCCGGTTCTCGCGTCAAAAACGGTCACGTGCAGCTCCCACTCCCGCTGCTGCACCGGACCCGGTCTGGATTCGGGACTGCCGCCGGCTCCGCTTGGTCACATTGTTCCCCGCGCGGTGTCGTCATGCAGTGGGCGGAGCCTCGGTGTTGCAATGGTGAGCGGCGCTTTCGTCATCTGGAGGGCGGGGCTGAGGAGCGGACGTGCGCGTGCAGATGTGCATGAACAGCCGAACCAAATCCCGCGCGCTCCCGTGGAAGCCAAATTCGTCTTTCCACAGAAGTACCAACACGTACGGACTTGTAGAAGGACGTGAGTCAGCTTTGGTTTGACATGAATCCGCTTTTCTCACCAATGCTTCACAACCACGGAAGACCAGGAAGCAGAGGAAGTGACGCACACATGCACGCATCAGTGAGACTCATCAAATCTAAGTTAAATAAAAAATAAATGAAGAAAAACTACAATCCGGTTGAAATCCGTCAAAACTTTATTGTTTTTGGCTGATGTTATTCCAGCACAAAAAGTTATGGAAATTCATGTGCCGCCAGGCGGTGCCTTGGGGTTCCCATGGCAACTGCTGAAAAGGCGTTTCTGTGACGTTTTTTCTTGGAATGTAATTTTGAAGGAAACGTGTTCTCTGCATTTGACCCCTCGCCTGTGGGAGCCGTGAGCTGCAGACACAGCTGCTCTCAGGATCCATTTGGTGGTTTAACCGTAACCGTGATCCTAACCTTAAACCTTCTAAACAGTTTACAACATATTTAGAAAATTACTTGGTCAATTTCATGTTATTATTATTTTTATTATTGTTTTTAAGTTTTTCTTGTGTGGAAACCGTTGGAAGTCTATTTGAAACTGGACTTAGGACCCCCCCCCCCCCCCCCCCCCCCCTGTGTTCCAAACAGGAAGTACCCGCAGGAGAATAAGAGATGAGCAATTTTCTATGGGTGACGTCACAGCGCTTTGTCCAACTCTTTAATATACTGTCAATAGTGGAAACTCAAAGGCTTCTTTCTGAGCGGCTGCAGGTTTCTGCCGACCTTCATCTGTCCATTCATCACACGGACTTTAGGAGACCTGAGCAGTAGAAACACTTTTAAAAATGAGGCAAGGAACAAAAAAAATAAATAAATAATGGAACAAACAAAGGAAAGAACGAAGGTTAGTGTTTTTTTTTCATTGTGTTCTTAATGTTCTGTCTGACTATAGCTGTGTGTTTTTATTGATATTTGTATTCTGGACATGGTAAAATGCAAAGGCACTGAAGTGCAAATCACATTCAAAAATCACTTGACAAACAAAAACACTTTAAATATAGCAACAACAATTTAAAAAAGCAAAACAAATAATGAAAAAAAACAAAATTACATTTTAGAAATCAAAATAAAATTCCAAAATTTGGCTGCACGGTGGCACAGTGGTTAGCGCTCTTGCCTCAAAGCAAGAAGGCCCCAGTTTAAGTCACTGATGGACTTGAAACGGTGTCACCAATGGGGGGCCTTTCTGTGTGGAGTTTGCATGTTCTCCACGTGCATGCGTGGGTTTTCTCAGGGGACTCCGGCTTCCCTCCCACCATCCAAAAACATGCTTCATAGATTCATTGGTTACTCTAAATTGTCCCTAAGTATGGATGTGAGTGTGTGTGGGTGTGTGACTGTGGCCCCTGCGACAGACTGGCGACCTGTCCTGGGGTGTCCCCTGCCTTCGCCCATGAGTAGCCGGCTCCGGCAGCCCAGTGACCCCGAAAGGAATAAAGCGGTTCAGAGAATGAATGAATGAATAAACAAAATTCCAGAAACCAAAACTTAAAAAACATTTTTTTTTGTTTTGCACATCAAAATGAAATGCAAAATTTCAAAGATCACAACAACAATTTGAAAAGTAAAAAAAATAGTAAGAAAACGAGATTACATTTTGGAACTCAGAACTCAAACTTAAAAAAAACTTTGGAATGAAATGTGGGAAAATGATAAACAAAAATAACCTGGAAAAGTTAGGAACCTCAGGAGTTCGCTGATTGGATGATGACTTACATTCACCTTTTCAACCAAAAGTTATTTGTCCTGAAGCGTCCGTGTCAGTGGAAGCGCTTTTTTAAATTCAGGACATTCCTATGGAGTCATACTAGATCTGCTCAGTACTGATCACAAAACTTTCTTTAGTATGCGAACATTGAAAACTCCTTTGAAAAAAGCCGGAAACAAACTCGCCACTTCATGAAGTGAGGCGTACCGTTTTGACTGAGTTACGGGGATCGGGGCAGTTGTTTGGCTATCAGACCATGTGGCAAGATCTTCAACAAAACCACATTTGTGTCAAACATGATGCTGTAATGAGA
Source organism: Oryzias celebensis (assembly GCA_014656515.1). NCBI lineage: Eukaryota > Metazoa > Chordata > Actinopteri > Beloniformes > Adrianichthyidae > Oryzias > Oryzias celebensis. The sequence continues at coordinate 100,019 of BNCR01000005.1, forward strand.
CTGTTGAGACAACTGAATCCTCAGGGACTTGCTTTATGAGGCCACAGGAGATTCACTCCATGCGACCTAATAATGGCACGTTGATGGCTATGACGAGCTGAAATCTTTTGGCTTGGCCCGCTCAAGATGTATAGATGACTTATCAAGAAGAATGATGTGGCTTGTTTGTGGATCAACAAACAATAATCCGTCTGTCATCGCCTACAACTACATAAACTGTGTCAAGAACTTTGTGCACCAATGAGACTAAGAACAGACCTTGGGACAGAGAACGGGACCATGTCAGCAATACAATGTACGTGCACTCCATCACGCCCACACGGACTACTTTGCAGGCTCATCAGGTCAGAGTTATGGATCTTCAACAGGGAACCAGAGTCTTGATGGTCTTTTTTCAGGAGACGAAGGTGAGATAACATTAAAAAGCTATATCTGTGCAAACATCCTTTCATAACCATTTCTGTTTGCCATTTGTGTATAGCATGACTATAGAAAAAGAAATGGAATAAGAGAAGTTTTATATATATATATATATAAAACACAGCATGAGTATAATCCCTTATAAATGTAAGGTTTCCCCAGGTCCCACAGGCAGTTTTTGATGGACTTGTTTGAAGAAGAGAGAGACTCCGGGAACTTTCGTTGAAGCCATGAACACCAATCTTTGCTGAGATTCTGCTTCGTAAACGTTCTGCAGATGGACTTGCGATCAAATTTAAGATCTAGGGTGCCACAGTCTTTTAAATATGCAGTTGTTAAGCCTCTTCTGAAAAAGCCAAGTTTAGATCCTGGCATTCTGGCCAACGATAGACCAATATCAAATCTCCCCTTTATCTCAAAGATATTAGAAAGAGTGGTAGTTAAACAGCTATACTGCCACCTACAGGACAATAGCCTCTTTGAAGATTTCCAGTCAGGGTTCAGACCTCACCACAGCACTGAAACTGCACTAGTTAGAGTCACTAATGACTTGTTACTGGCCACAGAAAAGGGACTAATCTCTATTCTGGTCCTGTTAGATCTTAGTGCAGCCTTTGACACTATAGACCACAGCATCTTACTCCAGAGACTAGAGCATGACATAGGGATCAGAGGATCTGCTCCTCAATGGTTTGCTTGTTTATTTACTCAAAGGTTCAAGGGCGTCTTTGACAGAAGATTGCTCTTTAGGTTTATGGCCACAGCCGCTGCAAAAGTTTTGTGAATTCTCAACAAATTCTTTACCGCACTTCAGGAAAAACTTGCTTTTCCCTCTTTGTCAAAATGATTGACAGTCAGTGAAAAACAAATTTAAATGTGATCATCCAATCAGTAATCTCCTGAAGTTCCTACCTTTTCTGGTTTCTTCTTGTTTTTCACTTTCCAACATTTCGTGTTGTTTATTTTTGGTTTCTAAATTGTTCTTGTGATCTTTGAAATGTTTCCTTTCATTTTGTTTTTCAAAAAATATTTTTTTCAATTTTGATTTTTGGAATTTTGTTTTGATTTCTAAAATGTAATGTTTTTTTGTTTTGGTTTTTACATTGGACTCTCTACTGTTCTGGAGTTGCACATGGTGAGAGGTGACGGGCTGGGGTGGGCATACTCGTGAGCCCCCAGCTTAGCCGCCAGGTGTTGGAGTTCACCCCGGTGGGGGGCAGGTCTCTGACTGTGGTTTCAGCTTACGGGCCGAACAGCAGTTCGGAGTACCCGGCTTTCTTTGTGTCTCTCAGAGGGGTACTGTAAAGCGCTCCAACGGGGGACTTGTACTCCTCCTGGGTGACTTCAATGCCCACTTGGACAACAGCAGTAGCACCTGGAGGGTGGTAGGAACGGATTCCCTGATCTGAACCCGAGCGGTGTTTTGTTGTTGGACATCTGTGCTCATCATAGTTTGTCCATAGCAAACACCATGTTTGAGCACAAAGTATCAATTAATACATGTGGCATCAGGACACCCTTAGCAGGAGATCGATGATCAACTTTGTAGTCGATTCAGGCAACCTTCTATTGTGTGTCTTGGACACTCGGGTAAAGAAAGGAGCAGAGCTGTCCACTGATCACTACCTGGTGGTGAGTTGGATTCGTCGGCGGGGAAAGAGGTTGGAAAGACTTGGCAGACCCAAACGTACTGTGAGGGTCTTTCTGGGAACTCCCACATCCGGGAGAGCTTCAAACAGGTACCGAAGCAGGCTGGTGACATTGAGTCCGAAAGGACCATGTTTTCCACCTCCATTGTCTCTGTTGCTGTTCAGAGCTGTGGTCACAAGGTCTCTGGTGCCTGTCGTGGTGGGAACCCATCAGGTCTGGCTGGCTTGTGGGACTCCAGAGGCAGCTGACAGGTATCGGCAGTCTAAGCGGGCTGCAGTTCAGGCTGTAGTAGAGGCAAAAACTCGGAGCTGGGAGGAGTTCGGTGAGGCCATGGAGAAGGACTATCGGTTGGCCTCGAAGAGGTTCTGGCAAACCGTCCGGCGCCTCAGGAGGGGTAAGCAGTTTTCTGCAGGCACCGTTTTCAGTGCAGGTGGGGAGCTGCTGACTTTGACTGGGGACATTGTCGGAGAGTGGAACGAATACTTCAAGGATCTCCTCAATCCTGCTGACATGCCTTCCCTTGAGGAAGCAGAGGCTGAGAACTTTGGGTTGGAGCTGTCCATTACCCAAGCTGAAGTGGCAGAGGTAGTCATCAAGCTCCTCGGTGGCAAGGCACAGGGAGTGGACGTGGTCTGCCCTGAGTACCTCAAGTCTCTGGATGCTGTGGGAGTGTCTTGGCTGACACGTCTCTGCAGCATCGCAGTCGGGAAATGTACCACTGGACTGGCAGACAGGGGTGGTGGTTGCCCTTTTCAAGAAGGGGGACCATAGGGTGTGTTCCAACTACCGGAGAATCACACACCTCAACGTCCCTGGGAAAGTCTATGCCAGGATACTGGAGAGGAGAGTCCGGCCAATAATCGAACCTCAGATCCAAGAACAACAATGTGATTTCCTACCTGGTCGTGGAACTGTGGATCAGCTCTACACCCTGTCTAGAGTGCTGGAAGGTTTGTGAGAGTTCGCTCATCCTGTCCATATGTGTTTTGTGGATTGGATAAGGCGTTTAACCGTGTGCCCTGTGGTGTCCTGTGGAGGGTGCTTTGGGAGTATGGGATCCGGGGAGCCTTACTTAGGGCTGTCCGGTTTCTGTATGAACAGAGCAGGAGCCTGGTCCGCATTTCTAAACCGTAATTTTTGTTTTTAAAGTATTTGTTTCACCTTTATAATTGTTATATTTAAAGTGTTTTCGTGTCAAGTTATTTATGAATGTGATTTGCACTTCAAGGCCACCAAAGTAATACAAAGTGGAATTCTTCATGAAAGGAACTCATGAACACAATCATTTTTAAAATTTCTTTGTGTTTTTTTCTGTTCTGTATTGCTTTGTTTTCCTTGAACCTCCTCCTTTCTAATAACCCATTCCCACACTGGAAACATGAAACCATGTTTTTAGAAGGACAGCAGATTAGACAGACGTGTGAGCTTCAAGAAGTCCTTACAGGTCAGAAACAAGCATAAAGTTTGGATTCTGGGATGGTTCTGCGAACAAAGACAGATGCTGTAGCAAAGATCCCTGCTGTGAATGGAAAGTTCAGAAAGTTCTTCATTTTTGGTAGAAGCAGGAGCCCCATTGTTCAACTTAAAAGAAATGGATCTGCTATGAGGTGATGCAACTCTGAATTAGTTGACATCTAAGTGACGTGTCTCATGGATGAGGGGTACTGTGGGATCTGTTCTGCTCTGACTCTATTTCATACCATTTATCCAGGCAGGGGTTCAGGTTTAGGGTCCTGTTCAGGCTGAGATTCAGGTTCAGGCTTAGGTTCCTGCTAAAGTTATGTTTGTCTTTTTCTTGGTGGAAAAAGAATAAACTGATGTTTCATAATGGGAAAAACATTTGTACTCATTTATTTTTACAGTCCGAAGAGCAGGCGAACCTGCAGAGGGAGATCTGCTGCAGCACAGGAAATGAGGTCACCACTTCATTATGCAGATGCTCTGTCTCAACCATCTATGAGACAGCTATGGCACATGTGTGCACACGTGTTTGCAAGGTTAGCTTCCAGCTTTGTTGATTGTGTCCCACAGGTGCAGAGCCTCAACACCCCCCCCCCCCCCACACACACACACACACACACACACAGCAGGTTATCTTCACATGGTTAACGTGTTTTTACGCCATGTGATGAAATACTGAAGAAACTGTGTCAGAGGAACTGTTTTTGTGTTAAACTTTACTGTCTCTTTCATAACAGATGTGATGAAATCAGAAGCCAAGTATCTGACTCAAATACAGCCTTTCATGAGAACACACAAGCTTACATGCACACAAACACAGAAAGACACACAGACAGGATTTGTGTTCCTTCAACTCAAACTGTCCTGAAACTGGGATTAGCTGGTGTCTCTGACCAACAGTCAGGATGTTTTCCTGATTGCAGTGTGTCACTGAGGTGTGTGTCAGTGACACACACTGAGGTCTCACTGACACACACACTGAGGTTTGTGTCTGTGAGACACTCTCAGACTCTATGAATACACCACTCACAGTAAATTAGGGACATTGGTCTTTAAGGAGAGATTTTCCTATTTGGTCTGAAGTTTAATGAAAAACTACTAAGTTTCGCATTGATGTTCCTAATAATGAATGAGAAGAAACGCCATTCTCGTTAGACTGATATGAATCACCCCAAAATGAAGACAATGATAAAGATAGACCCAAATAGCATAACTAGATCATGTAAATATTTCCACCATTTGCTGCAATGACATTTTGGCAGCGGCGTCTCATGCTCTTCACCAGACTCGTGATGTTGTTCTGAGGCGTTCCACATTTCCACAAGTGCTGCATGCAGTTCTGCAGGTGACTTGGGGGTCCCATCATCCAGTCTACGCTTCAGCTGGTTCCAGACCTGGTAAAGCTTGCAATACATTTTTCAAATACTTATTTGCCTCACTGTACATACGCATACAAACAAGCCCATGTCGAGCATATTGCTCACTATCTGTGCTCAGGTGAGTATTTGTGCTGTACTGTGGCAGATGATGGAATGTAAAAACAGTCTGACTGGTCAGAAGCAGCTGTGGTAGCCAGGGCCCCCAGAAACCTGCACAGAGCATGCATGGGAAAGCTAAAGAACTGTCAAAAGATCTACTGGAAAGGGTAACTGAACTGTACAAAACAGGAAAGAGATACCAGAAGATATCCATGACTGATCCACTGACTGAGAATGTCAGTTAGCAGTGTTCAAACTTTGATCAAGAAGTGGAAAGTGAGGGGTTCCGTTGAAACCAAACCACGGTCATAAAATTTCTGCCCCAAAAAATGCAAAGTGAAATCCAGTATTAACTTCAGCTGTGATCCAGGACTCTGAAAAACTGTGGTATGGATGTTTCTAGATGCACAATCAGGAAATACCAGACGGAGAATGGCTGCAGGGTTGAGTCATCGAAGAAAGACTTTTTTGCGCAAAAACCACATAATAGCCAAACAGCTCAGAGACACGCCTCCAAACATCTGGGCCAAAGTCATTTGGCGTGATGAGACCAAGACTGAACCATAAACGCTATATTTGGAGAGGAGTCAACAAGGCCCATGATGAAAATAACACTATTCCTACAGTGAAACACGGAGGCGGAACGCTGATGGTTTGGGATGTGTGAGCTACAAAGACACAGGAAACTTGGTCAGGATTGATTGTAAGAAGAATGCAGCACGTTATGAGAAGTTCCTGGAGGAAAACTGCCGCTTTTCAGCTCAGAAGGCTGTCAGGGTACGCACTTGGACATTTCAAGATGAAAACGATCCAAACACAAGGCCAAGTCCACCTGTCATTGGATCTAACAGAATATGGTGACGGTTCTGTAGTCTCCTGACCTCAGTATTATTGAACCGCTCTGAGTAGATCTCAAATGTACAGCTCAAGCAAGAAGCTCATGAGGTTTTCTGCTGAAAAGAACGGTCTGCTTTAGCATTAGAGAAAATAAAGAACCTCGTCCACAACGACCACCAGAGACTTCAGGCTGTTACTGATGCAAAAAGGAAGCAAAACAAGGTATTCCGAACTGGGGGGTGTAGACTTTAGAACGGGGTTATTTGGAAAGTTTCTGTTGTTTAACAATAAATAACTTCACCGAACCACTAACTATGAGTGGAAAAAAGCTTTCTTTTAAGGTTTGTAAACATATGAGTACAACTATATTTATGTGTGCGTTTATGGTTTCCTTAACTTTAATCAAATCCTCTCTAAATGTGATTTTTGCAGTGATCTCTGAGTTTTAATTCCTGCTTCTCTGAGGTCACCGGAGATGATGAAAAACTGAGATAAGAAGACACTTTAATAGTGTATGTGCAGGGGGGGTCTTGCAATAAACATACGCTCTGAGGCCAGCCTGGGACCGTCCTCCTGATGAAACCGCGAGTAACATCTGCTGTTGGCATGACGACTCCATCCTCTGTGACATACCTGCTGTGCATGTGTGTTGGGGCAACTGGGGGGGGGGGGGGGGGGGTCGGGGTCCTAACCTTTGACCACTTTACTTTGAGAAAAAAAGACACTGACATCATCCGTACCCCCTGCCCCCAGTTGCAAAAGCCAGAAATGAGACTGTTTTTTTCAGGTTGTTTTCTTCATTATGGTTAACAGAAACCTTTATTAGTTTAACGTAAAGCATCAGATTGATCAGATTTCCTTTTTCAAAGGAATGCTACCTAACCCCCACCACCCACAATGTAGTCATGAGTTCAAAGAAGTTTAAAATGTTTGTTTTTTTCTCCAAATTTGAAACTACTGGTCACATCTGTCTATACTGAAGCCTGGTAAAGATCGGTCAGTTTATAACTTGAACTACAGAAAAAATATCACGACAAAAAAAAAAAGGATTATTAAGAAGAAAAGAAAGAAGGCATTAGAGTAAGAATGGTTATTCTGACCAATAGAATAGCTGAGTAACAATTGTATTTTTCTTTATAGACAAAGACAAAGAAATCCTATAGACATCTATAGAAATAAACAGTTACTAATCCAGGGGTGTCAAACTCCAGGCCTCCAGGGCCGGTGTCCTACATGTTTTTCAACCAACTGGCCATTGAAGCTCCTGATTGGCTAAACACACCTGATCCAGGTAATCACCAGCAAATTGAGCAGGATTTCTGGAAAATCAACAGGAGGCCGGCTCTTGAGGACTGGATTCTGACACCCCTATACTAATCAGTCATTCTATTGACCAGAATAGCCATTCTTGCTCTGATACCTTCTTTAGTACGTTCTTAATTATCCATCAATAATTCATGTTTATATAAGTTATAAACTGACCAATCAGATGCCTCTAAAAGTAGGCGGAGCCCACTGGCCTCCGCCCCTCCTGGAGCATGTCATTGACGGATTTTGTTTAACCTGCTTTCACTGGTAGGGGTGTGGCCTCACGATGAGCTTAATCTTGATTGGTGAGAACGATTTCCATAGAAACAGCGACTCAGACAGACTCGGACCAATCACTGCTTACTGTGGACATCTGGCTCCCACATGGCGTCATCTGCATTGTGAAAAATGGTGACTAACTTGGCTTCATTTGGTTGTAGCTGCAATAAACCATTTCCCATTGATGACATCACTCAGTCCAGTTTTTACATACAGTAAACAACTTCGCTCCTGTCTGTCACTTTCAAAAGAAACTCCACCGTCATGTGTTCAGGCATCCTATTCCCGATGAGCTGTTAGTATTTGTAGACGTTGCAGGAACAGTTGCTGGTTGTCTGTTTTAATGACAGTTTGTCAATGACCGTTTTAATTTCATAGCGTTTCATGACTCATGTTCAAGAAAAAGTTGAAAACGTTGTGTGCAGAACGTTGCACAACAACTGGATATGCTTTACTGCAACATAAACTCCCCGATAGTAAGATGTTAGACTTCTGCCACAATCTAAATTTGAATCTTTAGTTAAAATATTTTATATTGTTTTTTGCATCAAAAATGTTCAAATGTAATGACTTCCAAAACTGTACAGAATATGTTATTTTCCACAAACTTTTCAAGGACCTAGAAAACAAACCCTGTTTGTCTTTGGGCTCAGGGTGTTCTGGTTGAGGTCTAATGTCCAGCATTAAAAGTCTGGACTCATTCATACATATTGAACAGAAGGGAATGAAATGTTCTGATAAGTCTGTGTTTATGTTGACCCCTTATTTATCCAGGTAGGTCCATTAGGCTTACAGCCACAATATGTGTGTGTTTGTGTATGCCTTCATGGTTCCATTGCCCTCCTGTGCAACAATCAGATGCAACTTTAGGCAATACCCTGTGCACACACATGCACACACACACAGACTGTCCATCCGCCTCCAACTGAAACAAACAAACAAATGAGCCGTCTGCTTTCTGCTGTAACGAAGTGCAATCAACACGCAAGGCTGACCACATGCATGCACACGCATGTGCACACTGGGGCTTATTGAAGGATAATTTGGACTTGTGATTGCAGAAGATCTACAAAAGTGTTGACTTGTTTGTGAGTCTGATGTCACTTCTGTACTACTTATACTTTTAGAATTTTTTCCCAGAGACACAAAGAACTTTATTTCTGACATTTTCTCTTCATGAATCCATGTGCAGCAGCTTCAGAACTTCCATGCCTCCTGGTTTTCATCTCTTCGTCTCTTCTCTGTGCTGTGAGTCACAACAATCATACAGTTGTAATACGTGCTGAAAATGGAGGCTGCTTATGATCTCAGCAGGTGGTTTCAACACATTTCTTTCATAAAGCAGCCCAGTTATCTTCACCTGCTGTTGTGTGTGTGCACGCATGCACCAGCCTCTGATATCTGTGTAAAATGTCAGCATGATGTAAGGCACACACAATAACCAAAGAGTTGATGGATCAGTGCAGAAGCCTGCTGGTTGTGCAGTGAAGCAGGAAGTGTGAAATAGCTGAAGCGGCTTTGGCTCGGGTGTTGAATGTTTATCTGCTCTGATGTTCTGTCTCAGTAATTGGAAGCAGGCAGATGTTAGCAGATGGAAGAAGTGAGAGTTCATTTTTCTGCCACTAGAGGAAGACAAACATCTCTAATTCCATCCATCTGCTCTCAAAACTGTTTTACTCCCGTTTGGGGTTATGGGATTGCTGGAGCCTATCAACTACTGTTGGGTGAAAGTGGGGTTCCCCCAGAGCAGGTTGTGTTGAGGAAAAAAGGAAACTCATAATCAAGAAGAACTGGAATCTGGCGTCTGCTCAAAGGGTCTGTTTATTCCAGAATAAATTCAGAAGATCCTCATCATCTCACAATGATCATCGATCAGAGACCAAATGCAGTTAACCCAGTGAAGAAAAAGAAGCCCCGGTTCTCCATTACTCACAACCTTTTTAGAACAGAGGATGTGCCCATCACATTGCTCAACCTCTCTTACTGCAATGACAAAAACATGTTTTTCTGGAAAAGTCTTATGGCGGGCCTTAGGCGAGACACAGGGAAACTTCTGGCTGTAAATTCGCTCTTCACTTTTCCTTCCTGGAAGGACTGGATGAAAACAATATTAATCATGGGTTCACTCTGGTTACAATTCCAGATGTTTTCAGGCTCCCTAGGTTAGAAAGGAGCTGCTTTATTCTCAACATAATCCCCCGTCAAGGTCGTGAAATGAACTTCAACCAAACAGAACTCTACCGTCACCAGACGGCGAGACACTAGGAACCCATCGACATGATCCCATCCAGAAGACTCACCAGAAACACCAAACAGACATTGCTAACGCTTAATGCACAGACCCAGAACGAGTAAAAGGTTAAATAGAGAATGACACAAAAATGACAATGAGTTTGACAGAATTAAAACACACAAAACATAAGTTAAATAATGGGAAGCATTTAGTGGTGTAGCACTAGCCATTAAGGACATAGAAAAACTGAAACTGAGGATGAGACATGAGGTGTAATCAAAAATACAGTAAAAGAAGAGAGAGGAGTTACAAGACATGCGTTGTAATAAGCTGTAATGAGTATAAATACTGGCAAACACAACGTACATGGATAAAACTGCTTAAGACTATTGAAACTGTAATGCAGCTGTAACTGTAAAATTTAACACACTACATAAAGGAAACAAAATGATTACCTAGCATTATGATTGACACAACTGTAAGTACTTTTCCTCTGTCAGCTGCTCATCGCATTCAAACACCTCATTGGACAAAACTCTGTCAATGTTAAGACATGCACCTGTGACTCAAATGCAGAATTGAAAAACCCGTCGGCGAACAAACCCTTTGACTCTCACTTTTGTTGACTAGAAACAGAAAAGCGAAATTGCTATTCTGGTGCCGTCCAGCAGTAACCACACAGAGTACGGAACGGACGGCAAGGACCCCCCCCCCTGTTTCCAAATTGTCTAATTGCTAATTTTGTAATGTAAGCCCAATGAGACGGCTATAGCTGTGATACTGGGCTACATACAAAAAATTGAATTGAATTTTCAAATGAATGTTTAAATCTTCTTCAGAAAATGGTCTTTCCTGGTATGTCACTCTGTTACGTTTGATTCGTCCAACCTTTGAAACTCTTAACTTCCATGAACATCTAGACATCTAAAGACCTTAACTAGTAGTACCGGGTTTACTCTAAGTTCACTGTTTCAAACGTTTTTTTTTTTTATTAGATTTCATAGGCTTTATTCCTAGTATGTAAGTTATGTTACAGTTAATCATCAGATTATTTTAAAATCTAATTCTCCAACTATACTTATGACTAGGATTTAACTTGCTCTGTGACCTTATAAATACATTCTAAATTCTTCATTTTACAAATTTCCTGAAGTGGATCCCCGGCGTCCATCCCCCCATCAAGGAGTCATACATGAACCAAAAAGTGTTTGCTGAAAGTGGGTCACTCCATCAGTATCAGTTGCATCATGGGTAAAAGTTGGTCTAAAGAGTTGGACTGTGAGGCAGACCCACTGTGTGCAGCAGAGGAAGCAGCATCATTTCTCAGTTCTCTCTCACTGGAGCAACTTTGTCTTTAGACATTTTTTTGTCCTGCAGTGTTTAAATACAGTCGGCTCGGTCTGTTGTTTTGATTGTCTCTGAACCTCTGGATCACCATGCAGTTCCAGAATGTTCCGTGGCATCAGCCCAGACACACCATGTCCTCCAGTCAGTTCTGAGGCGTTCAGTGTTCCACTGTTGCTTTTCTGGGAATTCTTTCCTGAACTGAGTTCCCATCAGGAAATCATCGCTCTGTCAGTCATATCCAAGAAACTTTGTCAGCATTACCTTCATGTCAGCGAGGGCCCCCATCCCTCAGAGTGGTTTGGATTTCAATCATTCAGATTCACTTCTGAGAGACCACCCCCCCTTCGTCAAATTACTTATTTAATTTAGCAAACATGAAAGTTTACCAAAAGAAATGAATCTGTCCGATAGGAGCAGTGGAGCTCAGACTAAATGTATTCTGAAAATAAATAAATGTGTATTGACATGAATTTGATATGAACTCAATTTGAAAGTTCGTTTTATAATATTGTGCAGCGCATTTAGTCAGCTTTCCTTCTTTTATTATTTCTCTACACCTACCTAATGCGTTATTGTCTCATTCTTATATTGGAATAGTTTGGATTTATTCTTCAATGATTGTTGCATAGAGTCAGCTGAGAAAGCTTATTAGAGTATTAGACAGCATTTAGAAGCTTTTGCTTTTTATTTCGACATGAGTTTAACTTCAAGAAATACCCATTAAAAACGTTTTAAAAACAATTTCACAAAGAGAAAACAGAACATTTACACCCCTCCATCCACCCAGTTCCCCAGTTTATCGCTTAAACAGTAAAACTGAACAGAGACTGAGAGCTGCAGCTCTAAGGAACCAGTCTGGCTCTGTACTGCTGTGCAGAAATGGATCCATTTACTCCAGGGAGCAGCTCCAGCATGGCGGTCATCACAGCACCGCTCGCCCAGCACAGGGCAACCCAGAGCACACTCTGCAGAGCAGGATCCCAGCCGCCCCAGTGTGAACGGGCGCCACCTGCAGGCGGTAGGACCCCAGAACAGAGGATCCCCGGGAGGAAGCACTGGAGTTAAAGAAGAAATAAAAAGCATTAAATGCAGTTTACTTAGATAGCACTTTACTACCATCATTGTAGGTCCAAAGCGCTTAACAGTCACAGTTCCATTCATACGTTCACACCCTGATGGCAGCTCCACTGCCGAGCACTACCGCCAACCTTCCATTTCAGGCAATGTAACAATGAGTTATCTCTAACTAAGTCAGTTCTATTTAACCTCAGTCCTCTGCAGTGTATGCAGCTGCAACGAGCCTTTTTCCTTTCCTCTCTTTTCCAGTCTCAGTGAGCAACAGTGAGGGATGCTGGCACGGGTCTGAGGTTCCTGAGTCCTCGGTAGTAAAGATGGACAGACTGACCTGTACAGATGATCACAGCAGAGAGACTGAGATGGGAAGGACATGCAGCAGGTTAGAGGGATGAAGGAGAGGGATGGTAATGTGTTGACAGCTGTCAGTAGTGTCATGGAAAGATGGAAAGAAGACTATGAAGAAAACAAGAGAAGAAAGAATAGAAGAGGTGACTGTTGAGGAGCAGGAAGAAACAAAGATTAGTGAGGATGAAGTGAGGATGAAGAGCGGAAAGGCTCCTGGTCCTGATGATACACCTGTGCAGGTATGGAAGTGTCTCTGAGAGATGGCAGTGGAGTTTCTGACTGGTTTGTTCTACAGGATCTTATGGTGAGAAGATTCCTGAGGAACGGAGAAGTGTGATGGTTCCATTTTTAAGAAGAATGAAGATGTGCAGAGTTATAGAAACTACAGAGGAATAAAGCTGATGAGCCAAACAATGAAGGGATGGAAAGAGTAGTTGAAGCTAGACTAAGAGCAGAAGAGAACATTTGTGAGCAGCAGTTTGGTTTCATACCAAGAAAGAACTCTACAGATGTAATCTTTGCTTTGAGGATGTTGATGGAGAAGGTCAGAGAAGGTCAGAGAAGGTCAGAGAAGGTCAGAGAAGGTCAGAGAAGGTCAGACAGAACTGCACTGTGTCTTTGTAGATCTGGTAGAAGTTTATGACAGAGAGGAACTGTGGTTTTGTATGAGGAAGTCTGGAGAGACAGAAGTATGTTAGAGCAGGACATGTATGAGGGCTGGAAGACAGCGGTGAGGTGGGATTACATCAGAGATCAGCTCTGATCCCCTTCCTGATTGCAATGATGACGGCCAGACTGACAGATGAGGTTAGACAGGAATCACAATGAACTATGATGTTTGCTGACGATACTGTGATTTATAGTGAGAACAAGAAACAGGTGGAGGAGAAGCTACAGAGGTGGGGGTAACAGAAATGAAGATGATGAGGTTCTCTTTGGGAATGACCAGGATGGATCAGGAATGAGTCCATCAGAGGAACAGCACATGTTAGAGGTTCTGGAGATAAAGTTTCCCTGAAGGGAAAAGCTCAAAGGAACAGAAGAAGAACACAATGGTACATCTGAAACAAGTGACGATGAGCCAAACCAGTGGCCCACGAAAAATCCTCCTCTTGGCTCAAGAGCATCTTCATTAAAAGTGATTTAATCCAGAATAGTTGAGCTACTGCAGCCTGATGAGCAGCCATTTTGTGTCTACTGTGAATCTTTTCTCTTCACAGGACGTCTGCAGTTTGATAACACCATAAAAATGCAGCGTGATCTCAATTTGGCACAATCAGCCACAGTGAGTAGCTTCACTTAGTCCTATCAGTGTAGTGAGCAGCATTTTTAGATTGCACAGCTGAAGCAGCAGGAATGCAGAAGGCAGGAGCTCCTCCTCGTACGCTTAGTACATGCAAGAATGCCAGACATTTGCTGCACGTGAGAGAAGTTAAGGAGCTCCTTGTTTGGCAGCAGAGATGTTTCAGCACAGAAGCTGAAGACAAAGCTGACATGTCGGAGCAGTTGTTCTGATCCACATTCATGACTCCCGACAGCGGTGCCTTCATTGGACTCATCATGTCTTTGCTAAACGCAGGACTTTTCTCTGTGAAGAAAAAGTAGCACATCCATGTTGGTTCACAACCAGCAGTCCATGAGGTGTATCGGTTTAGGTGGGCGATACTGGGAATTTAGGCACCAATCCGAATAATGAATTAATAATTAATTAATCCGAGTAATTACAGGGCTAGTATCACCGATAGCGATGGCTATAATTTTTTCTTGAAATGTTTGAGAATAACTTTGAAAATACACTTTTTTTTTATTAATTAAGTGTAGGATAAATCACAGAACAGAGAATTTTGGAAAATATATTTTTTTATTAACTAATTATAAAGTTCTATACTGAACATATATAAATTAGAGAACATCTATGTTAATAATAACAAACCAGTAGTACAAAATTTTATTACAACTACAATGCAACAAAAACATAAGAATAACAGCACCACAAACATTGTTTTTAAAAAAAGGCAGTAATAAAATATCAAAGTCACAATGGAAAACAATAAATAAAAGTAACACTGTAGTAAAAGCAAAAAATCCTACTATTGGTGCAAATATGTGGCAAACCAAGGGGATCCAGCCCCCCAGGAAGCCTGCTAGTACCCACCCATACCAGAGTCAAATACCTGCATCATGCTCTGAGCAACCACCCCGCCCCATGGAGAGTCCAGCAGAGCAAGAGCAGGGCAAAGGGCAGGGCCAACCCCTCCTACCCAGGAGAAGTTCTCAGGGATCCCTCACCCTGTGTGAAGAGGATCCCCAGCCCCAGGAATGCCAAAGGGATGCAACCACTTCAATAAAAGTAGGTGGAGCCTGCTGGGCCCCACATCCAACGCTCAAAAGCTTTGATTGACAGATGTCATGGAGCCAGCTTTCAAGTGAGGGCTTGGCCTTCCAACAAACTCACTCCTGTTTGGTTAGAGGGGTTCCCATAGAAACAATGACTCAAACTGATCAATCACTGCTTACTGACAATGTCTGACTCCAACATGGCGACGTCCGTTTTGAGAAAAAATGGTGACTGAATTGACTTCATTGGTTGGAGCCAAATGTAAACCATTTTCTATGGGGGGTGGGGGCTGGGTGTGTGGTGTCATACTTACTCAGTCCAGTCCTGTAACGCCGTCGATGGGTTGGAGACATAAGATCAATGACCCCCACTTTCATTTGAAACACCACCACCCCCCTCCAGCCCCCATGCTGCCTATGTCAGCTCAGTGAGTGTCCTGAATGGTCAAACCCAGTAGCCCCCCCCTTCCCACAAACTCTCCCCATCCAGAACAAAGCAAACTGACCAACATACCCAGCCTGCCCCCACAAAGAACCCCCTACATGACAGGTGTCGCCCAGAACCAATGGGGGCCCCAGAAGGGTAATCTACACCCTGACAGGGTGATTTTGGTGGTTGGGCCTTGGCTCTGGGCCTGGGAGACCTGGGGGGCATGTGGGCGGTCGCACTCTCTGTTCCCTTTGCCTTTCTACTGGAGAGTGACCTCCCACTCCGTTCCCATGGTGGGGGTCTAGTACGCTGGTGAGTGCTTGCTCCTGGGCGTCTGTCTGTGGAGGGGGGTGTGGGGTTAGTACACATAAGGAAGGACACAGTCTTTTCCGCTTACCTGCTCACTCTTTCTGTTTCAATGTGAGCATGGTGGATGTTTCATTTGTTGGATTTTCTACGCATGTATTCATGTTCAGATTTGTAAACTATGTTGTGTGATGGTTCTGTTTGTGTGCGCATGTGTATGAGCATCAATGCATGTAATGTCATTTACGCGTGACAATTATCTTATCCCATGACCTTGCATTACCCCCTCCCCGTCTTGTAGCAGCTAAAACTCAATAAAGTTCAGCTTCTCATACAGAAGAGGTTTATGTTAACACACTCCAAGGGTAACAACAACCCAGAAAAGTCAGACATTTCCATCAAAAGAGTCTCTCAGCTGCAATCTGTGTGTTCATTCAAGGCCCTAGATAGTCCTGCACTATAAAAACCCCACATAACTGCCCAATGTGAACATTCTTTATTCAGGGAAAAAACACAAGACAAACTGCCATAGTCTCACAATGTCATTTATTTATGTTTGTTTTACTTTGTGTGGTTTTTCTGTCTACTACACTTTTGTGTTGATCTGTCTCAGTTTTGTTGCATAACTTCCTGTCTCTGTCTAAAGTCTAAAATCTCTGAACCTCCGGCTGAATAACCAAACTTGAATATGTGTCCTCTGAAGAAGACGGTTTGTTAAGGAAACAGCAAAACATCATGACTGGAAGCAGAGACACCTCACTCCACATTTTCCACTGAACATCAGACAGAGGAAAAAGCTGCAAAACCCAAAACCCATCAAACGATAGATCCAAAGCAATTTGGGGGTTTACAATCTAAGGAGCTCTTCATTTTCGTACCATACCAGGATGAAATTAAGTCATCCCTCACTACATCGCTATTTTCAGGAGTCAGTGCTCTGTCTCCCCCTCTGGTCACTGGCGGGAGCAGTCTCAAGAATCCTGACAGGACTTCACCTCCCATCAACCCCAGCGCAGTGTCTGATGCCAGACTCTCATCAATCAATCAATCAGCCACAAGGACTCTTAAGCACTGCTGAGGACCACACTCAGTGCAAAGGATTGTTTGTGCCTTTCTGCCTTCACACTGAGCGGTTAGTCCTGACCGGATCACCGGATCATTGGATCACCGGATCATTGGATCACCGGATCATTGGATCACCGGATCATCGGATCACCTGACTCTTTGACCTTTGTCTGGATCATTACTCTGAGTTAGCTTTCTGAACTTTTAGTTGAGCTTTGCTTTTGTCTCTTTCAAATAAACCTGCTGCAAGTGGAACCAGCTGTCTGTCTGTTGACAGCTATTCCCTTTTTGGTTTTCTGTGGATTTTTCTTTTAATGTAATTCTTCATGCTTTTTATGTTTTTCTAACAGCACATTGTGCTTTGAATCCTGATTGGCCATAGACCTCATCAATCTCCTTCGTGTCATGTCTTCTGTACAGAAAATGTTCAGTTTACCACATTTACATAAATCTTTGACAATCAAATGTTTGTGTTTGTCTGAGAAAAGTGTGTAAAGTGTTTGAGTAAGGAGTGTCACAGCCTTAAAGAGCTGTTATCCTGCTTCAGTTCCTCCATCTCTATCACGCAGGTTTATTATTGAGCACAACTGTGATAAATGAGGGAACTCTGTATCACTAGCATGGCTTTCAACAATTTAAATTTCATGAAATCTCTCCTAAAAACCTTAACTTTATCATGTTTGCATTGTTTTAGGAACTGTTGTCATATTCCTGAATAAGTATCTAACCTGTTGTAGCTGGGCCTTAACTGTGTGGAGGATTCTGGATGTCTTCAGAATTGAGATGTTTGGTCTGTACAGCGAGTCTGTTTCTATGGACATGCATCCAGCGGTGGCTCTAACCAGAAGCTTTCCTCTACTCATTAACCCACTAGCGAGAAACCACATGGTTCTTGTTGGACGGCACACGCACCAGCATTGACGCTGTCTAAAGGATTTTAGTGAAGGACACAAACGTTCTCATTTGTTTCATGTTCAGACAGAGGAAGATTTGAGTAGTGTGACTGGTTTTGTTCCTTCTCTCGTTTCTTTCAGGACGTCTTTTCCTTTGGTCGTTGTGAACAGAAGGTGGGGGGGTGCTGAACTTCTCTGCTTTACCTGCAGCTCTGCTCAGCAGTGCTGCTCCCCCATTCAACTCACGAGCCTCCTAAGTGGCAGCTGATGGTGGCAGGGAACACGTGGAGCGTGTTAGTGATCATGGGTTCCTAGTTACTCATCATTGAAGATCTGAGTCTTTCTCATGAGTTTAGTGGAAATGTGACTACGTTAGGAGTTCAGGCAAAACGTGGAATGATTGTGGGGCAAGACGTTTTGGTGTGTAGAACTTCAGCACAGAAACAGGAATCCTCTTTTCTGACTGTTTCTTCATTGGTGAGGAAACAACTGAATGAAGTCCAGGTGTGACTGTAGGAACCAGTTTGTGGTGACGATCTCCAAACCTGTTGAACCTCTGGAACCCATAGTGAGGAAATACCTGCATGATTCAGGAGATGCTCTGATTAACTGTTTGTTAAAATGTTATACTTTAGCCCTGTGATGGACTGGAAAACCGGCCTTTCATCCAACCATTGCTGGAATAGGTTCCAGTGACCCTGGAAGGGATTCAGGGATTCTGACGGTTCTGATTTTCATCCTTTCAGCTGCTCCAGTTGACACCCCCCCCCCCCCCCCCCCCCCCCCCCCAATAACTGTTTAAGCAACAACAGTCTTTTGTCTTCATAGAGGACAGAGGACTTTTATTCCTCTAACTCTTCTATTTCTGCATGTCTACCTTTGTCTTTACAGACAGTCCAACATCTGATGTTTGTTTCACTTTCTTAATGCTGTTGTTGTTCAGAATATTCGGGAAAACAGAGATATAAACACTGTGATGGTTTACTGAAATGAAATACAAAGCAGTTTAAAAAAAACGATCTCTCATGACTTACTAAAACGAAGCAGATCATTTCTGCTTCAGGAACAGAAATATGGAGAAGCTGTCTAAAGAAGTCATGAAAATGTAAGATGATTTTAAACAAAATAACAAATGTGAAATAAAATCCTTTAAAAATAATTCACCACAGCATCTCGGTTTGACTGTGGCTTCAAGCTCTGAGGTTTGAGGGTTTATACTAAAAATAAATATTTCTTCTTCCCCAAAAACATGCAAGAGAAAAAAGTCAAATCCAAACACATGTTTTTTCAACACTGTAATGCCATTGGCTGCTGACCATGAATGGAGGAGCTCTGAACCAATCAGGAGCATGTGATGGATGACTATTTACGCTGAGCCGCATGAGCCCGCATCGCTTTCTCAGCCGGCTCTGTCTCTGGCTTCATCATAGCGTCATCTCCTCAGAATGCACAGCAAAGAGCAGATCAGGTAAGAAGTGTGTTTCACTCAAACTTCTCGTCTTAAGCTGAACTCTGATTTGTACTTTTTCTCTCAATATTTCACATTTTATATTCTGTCCTTAAATGTGCTTTCCCTGCTAATCAGCTTTCAGCCTCTAATGTGGTTGCTGATCCCAGCAGCTGGGATGCAACACTAATGCAGCTCACAGTGCTAAAACTGGGAGTGAAACCAACCTTCAAACCAGCAGCGTGTCCACTTCCAACCCGCCTAAACAGACGGGGAGGGGCTGTGAGCTTTTCTGAAGCTTCATTTTAAGAATAGTCACTTCAGTTTCAATAATAAAGTGCTTTTTTCTGTTTCTACTTCATCTGTTTGAGACAAAAGTACGGCAGCAAATTGGATTACAGTTCAAATCAGTTTAGTCCTTCTATGGCCAATTAGAGATTAACGAAAGAAGAAGTAAAACAACTTGTGCTGCAGCAAAAGTACAATCACTTCAAACTGACAAAACTCATGTAGAAGTAAAGTGGAATCATACACATCTATTGTCTGTTGGAGGTGACTGTGGTGCAGCGGTAGGGCGGTTGACATCTGATCGGAAGATTACAGGTTCAATTCCCGCCTTGCCTGCCCATGTGTCAAAGTGTCCTTGGTCAAGACACTGAACCCCACATTGCCTCTGATGGAAGGTTGGCGCCAGTGTTCGGCAGCGGAGCCGCCATCAGTGTGTGAATGTGACTGTAAGGCGCTTTGGGCCCTCGAGGGTAATATAGCTCTACACAAGTGTCCACCATTTGTGGCACAAAAAAAGACTTTAATCTGAGGTATCGTTTTAAACTGAGCGAATTAGACAAAAGACTAAAATAATCACAACACTTCAATCATTTGCAGATAATAATATTTATAAAATAAATGTCTGTTTTCTTACAGGCTTTTTGCAGAACAGACTGTAGACTGACGTATTTTCACCACAATCTTCCGTATCGCTGCTGCATTAGAGCGAACTGTGGTCTGTTTGCTGTCAGGTTTCAGACGAAGGCTGTCGTGCATTTCTTGTCTAAAATGAAATATTCATTCAAACCTTTTGACAGAATCTTTGTTCTGGTCGGGACAGATAAATCAATTCAATACAATTATCTATAGATATTGTTATCATAGTATTGTACATCTCAGGTAAATAGTCAGTTACAGTCCACGGTTACTGAAACCAATTTGATTCAATCTACTGAATAAAATTGTCTAGCAGTACATTTTCGACCAAAATGTTCTAAAAACATTTCAGAGTCAATGTGTCTGAGTAAATGCAAATCCCACCTCTGGATTCCTTTTATCATGACGTCTTTAGGTAAGAGTGCAACTGAATAAATAACAGAGGCCCTTCTTCCTGTTTGCAGCCATGATGACTACCAGAAGACTGCTGATTGGTTGATGTCTAGGACTAAGCACCGCCCTCAGGTGTCCATCATCTGTGGGTCTGGACTGGGCATGCTCGCTGACAGCCTTACTTGCCGTGATCAGTTTAGTTACTCTGAAATCCCAGGCTTCCCTCAAAGCACAGGTAACCTCACGTTGAGAGCAAAGAATTGTGGGAAATATGGGCCGACATTTGATCTGTTTGCTGCACTATAACAACCTCCTCTGATTTTTCTTGAATAAAGGAGTTCCAGTGTCACTGGAAACAGAACACCAGACTTACATTAACACTCAGAGTTCGGTTTGAAGTCGACGTTTATGAGACAAACTAAAAGTTTCTTTAGCTTGTTAGTTTGACCTGCTCTGCGTGCTGTAGTACATCTTCATCTGCTGCGGAGTAGAGTCTGAACTTAACAGGATTGTTTGATTGTGACTGAATTCACAGAAGAAATGTCTGTGTGGCTGTGTGTGTTTGCAGTGCAGGGTCACGCCGGCCGGTTGGTCTTTGGGGAGCTGAAGGGAAGGTCGTGTGTTTGCATGCAGGGTCGTTTCCACATGTATGAAGGACACTCGCTGCTGAAGGTCAGTTTATCATTGTGCTGCATTCAGTGAGAAAACTTGAGAAAATCAGTGTTACGCTGTGTGCTGGGACGAATGTTGAAATCAGAGAAAAGACAGGAAGACACACTTGTGTATAAACACAAACACACACAACTGATGAACACAAACTGCTTCTGTAATGAGCTCAACAACTACTATGGATAGTTCAAGGCGCTGACCAATGAACAAAAGCTACTCCACACAATGAAGACACTACTTGGTCACCTCAGTGTTGTGCTTTAGAGTGCCAGCTCAGATTCAGCTCCAAGCACATCCTGAAGTTTGCAGATGACGCAACTGCAGCAGGCCCAGCTTACAGGGAGGAGGTGCAACAGCTGGTGGACTGCTGTAAGGTGAAATTCCTGGTCCTGACAAAAGAAGTCGTTGTGAGCCTTCAGAGGGCCCAACCATGCTCCCCTCCTCACCCCTGGCTGAAATCTGGAAAAAATATTTCTGCTGCAGAAAAAAACAAATTTACAATCAGCTACTTACTGTCAGACAGCTCCAGATATGACTCTCTGCTGCATTCTCACACTGCAGATGGATGCATATTATTTCAATGCACACTACATACTTGTGTATGATTTAGAGATTATACGGATTATATATGTAGATTATAACACGCAGTTATTTCATACATACTCCTGCTACACATGGAGCTAAGCCACAACATCTTTTTTTTGTTCTTTGCTGTGTTTTCTTCTTTGTGTGATGACTATGAAGTATAAAAAAAACAAATACACAAATGCAAACATACAGAATCAGACATATAAAAAAAACCACACACACAGCAACACACAAACATTTAGAAAATACACAGAAGCCCACAGAAATACCAACACACATAATCAGAGACACACATGCAGAAACACAAACACAAAACTCACACAGACACACACGCAGACTGATTAACAAAGCTCAGTCACATGTTTGTGTTTCTAAGTGTGTGTAGGTGTGTCTGCGTGTAAGGCTGCTCAGCTGAAGCGTGTGTTTCGTCACATGCAGCCCTGCAGCAGTTTGTAAAATGCTGCTGTTGTTTCTTTCAGCAAAAATTCAGTTTCTCCTTTGTGTCATTCAGACACTGCATGCCCTTACTTTAGGGGGCGCTCTGTTCATGAAAACATTCACATCGGTCACAAAGGTGATGTTGACAAGGCAAGAAATGTTTTTATTGTGTTTGATCTCTGTTGGGGTTGGGCAACGAGGGACTGCAATCCTGTTTTTTTTCCAGCAAACCCTGCCCAGACCCACCTGATCCAAGTCATCAACAGTGGGAGGAGTTAAGATTTCTGGAAACACTACCCTCGAGGCCTGGGATTGTACCCCCCTGCCCCACCCTTACTCATGAAAAGCTGATTGTGTCTGTCAGACAACGTTTCCCATCCGAGTCTTCAAGCTGATGGGAGTGCAGACGCTGATCGTGACCAACGCCGCCGGCTCAGTGGCTGACCATCTCCATCCAGGTGACATCATGATCATCAAAGATCACATCAACTTCCCAGGACTGGTTGGTCTGAACCCACTTCATGGACCCAATGATGAAAAGTAATTCAGCTGGTTACAACATTGTCATGTTTTGTTGAGTACTTTTCCTGCTGACTTAATGTTGCTTCACCCGTTGGTAATGTTTGGAATGCTGCTCACAGGTTTGGACCTCGCTTCCCCGCCATGTCAGGCTGCTACGACAAAGGCCTGTGCTCTCTGGCCCAGGAGATCACCAAACAGCTTGACATCGCTGGTCTTGTGCAGGAGGGAGTCTACGCCATGGTAGGAGGTCCCAACTTTGAGACCATCGCCGAGGCCAGAATGCTGCATCGCCTGGGCGTGGATGCAGTCGGTACGGGGCTCAAATGCTAAGTTGTAGGGTCTATCAGGGCTGCCGTTATCTGACAGCTTGTTATCCATTATATGACGGGGAGTGCAGCCACAACTTAAGTCTTTAACCTTTTAACCTTTTAGGACATTTGAGGTTTTATCACCACAGAGTTGAATTCTGCTTAACTGGGGCTCTGTGACTATAGGTGTGGAAGGTTATCTCAAATATTAGCTCAGGTCAAAAGAAGTTAAAGTAGAAGTCCTCGAAACTCCACAGAGCTGGTAAGTTACAGTGAATTTTATTTTGCTAACAAAGTACAAAACTAAATATTAAAGCTTTCGTTTATAGACTTTAACCCTTTGACACTGGAGTTGTGGCTCCAGAGTTGATGTTCTTTGAATTACATCCACATTCTATTTTCGTACAGCAACTAATTTGAAAAAAGTTGTAAACATTTTTAATAGATAGATAGAAGCAATCCACTGATATAGTGGTAAACCCACGTTCACAAACTGTAGACCAATTCCTTTGTTACCTCAATTTAAAACAATTCTGGAAAAAACTCTTTGATAAGTGACTAGAAAGATTAAGAAACACTTTTAATTCATGAAGGGCAGTATGTCTGAAAATAAAGAACTACTTCAATGGTTATAATTAACATTTACTAATCGTAGAAAAGCATTTTTTAACCAGAAATCATTCAATCTTACTCAAAAAACGGAAGCGATACAGAATCAGAGGGGTGGCTTTAGACTGGATCAAAAATCATCTAACCAGCAGGGTTCAGTATGTCAACATTGGTTTTTTAAACATCTAGAATTCTTGACATTGGTTGTGGTGTACCCCAGGGGTCTGTGTTGGAAAATTGTTTCTCTTGTACATCAATGGTGTATTTGGAGTTTTTCAGTCATCAAAAGTTGCGTTGTTTGCCGTTGATACAAATATATTACGTAGAAGTGTTGATTATTAAAACTCCATTAAGACTCTTAATGAAGAACTTTTTCTCATAAAAACAGGAACCTAAGAGTCTTGTTGACTGAAAGCACTTTTACATTGACCTGTTTGGTCTACATCAGTTTCTTTTATATACTTTGCTTCATTTGTTGAGTCTGAAATCTCCCCTGAACTCAGGCGTTGACCCAACAAATCGACCTGAGACAGAGGCTCAGATGTTTCTTTGAGAAACACGGGAGCCAACGGCGGTGAATTATATCGGGTTTGAAAATGTCTGGGGGTAGTGGGGAGCTACAGGTACTTCTTCAGAAGTGACAGAGGGAATCGCAATAGCCTCCCCAAAGAAGCATCTGCTGGAAGTGTGTGATTGTTTTTTGGGTCTGCTTTAGTATGAGAACAAACAGAACCACACGGATCTGTGACATTACTTGTCAATTTGAAGAAGATAGAGGCCTATCTGTGTAAGAAGTTACCTGTGAGTTTCTCTGAGGTCGACTGACCAGCATCTATTACCTACTGTCCTTTCCAGGTATGAGTACAGTACCAGAGGTCGTCGTGGCAACTCACTGTGGCCTTCGAGTCTTTGGTCTGTCTCTGATAACCAATAAGGTAATGTACAGCCAATGTTAGAGGTAATTCATTACAAAGTAATCAATTACAAAGTAATCAATGACTGTAATTGAATTACTTTTGTAAGTAAAGGTG
Source organism: Oryzias celebensis (assembly GCA_014656515.1). NCBI lineage: Eukaryota > Metazoa > Chordata > Actinopteri > Beloniformes > Adrianichthyidae > Oryzias > Oryzias celebensis. Next base: position 124,414 of record BNCR01000005.1, read on the forward strand.
TAATGTTACAAATTAGTTCCAATTTCAGTAACTAAATTACCATTACTAGATTACCCTCATTACTTCATTACTCACATTTTGGTGCAGTGAAACCATCTTGACTTGTGTACGGTAAACACTTGGCTCTGACATCGTCTGTTAAACAGTTAACGGAAACAACACAGATCCTCATAAAAACAAACAGAGAGCTGGAGATCGGTCAAAGTAAGATGCAGAGAGTGGAAAAATGGACGTGGATGAATTCTCGGGACATTCTGCAACTGGAGAGATTCCACCGACTTCCAATGTGTTGAAAACAAAGACAAAAACATTTCAGAGCTAGTGATGACCTGGAGATGAACTGTTTTCCTCTGCTCTAGTGTCACAAGCAGCCTGTCTGTACACTATGTGGCTTTTATCCATCGCACATGTTCTCGTGTTCATGAATGAGACCTGGTGGCTCTTGTGTCGCCTCTATGTTTTTAGTTTGTGGATTTTACAAGCGGATCTTTGAGCTTTTTTTCCTCAGAATTTGTGAGTAGAAAAAAGTAAAGGAATTACTCTTTAAAATGGGTAAAAGTCATTTCATTGAAATTCCATCCAATACATCGAATAAAGTCATCAACTACTCTTTCAAAGTAATTTACTTAACACTGTGTACAGCTGATACCGTCTATTCATCCCCTAAATCTGCTGAAAACTGTCCTGTGAGGACCCTTGGTCACTTTAACGCCATAAATAAACATTGTCGCCATCGCCGCTCTCGTGTTGGGACGAGGACAGTCTGGATTGGTAGACGTGTTGCTCTGGGTTACTGATGACTAACTGATTGGTTTGCTGCAGGTGGTGAAAAGTTACGAGGATTCTGACTGCGTGAATCACGATGGCGTCCTGGAGGTCGGACGTCTGCGTTCTCAAACGGTTCAGCAGCTGGTGACAGAAGTGATCAACAGAATGGAAATCAATAACAACATTGATAGAACAAGCAATGCTGTCTGACTGTGGGCACACATAAACAAACACACACACATAGGTACAGTGAAGTAAAAAAGTATTCAGTCAACCACCAATTGTGTACTTTCTCCCACTTAAAAGAGGAGAGAGGCCTGTAATTTTCATCATAGGTAGACCTTAACTATGAAAGACAAAATGAGAAAAAAACTCCAGAAAATCACATTGTCTGATTTTTAAAGAATTTATTTGTCAATTATGATGGAAAATAAGTATTTGGTCAAAAACAAAAGTTCAACTCAGTACTGTGTTATATACCCTTTGTTGACAATGACAACAGTCAAATGTTTTCTCTAAGCCTTTACAAGGTTTTCACAAACTGTTGCTGCTGTTTTGGCCCATTCCTCCATGCAGATCTCCTCTAGAGCACTGATGTTACACGGACTTTCAACTCCCTCCAAAGACTTTCTATGGGGTTGAGATCTGACCCCAGGACCTCCAGATCTCCAGGACCCTGAAATGCTTCTTCCAAAGCCCCTCCTCCGTTACCCGTGCAGTGTGTTTGGGATGGACCAGAATACTAACAGCCTCTGTTCTCTGAACACTCCAACTCCCAGCGTGCATCGGACCTCAGCCATCTTGTCTGCACCAGCTGCTTCTCATCAGCTCATCACCACCACTGCATATATGCCTGCTCACCTCTTTTCACCTCTGTTCCATGCGTAGTCTTGAACCTCCTAGTGACTGTTCAGTCTAATCGTTCATCCTGTATATGCCAGCCAGAGTGGTTTTTGAACCTTGCCTGTTTCCTTTGTCTCCTGCCTTGCTCCCTACTTTGACCCTCGCCTGTCTCAACCACGCCTTGCCTTGTCCTCCTGTGCTGTTCATTAAACTCTGTTTACATATGAATCCACACGCCTCCGCTTCGTTTGTTAGGTGACCTCGCGATAACCCCTGATTGTAAGAGTAAAATCTGTCTAACTCAAGAGGCTCTCAGCTCATACCTGTTTGCTTAACTTTTGGACAGGACAAGTTAAGAAAAAAAGAAGTGCTCAATCATATCTGGCCCAGAGGGTTTTCAATGATTCAGAGATTTAAGCCATTATGAATTTCCTGTTCTGTAAAAGGTGAAAAAGGTTTGTCAGATACATTTGTGAGCTTGTGTATTAAGGAACAGAGGTCTTTACAGAGTCAAACACACATCCGGACGCTGCAGACTGTTAATTAAAACCATTTAAAATTTAGTGTTGTTGTGCACTGGATTTGAACCTTTCAAAATATATATGGGGAGAGTCTGAGAGATTTTGTGAACAGATAATGATTTCTGTCACAAGAACAGACAGCTGGTTCCACTTGCAGCAGGTTTAATCCAAAAGGCAGGTCTGAAGCAGCCAGGCTGCACTACAAGTCCACAGAGCTAAAACAGAGTCCAGGATCAGGCAGAAGGACAGAGCAGGCGGCAAGGAGCAGAGTCAGGAACAAAGCAGGGTCAAGTAACAGGTGATCTGAACAGGTTAGCGTGCTTGGTATGCGGGCAGAAACAACACAGGCAATACTTCGTACCAACTGTTAGTATTAGGAATGCTCAAACGTCTTGGTGGCTGATGACATGATGAGGACCAGGTGTGGAGATGGCTGCAGTCAGTATTCAGGTGATGGTTCTCGCTGATGACCAGACGGGGAGACAGAGCTTTGCCTCCTGACAGTTTCATAATTTTCCTACATTTCTGGAGACTATTAAGGTTCTCAGTTGTAACAGATAATATTCTGATTTTGCCTTTTTAATATGAGTAATGCATTTGTTTCTTAGTCTCCCACTGACTTTATGCTCTTTTGTACAAATACAGGTGTGAATCTCATTGAGACAACTGTGTTGTAATATTGGGCTTTAGAAATGGAATTGAATCTAGAAGAGAAGCTGCTGGTGTCCTACCGAGTCATCACAGAACCAGTGCTGATGTACTGTGCCTAAGATGACCCTGCAGAGGGTGTCCAGGTCTGCTGACAAAGTCATTAGTTGCCTTTGCCCCCCCTGGATAACATTGCCACCACATAGTGCATTGCCAGAGATAATAACATTCTTAAAGACTGCTCTCACCCTGGCCTCATTTTAACCAACTGCTGCCATGAGGGTGGAGATACAGGTCCCCCAGAGCCAGGACCAACAGACTAAAAAACAGTTTTTACCCATGGGCCATCAGGATACTTGTGATACTCTGTGATCACGCACTCACCCTTCATGTATCCGTTTGTTGTGATCTTGTTGCACTTTGACATATTGGCCACTTTCAGTTTCGCCATGCTCCTTGAATGATGATAGAGCATTCCATTCCATCTTCTGAAACTGCTGCTTCCCTTTGGGGGTCGTGGGGTTGCTGGAGCCTGTCCCACCTACTGTTGGGTGAAGGTGAGGTTCATCCTGGACAGCTTACTAGTGGCTCACAGAGACCCAGACCTCGGGACAGTTTAGAATCATCACTGAACCTCTGAATGCAGTTTGTGGACTGTGGGAGGAAGCCGGAGCAAACCCTACATGAACCAGGAGAACGTGCAAACTCCACACAGAAAGAACCCGGCTGGGATTGGAACCAGGACCTTCCTACTGTGAGGAGAGTGTTAACCACTGCACCCCATCCTCACAGTTTACTGTTAATCTTTCTTCTTCAGAGCTGCTGCTTTCAGAAAACGTGGTTTTGACTTCCTCTTTGAGCTCCACACAGCAGCGCCACCTACAGACGTGAATGTTTTCTGGTTCTGAAGCACCAAAGGGTTTTCTGAAAGAACCCCAGTCAGAATTTCTGATGGAAATCGTCAAAACAAATTGCTGATAAGAGAACAGCTGAATGTCTCTGAAACAATGCGATGCAACAGCAGAGAACTCTCTGTTCTGGAAGGACTGATGTCTGCAGGAGCTCATTCAAACAGTGAAATGAGAGAAACCAGAAGGATGAGTTTGAAAGTGACAGAAACATTCAAGTTCTGCTGATCATCATCAAAGCAGGATGCTAGAAAAGAACAAACCCGTTTGTAGTTGAACAGGAAGAACAGTTGATGGAGAATGTTTTCTTTTGAAAATCCAAACAGGTAGAAGCTGAATGTTTTCGTTCATTTAAGGAAAGAAGAAGGGAAGAAGTGAATCATCTGGAGGTTTGTCAAATTTCCTTTAGTTCCTGACTTTTCATGTGCTCGTTTTCCTTCTTTAGATCATTTTCGTGTTGGACTTTTCGTGTTGGACATTTTCGTGTTGGAACTTCATGATGGTTTCCTCTCTGCATCTACTGTAGGTCCCAGCGTGAGCCAGTCTTTGAGCCTCAGAGACTTCAGCTTTAGGAACTGTAAAACATCATTAATCTAGTTGGGTGTGACGATGACCGAGCGGCTGCTCTTTGACCTCTTCATCCTTTCACTCCTGCTTCTGCTCGTTGGTCTGACAGTGATCCTCCTTCTCTGCTGCGTCCTGAGAAACATCAGAAACAGGTGAACCTTCTCCCACATCTGTGCCTCTGAGCACCAACCCTGTTGTTGTTGGTGGAGATATTTCCAGGGTATGTGTTCTGTGTGGGTCGGACTAGTCCAGCCTTCTCTGAGGTTTTTGAGTTATGCTTCTGATTCTTCAGATTCCTCGGAAACTTCACAGAGCTGGAGATCACAATAGGAAAACCCACAAGACACCTGACCATCCGAGCAAAGGCAGACGATGCTCAGCAGCTTCTGGACCAATTTCTGGACAGAGCTCTTGTCCAGGTGGAGAGCAAACCAGGATCTGGAGAAGAAGCAGTTGAAGGACTCAGACAACAAGGTGGATCCCACCATAAAGGTCTGTTAGATGTTCTGCTGTCCTGACGTTGGTCCATTACAGAACAACACATGTGATGCAGTAAAAGTGATCAACCATCATTCCAGTCCAACGTGTGGAAACACTTTGAAGTTACAAAGTCATGTGATCATACAGTGTTCTAGAATGTTCTAATAATGTTCTTTTGGATTATTCTGATGTGGAAAAACAACAGTGGAATGAACTTGATCAAACTCAAATGGGAATGGATTTGACATTCATTCTTGTTTACTTGTTTGTTTGTTCACACATTTATTTACACTTGATTATCTTGAAGAAACACAAGAATCTGGAAAACTTCACTGTTCAGTAGCAGGAATTTATCTCTGATTCTCACTGTTGAAGTTCTGGATGAAGATGTGTGCTGATCCACTTTAGATCAGAGAATCGGATAGTTGAAAATGAACAAAATGGACTATGAATCGGATCAGAAACCACAGAAAATGATATGAATCCAATTGTTTTGTTTCACTGCTGGTATCAAGCAGTTTTCTACCTTCATTAAGGCCCAAAGCCCTTGACAGTCCCAAACCACTGACTCATTTACCCACACATACGGATATCTACGCACACCATACACTGATGGCGGTTCTGCTGCCAAACACTGGCTTCAACCTATAACCATCAGGAGCAATGCAGGGTTAAGTGTCTTTCCCAAGGACACTGACACATGGGCGGGTAAGGCAGGAACCAAACCTGTGATCTCTGATCAGAGCCACTCTACTGTGTCGAGCCCAGAACCCAAACTGGGATATTTTGCCTGAAATGTGGGAGTGTGCATCACTCTGCCAACAGGCTGTGGCTGTCCAAGCACAGGAAGAACAAGCTATAAGCATGAAACCAAAGACACCAAAGTGCTGCTGAGTGAGTTCCGTGCTTTTTAACGTCTTTATTGATTTAAAGACGGCTGGATGAAGAACTACCACGCAGGAAACCTGGGCTTGCTTCCCAGGGTGTGCATTGAGCTGTGTGGGTCCTGAGGCAAGACGCTGCGTCAGGAAGGGCATCTGCCATTAAAACTCTCTGCCAAACCACCTGTGTGAAACAGTGAAAGCTGATTCGCTGAGGCGACTGCTGACGAGATAAATCTAAAAGTTAACAACATCAACTGGCTTAAGTTCATTTACAATTCCAGCAGCAAATATTGAGACATTTAAGATTTGACCAAACTAAAACTGACTTCTGTTTTCTGTCTTCACAGACTCTGATGTCACAGTCCAGAATCAAACCGACAACCTCACACCCCAGCAGATGGAGGCCGAGGCGTGTCCTCATGGCTCTGCCTCCAGTCGGGATACATCCAGCTGAAGGAAGGAGTAACATCCATGAGACACAAATCAACCATCAGTCCTTTCAAACTGGACTTTTATTTCTGCATCTCTAAAAACTTCCTTTCAGGAAGGTTTCCTGACAAAAACGTTCACGTCTTCATTTCTTTCCTCCTTTACCTGTAACCTCTAAAGGTCAGGTCAAGTTTTTCTGTTTATTCATAACATTCTTTAACCCTGTGTGAGTGAACTCACGGACACGGATCCAATCCCAGTCAGAAACTTAACAGAACATCAACTTACTGAGAGAACTTTGAGGCTTCTTTCCTGACGACAACCGCAGGCTAGGAAACATATTAGGACTTCATGTGAAAGCTGATGTTCACAGATTTTGAATTTATGACATGATGTTAAAAAGCTGGATGAAGTGGGCGGAGTCTTTTGCCCTCGCGACCTGGATGACCAGAAGAAAATGGATGGATGGAATCCCAAAACATCCTCCTAGCACATAGCATTTTAGATGATTTATAGAAAACAACTTCTTAAGTTTCCCCGTCAAAGTCCAACAGTGATCAACCAAACATGATTTCAGGAGATTTCTGGACTTTCAGGATCTCCGTGTTCTGTCTAACCCCACAGCTGGGCCAGTTAGAGCCAACCAAGACAGCAGGCTGTTTTACCTTTGATGTGTTCAAGGACAATTTATATTCAGATCAAAAAAATCTGCAGGAACCAGAACCCTTTGGTGCCCTCAGACAAAGGTTCATGGCAGTTCAGAAGAACATGATCCAGCCCGTTCCTCCTGTCTCCACAGATCTATGATCAGTTAACTACTCATCTCTAGGAAAACATTAAAAATGTAAACAATCAAGAAACAGGAAACTTATTCAAACCAAAACCTGACCAAATGATTTGTATTTTTGATGCATTTGACAACATAAGTAAAATATCTATGACATTTATTTCAGAAAAAAGAAGGGGTTCTTTCTGTGTGGAGTTTGCATCTTCTCTCAGTGCATGTGTTGGTTTTCTCCCAGAAGTCCAACAACATGCTTCATAGGTCACGGTTACTCTAAAGTTTCCCTAAGTGTGCATGTGAAAGTGGTTGTGTGGCCCTGTGAAAGACGGGCAACCTAAGGCAGCAAAGGCAATCCAGCAGTAGCTGGGACAGGCTCCAGCAACCTTCAGACCCCAAAAGGGTTCAGGCAGGTTTGGAAGATGGATGGATGTGTGAAAACATCTGTAAGTTATAACAGTATTGTCATTAAAAATCTTATTTTGACCAATCAATCTCTGTTTTAATGCAGCTTTTACAAAGGCATGAAATCTTTTTCAAAACTCTACTGTTTCTTATTCATTTCTATTGACCCTTTAAACTTTCTATGAATAAAGTTTGACAAAACATTTAAAAAATGCTGCTTAGCATGAATTTACTGATCATTGCTGCATGTTCTCATTTTAACCACAAGAGGGAGACAAAATATCAAACTTCTGAGAAATTAACCCATCCTGCAACAATGGGTCTATTACCGTAAGCCTAATGCTTTCAGATGCACAACAACCAACAACAATAGATGTTGTAATCATCCCAGCTAAAAACAATAAACATGTCAATCTACGGAACCAGAAGCTGCAGATTCAGAAGCTGCAGACTGCCGACACGCCTGCTGACCAAGCTCATGCAATTTTTAAACCCACAGAGACAGCCAACTGTTATTGCTGTAAGGAACCAGGTCATGTTGCCAGACTGTCCAGCACAAAATCCCCCATCCTGACAACAGGGACCCCCAGGAAGCACCAGTAGGTTAGGACAGTAAGGGGATCCTTCCCTTAAACAATAAGACTCATTGGGACAATTCTTCCAACTGTAGGTCACCAACAAATAGATTATATTTGGACTACTTAGCCTGTGGTCTGCCCTGCATGCCTTGCACAGGTTAGTGGCTACAGGCTCCACTGTTACCTACTGACTACCGTTACTGGGGACAGCAGGTCACACACGTAACCTGGAGAGGCGTGGACAGGTAGAGCCAAACTTGTGTTCCCTCGACCTCTGCACCACATGTTTGTGTCTGACCCCGCCCCCTTCTGTTGAGGGAGGGGTTATCAACATGTCCATGTGTAGCTTCTCTGACCCCTCTGGAATCTGAAGGTTTTGGTCTTCAGATGAGGACAAACAGCAGAATCTGGTCCGGGGGTTCTCCTGCGGTGGTCCATCCTCTGCTTCGGTGGCTGTTTGGTTTCGCGGATCTTCAGCTCTGAGCATCTTCACTGCGCTGGCCTGCATCTACTGCAAAGCTTCATTTCTCTTTGGGGGTGGGGGGTCTTTGGGCAGACCCAGCTTCTGTCTCGGTGTGTTGGTAGGTTTGGTTGTATTGGGTCTTTGGTTACAATCCTCTTAAGTTTCTCAGAACCGGCGGCGCCGTGTTCCTGTCAGGAGTCTCCTCTGTGTTTCTGCTGGTGTGACATGAAGCCTCATTGAAGACCATCTGGGATCTCCACAGGTTCTCAGAATTGGGACGGACATCTTCTTTTCTCCTGACTTCACTCATTTTACTCTGTGGTTCATAGTTTCTCCCAGTCTGTGGTGGAGTGGGAGGCGGGAATCAAACAGAAGGTTCTGATCTGTGCGTCCTGAAGAGTTCTATTTGCAGGTGACCCTCTTTTACCTGCAAAGACTCCACCGTCTAAATTCTCCATAGCTGTGGATGTGAGTGTGCATGGGTGTGTGATTGTGGCGCCTGCGACAGACTGGTGACCTGTCCAGGGGTGTCCCCTGTCTTCGCCCATGAGTGGCCAGGTTAGGCTCCGGCAGCCCTGTGACCCCGGCAGGGATAAAACGTTTTAGAAGATGAATGAATGATTCCACAGTCCAGGTCCGTCAGCTGGTTGCTCTTGCTAGTCTCTGGTATGTGGTAAATGTAAGATTCCAGGCCCCTGTCTTTATGTGCCCTGTGAAGGCTTGTACCTTCCTGGTTTTAGTTTTGTTGTTGGTGCTGCTAAATCAATCCAAGACACAGTTTGATACCAGTGCTGTCATTACATTGCATTCTTTGTGTGATTAATTAATCTATTTTTAATCAAACCTACTATTTGTTGTGAAAAGCCTAATTTTAAGGTATTTTCATTTAAATGTGTGATTTTGTGGCACAGGAAAAGATCAAAATACAACAAAAAGTGGACTTTACTTTATTATAACAGACTTTCAACCTTCATTCTCAGAGCTAAGAAAGAAATATAGCCAAATTAATTCAAATTAAAGTGAAAATTTGAAAAAAATATAGCGAAGTTGACAAAGTTTACCACACTTACAACACACGCATCCACCAGGTTACCCACAGACATTGCTGCTTTGTGGCCAACGTTGTCATTGGAATCGACTCACAAAAGAAATAAGCAGTTCATAATGATCTGAATTTACCCCTTCCCCAGCGTTTTTGTTATGGTTTGGGGTCTCTTTTCTTTCCTCGTTGTGGTTTTGTGCTGTTGCTTTCCTTTATTTTTCTTCCCTCTGCAGAGTGCTGTGTTTAGGGGCGTGGTTGTCTCTCATCCTGGTGCTGCCTCCTTGCACACCTGCTTCCCATCATTTATTTCCACTTCTTCAAAAGCATGTGCCTGGCTTCTCCTCCCTGCCAGATTATTCCTTTTTCTGTTGGCTTTCTCCTACATCCTGTTAAACGTTTGTGGGCCAAGCTCCCTGTCTCCACTGCCTGCCAGTGCCTTTTGTTCCTGTGCAGAAATAAACTGTTAAGACTTTCCTCTGCCTCTGCTCTGGGATCTACTTACCAGTTCCTGACAGTTTTGCTCTGCTATGTTTGTGTATAAACTAAGAACAAGGCAGACTGGCGATATTGTGACGAGCACTTAAACTAGACGGATGGTGTCTATTATATGTTTAGATGCGGGTCTCTAGTAGTGGCTGGGCTCTTTAAAGACAGCCCCTGTCCCCTCAGCACACAGTCTTGCTAACGCCGGGTGTTTGTGGTATTTGTGTTGTGGGCCAACGTTTAAACTTGGTGCGGTGGCATAAGTCAAAGCATATTCTGGTGAGGAATGTGCACTACATTTTTGGATGGATCCTAAACGTATCAGAGAACGGCACAAGCAGATGTTGATATGGAAAAGACGGCTGCAGGAAAAGAAGGATCAGAAGAAGTGGTTTGAACATGGTTCAGTGGTTACTGAGGGATGATCAAGAGAAGTGGGGGTCCCTGAAAAGTGTCTTTTTATAATAATAAATAACACTATTTTGAAACAACCATATTTGTTTATTTCTCTCCATCTGTCTGATTACATCAGTGCCAGTTTGTGACTTATTTAGTCTTTTTATTTGCTAGAAATGCGCTTTAGAAAAACACTAGACAAGGCAGGCAGTACACCTGCTTCAAGGCAGAGGGCACTGGTGAGCCCAGAGAATGTGACACTGCAGCTAAAGAATAATAGAATTAGAAGTAGAAAGTCAAGTGCAGCTGTCCTATTATTCTTTCACATGTTTAGCATCATTTTCTAAATAGGGGAACATGTTTTTAAACCCATAAACTCAAGTATTTGTTTAGACATTCACTGGTAGTGATCTCCACTGAGACAGAAAGACTTTTTAACTAAAGAACTAAAGAAAGAAAAGGAAGACTTCTACAAACAGGTTGTTAATGAGTTTCTTCAGAAGGAGAGACCATAGTATGGGGTATGGAAACTGTCAATGAGAAACTTATTCATAAAGACAATATTGTGCACAAAATATAAATTTGTGCACAATTTTGCTGAAAAAATATGAATACAACCCTCAATTTTTCGTTTGAGATGTCTGTTTTGAATAGGATTTGTCTTTAATTAAACTTTATAGAATGTGAATGATCCCCTGTTAGGGAAATGATCTTGCCACCGTTGCTGCGCTGGAAAAAAAGATTCAAACAGCCAAGTCCTGCCGTTTTAAAAAATTTTTTTTTTTTTATGCCAGGCGACATCAGCGAAGCCTAAAAACAATGAAACGCACCCGGAAGTGGTGTCAAAAAAAGAGATGCTAATAAGAGAATGATTAAAGAAAATAAAAACGCCCGAGCAGGCGGCAGAGGGATCCCTGTCTCTCTGCTGCTGCAGTTCTGCCGTGCCGGTGTTGTGTATAGATGCGTTTCTCCTGCCAGAATTTGTTTCCCCGGTCTCAGACATTGTTCCCGCAAGGGGAACGTACCTCAGCATAACACCTGCCAGCGTGGGGGTTTCCCGCTTAGCCGGGCTGCAACCCGGGACAGGAGGGGCGGCCGCACCCGCCACAGGCCCTGGCAGCACAGTGGGGTTAGCGGCTTAAGAAAACAAAGACATCTAAGCTAACTCAGAGCTAAAGTAGGCTAACTGGCAGCCGACCGTAACAATAGTTAAAAAAATAAGAAACAGAAAGACAGTTGGGTACTCTGATCTTACTGTCTTATTCAATTTTGTTATTTTTTTTTTTTACTGCCACAACAGTCGGCTACCAGTTAGCATAGTTTAGCTCTGAGTTAGCTTAGCCGTTTTGGCTTCGTTGTCCTCTGATTATCAACTAATTTTAGCAGACATGTTTTTATTTTATGCTACGTCTTCCTAGGCTGTTTTCCACTTCTGGTTCTAAAATGACCCTCTGCTGCATTGTTTACACGATCGCCTGTTGTAGCCTGAAAACAATAAAATGCGGCTGGAGATCGCTTTTTTTTTTATCTATTTAATCAAATTTTCTACAGAACTATGGCAATCAAGATAATGTCCTTATTATTGGATCGATAAAATTCCTAAAAGTTCTATTTTATTTTATTTTAATAAATAAAGTTTATCACACATGCACAGTTTGAAGAATCGATGCTCCGGGACTCGATGTTTATGCCTGTGACCACGTGACGTATTTTTGACAGTGCTTTAACCGGAGCAATCTTACCTAACGCCATAGACATAAAACAAGGGAGCAACACATGGACTTAATTCATTCCCAAAAATAGTTCAATTATAACAATTTTGGTGATTTTCTTTTCTCTGCTACAGTTTGTAAACGGAAAATTAATGTGCAAATTAAAAAAAAACACACTTTAACTCCTGCTAATCAAATGCCAATAAGTTACTCTGTAGTGTTCAGGTTTGTAAATCTTTCTGATGACGTCAGGGCCTCACCAGCCGTGAACCTCACTGCACCTCAATGCATTACGCAGCATTTTGTAGCTTTTCACAATCCACACCCGAGAGCAAGTTGAAAGCGCCATGAGCGGAACTGGTGAAAGCTTTACAGCAACATAAGCTCCCATCACAGATAGTACGAGGTTGAACTTCTGCCACAATTCAAATTCAAATCTCATATTGAACTAGTTTTATCTGTTAAAATGTTTTTGCATCAAAAATATTTAAATGTCATGACTTTTCCAAAACTTTGCAGAATATTTCAATTTGCAAAACCTTTCCCGGTTTTTTATGAGCGTATGGATCCTGATACCACAGTTCACAGTTTCTGTCTGTAAAATTTGTCTGGCCAGCTGGGTGTCAAAGTTCCTCTGCTTTCACTCTGCATGGACACAGAAATCATGCCACTCCAGTCAGGAAGAAGCGTAAGTGTATTCCAGCCCCCAGGAAGCAGAAAACCTCCACTGCAGCGTCTCCATCATCATCAGTTATGAAGCCCTTGGAGGAGTCCTGGAGATCAGATTATTTCACCAAACCTTTCTCTAGTCTCCAACTCCCACTGCTTTGTCACCTGAAACCGTTGCTGCTATTAACAAGCTTGATCAGCACAATAGCAAAAACAGAAGGAGCAGTTCAGATGCTTATAACTGTAGTTTGGGGATATTTTCGCATTTTGTGAAGAGGACTGCACCAGGACAGGCCTTGTCAACAATACCGACCACTCCAACCTTACCTGGATGTTGAATTTGAGGCAGCCTTAGAACCAAGTGGCTAACCCTAACCCACGACCATCACTCTTCCCTCCGCAAAGTGATGTTTTGGTGAAGCGTTTCAATTCAATTTTATTTATACAGCCCAATGTCACAGCCATAGCCATCTCATTGGACTTACATTAGTATATTGCAAGAAACAAAAAGTCAAATAACTGCCGTTTGGCCACTAAATTTGCCTGGAACTAGCATCTTCCATTTGTGCATTAGGCCTAGTGCACTGCCATTCAGGAGTTCAGTCAGTCTACTCCAGCAGCCCCAAGGTTCATGAGAGAACCGGCCCACCGGTTGTTGTTTGGGCCACTATCTGAGTCTAAGGCTGGCATTGGCCCTGAACTGTATTAATTGCAAAGTCTGAAGGGGTGATGTGACCAATGCAAGAGACTATGCAAGAAGATGGAGGTCATCAAAAGCAGGATCATGACCCCAGGGTCAGGTGTAGAGCCTTATGAAAAAGTGGAGACTCTCCCCCAAATAGACACCTAACTGAATGACCTAAAAAGGTCATGGACCAGACTTCTGATGCGGTGTTTCAGGTCCACCAGTCTCTTGGTTGTGATGTCTGAACCATGAGTGAGTAGGTTCGTCATAGGAGTTATATCACATTGCTAATTTAGTTGTGTTTTGGAAAAAGGTATGATAAGTGGTTTTTACAGAAGAATCTGCCATTGTATACTTGCATTGCTTCTAGCTGCTTAACGTCTTAAGCTGTGTTCACACTGAACGATTTGTGCTGTGGGGTGTCCAGTTTCAATGTTTAGTCCATGTACAGATACTGTCAGAGGTCCTGTAGTGCCATTTGAGATTTGGGCGCAGCGCGTTAATACGACAGCAATGCAATTTGAGAGCCGCTCCGTGATTTCAGCGTTGCGGAAAACCCAGAGTTAAAACATCTGAACTTTGGCAAAAAAGACGTGTTTCAACCACCAAATCAACCAATTAATTACTCAGCTTTGGGCATGTGATGTGTTCAGTTGGTGGAGTCTAAGACTAATAAGAAGGAGAATCTGATTGTTCTCCTACTAAACTTTATAACGTTTTTCTTACTTTCATTTAGACTTCAACAAAAAGATACATTATTTTATTCTTATATTAATGCAGGACAGCAAGTCATCAAAAGTGGGTCACAGAGAAGCAGAAGTACTGCTGAAAATGCTGTCATTTGAGCAGCTTCTGCAGCAGATTGAAGCCCATCATCAGTGTAACAAAGTAACAAATTAATGTAATTTAAGTACTTTTGTCAGTAATGTAACAAATTACAATTAAAATTTCAGTAATTTAATTACAATTACTAGACTATAGAAACCCTTGTTACTAGGTGATCTTCCTGCTTGGCTACAGTGCGGACATACACTGCTTTGTTCTCTTCTCTGCTTTTAATTTCTGCTGATTATTTTTCCTTTTTTCTTTTTAATCACACCAGCAATAACTTTTGAATACTTTTAAACTATCGAGTCATATATTTTTTTTTTTTCCTAACATTCCTTTGGAACTTCTATCTTAAGCGCTACGTGTGTGTGGCCTACATCCAGCTGAAGCCTGATATACGGTGCAGCAGCTAACTCAAGGCTAATTAGCAAAATGATGTCTTCCTTCTCCACAAAGGATTATCAAGACCTTCTTGAGCAGATAACAGCGCTGGAAACAAAGGTTAACCTCATTGAAGTATTTGTGAGGATTTGCTTTCCCACGGACATGGTCAGTGACATGTAGGAGAGAATACTGAAAACTGTGGCCAAGTATCCAATTGTACAAAGTATTGTAATACACACAGGGTCAAAAGATGTGTCCAAGCAAAAATCTGAAGTCCTAAAGCAAGACTTCACTGGACTGATAAGAACTGTGAGCTCTCTGAATGCAGCTGGTGTCATCAGTGGTCCCATCCCAACTATTCCATGAGGAGAGGAAAGATTAAGCAGACTGTTGGTACTAAACAGGAGGCTTTCTGTGGCATGTTCTGACAACGGAGGTAACTTTATTAACAACTTTCACATTTTCTGGGAACGCAGGAATCTTTTTAAAGCAAATGGATTCAGTTTGAACAAGTCAGGAGTTAAACTTTTCTCCTCCAATCTATTTTACTACCTACGTCATGCCAAGACTGAGATAAACAAAGACTTCTCTCAATGTCAAGGCCAAACACAGACTGGATTCATGCAAGAGATGGACTCGCCCCCACTGGAGGAAAACATCAAAAATGGGAAAGACTTTTTATCGAGGACGACGGATGTTCTTCACGTCCCAAACACCACCAAACCCCCAAACCCCTGACAGGTCCCCCTACCCCATTTCCCCCTCTTCCCCCCACCTGAAATTCCCAGAAAGATGATGGAGCGAGTAGGTATTGGGCTTAGATCTACTCCCCTGACCAATCCGTTTTTGTCCCCCATAACCCGTTCACCAGAATGTTCAAAGGGTCTACGTAAAGCCCCACCCCCTCCCATACGACATCATGTCCTGTCTCCACAGTCAGCTGTGTGATGTGTGGAGGGTCCAGGCTGTGAAATTATCAACTTTCTCCAGGAAAACCTGGTACCCTGTTCATTAGAAACTTACAACATTCCTGTGCTTGTTACTAACAGGAGGAATGTAGTTTGGCCAAAACACAAAGGATTTTAACTGAGGTAAACATACCTTCTGTGTCTATCCAGAAACACAAGGTAAACAACGCTGTTACTCCTAGACATCTTAAGTTAACATTCTTAATTGTCAGGTCTTTAGCAGGGAAAACATTTTTAATTCATGATTTTATTACTGAGTACAACCTTGATTTGATGTTTTTAGCTGAAACCTGATTAGATGAAAATAACAGTTAACCAGATTCTCTCTATAACACCTCCCCTCTCAGGGAGTTCAGTCAATGAACTTGTCAAGAGCTTTAATGAAAATATGTTAAGTATCATGGATAGTATTGCTCTCAATAAGGTGAAGGTGATCTGTGGAAGAAAAACATCTCCACAGAGAAATTCTATACTTGTAAAGAATGGAAAAAGAGAGTGTAGAAAATCAGAGCACACATGGAAAAAGACTAAATTGCAGGTGGATTACAACATCTATAAAGATGTTTTTTATAATTTACAACTGAACAATGCAAGGAAGTCCTATTTCTCTGACATCATTACCAAAAACTGTGTTAGTGTCAGTGGCATCAGAACTTTACTCCACTAAAGCTTGTAATGACTTTACTAAATTCTATACAGAGAAAATCAAAAACATCAGGCAAACTATTGTTTCATCAACTATAAGTCCAGAATATGAACTTTATCCACTGGAAACCAAAATAAACCCCATGGCTCAGTTTCAACCCATAAACAGTAATGATCTGGAAGACATTCTAAGTCAACTGAACTCCTCCTGTCTGGATATTCTTCCCAAACGTTTTTCAAATAAGTTTCAAAGATCCTGGAGTCAGTCCTGCTCCAGACTGTGAACTTATCTTTAACATCTGGTGTTTTCTCAGAACAACTGAAAACAGCTGGAGTCAAACCCCTCCTAAAAAAACTACAGACCGATATCAAACCTGCAATTTTTAGGTAAGATCATTGAAAATCAATCCATGCTACTTGCTAGCCGCTACAGCACCTTTTTAAACAAAAACAGAAGCTTTCCCATTCAGCCAGTTTTTAAAACTCAATGTTATAGGAACTTCAGGATTTCTCTTTTTCTGATTTTTATCTGATGCATTTAGAGCAAAATCCTGTTTTATACAAACTGAAGTTGTATGTTGAGAAAACTATCTCTTAGGTCAAACAGGAAGTGACCAATTGTTTCCTACAACAGTTTGCCCTCCATGCTGATTATGCTCCCCAGATATCTGTTTCTCCTCTGCTGTTGCTCTGACACACACACAAACACACACACACACAGAGGGAGGGACGCAACTGTGATTCCACTGCTGAATTTTTAACGCTGTTGTGGAACTCTTTTTCCAGCCAGGTTCAGTTTCACTGACAGAGGCTTGTTTCTGCTGCTCTCTCAGGTGGGATGGAAACTCTGCACGGCATGGACAGTAAGTGCACATTTTATCCATAACACAACATAAAAGCAAACTGATTTGTCTTTTTGGTTTATTTTAGCTCACAAAAATGAATTATCCTAGAGAGGAAAAAACCCCACAAAGTATCTTAATTTTCCACAGGAATTCACAGATTATAAAATATGCAGTAATCGCTCCATGAGTCAGAAGTATTACTGAGTTTGTGTTCATTTACTTTTATTATTATTAGTTATTCTTCTTCTTTTAGATTATTGTTGAAAACAGCAACCTCTTCTTCTTTATGTCGATCATCTTTCGAAGTTAAGTCCTGCATCTTTAATCTACTCCTGAGTTGTCAAGTTTGTAGGTGGATGTGGACTAAAAGGTAGAAAATGGAAACTGAATCCTAATCCTCCCATTACTGGAGTGCTGACATGTCATGATATTGTTCACATCCTGATGCTGTAGGTTAGAGCTGTGTTCTGTACACCCCACCACCATTGATGAGTCTTTAAAATGGCTTCACTAAACACATTAAATAAATAACTACTACATGGAAAATTATTTCAGTTTGGGAACAATTTAACATTTTATGCAAAATCATTCAATTCTTTTTTTATAAGCAAAACTGGTTAACACTTTATAAAAACTTCACAAACAAATCATTAAAATTTTAGTTATTCAGTTAAAAATGAGGTGGCAAAAAATAGTTTGTTAAGGATTTATCAATGTAGGGTTAGGGTTAGGATTAGAATTAGGATTAGGGTTAGAATTGGGATTAGAATTAAGTTTAGTTGGAAATGTTCCTCATTTATTAACAGTTATTTAATATGGCATAGTAACAACTTTAAAAAACATCCCAGTAACATGTATAAAATATTTACTCATTCTTAACAAGTAATTGGTCAACGTTAGTAACAGCTTCTTCATTAAATATTACTAATAAATAAGATACCGTTAGAATTCATTAATATACAGATAACAGGTCATTTGTAACACACTAAGTAAATGCTTGTTAGTTTTCTACTGTATATCTATGAGGTACATTTATAAATCCTTAAATTGTAAACTGTTAATTATGTAATTTATAACTCTATAACTAACCGTTTAATGATGACTTGTTAACTAGCTATAAAGGTTAGTTATTATTAAGTGTTACCTGAAAAAAGGATAAAAAATAGTTTGTTAAGGATTTATCAATGTAGGGTTAGGGTTAGGATTAGAATTAGGATTAGGGTTAGAATTGGGATTAGAATTAAGTTTAGTTGGAAATGTTCCTCATTTATTAACAGTTATTTAATATGGCATAGTAACAACTTTAAAAAACATCCCAGTAACATGTATAAAATATTTACTCATTCTTAACAAGTAATTGGTCAAAGTTAGTAACAGCTTCTTCATTAAATATTACTAATAAATAAGATACCGTTAGAATTCATTAATATACAGATAACAGGTCATTTGTAACACACTAAGTAAATGCTTGTTAGTTTTCTACTGTATATCTATGAGGTACATTTATAAATCCTTAAATTGTAAACTGTTAATTATGTAATTTATAACTCTATAACTAACCGTTTAATGATGACTTGTTAACTAGCTATAAAGGTTAGTTATTATTAAGTGTTACCTGAAAAAAGGATAAAAAATAGTTTAAAAAATGTAAACTAGTTTGGTGGTGGTGGTGGGGGTGACCTAACGTCTTCAATTTATTCTCTACTGTTCAGCTCTGTCATCTAGCAATCCCAAAGTGACAAATGAAACTCAACTTTAAAGCCAAGAAAGAACCATCACCCACAGTAAAGAAAACGAGAATTTCAAGCAGAAGTTCCCGTTCAAATACAGAACAGCACACACAGCTTCTAGTGCTTCTTCACTCGTCTCAGTTTGTAGCTAATTAACTAAAAGGGGTGTCATTTCAAAGAAATATTTTCCACACCTTCTAAACATCTTTTTTGTAGACATGGACAGGTGCAGAGTATTCTGAGGCTGTCCTCTGAGGAACATAGTTGGGTGCAGTATGGGAACCACTGTTGTGCTGTCCAGGAGACTTTGAGTCGTTAATAGAGGGGAAAGCAGTTTTCTTCAGGCACCATTTTCAGTGCAGGTGGGGGCACCATAGACGGGGGCCATAGTATTGAAAAGATGCCTTTCCATCATTTTTGGTTTTCACAGTTGGAATGATCAATAGACCACTGCCGGATGATCTCAGGGTCCGCGAGGGTTCATATTTAACTAAAAGATCAGATAAATTAGAAGGCGCAAGACCGTTAAGACATTTAAAAACCAGTAAAAGTATCTTAAAATCAATCCTGAAGCAGATGGGGAGCCAATGCAGGGATTTTAAAATGTGAGCTCGCCTTCTAGTCTTGGTGCGAACTCTTGCAGCAGAATTTTGGAGAAGCTGAAGGTTTAATGCTATTTTTTGGAAGACCTGCTAGAAGGGCATTACAATAATCGACTCTAGTGATTATAAAAGCATGAATCAGCGTCTCCATATTAGATGGAGAGAGAGCTAGTCAACAAGCTCCTCTGTGGTAAGGCATCGGGAGTGGATGAGGTCTGCCGTGAGTACCTCAAGTCTCTGGATGCTCTGGGAGTGTCTTGGCTGACACGTCTCTGCAACATCACATGGCAGAAGGGAACTGTACCACTGGACTGGCAGACAGGGGTGTTGTTCCCCTTTTCAAGAAGGGGGACCAGCGGGTGTATTCCAACTACCGGGGAATCACACTCCTCAGCCTCCCTGGGAAAGTCTATATCAGGGTACTGGAGAGGAGAGTCCAGCCGATAGTCGAACCTGAGATCCTGGAACAACAGTGCAGTTTCCGTCCTGGTCGTGGAACTGTGGACCGGCTCCAGTGTTGGGTAAATTACTTCTAAAAGTTAACTGATTACTTTACTTTAGTTACTGGATCAAAATTGTAATTATATTATACTTTACTCTTTGCTCTGGGAGTACGGTGTCCAAGGAACTTTACTCCAGACTGTCTGGTCTCTGTATGATGAGTATTTTGGGGTCTTGTTCATGAGTGAGGGAAGATCAGAGCGTGAGATTGACAGGCGGATTGGAGCAGCTCCCATCATTATGCGGTCGCTGTACAGGTCCATTGTGGTAAAGAGAGAGCTGAGCCAGAAAGCAAAGCTCTCAATTTACCGGTCTATATTATTGTTCCAATACTCACCAATGGTCATGAGCTCTGGGTCATGACCAAAATAATCCGTTCTGAAAGCGTCTGAAATGAGCTTCCTCCGTAGGGTGGTTGGGTGCTCCCTTAGAGATAGGGAAAGAAGCTCGGTCACCCGGAGAGAGCGAGCTCGGAGTAGAGCCGCTGCTCCTCCACATCCAGAGGAGCCAGTCGAGGTGGCATCTTGGTCCGGACGCCTCCCTAGGGAGGTGTTCTGGGCATGTCCCACTGGGCGGAGGCCTTGGGGAAAACCCAGGACACGCTGGAGAGACTATGTTTCTTGGATGGCATGGGAACATCTCGGATTCCCCCCAGAGGAGCTGGAGAAAGTGGCCGGGGAGAGGGAAGTCTGGACATCTTTGATTAGACCCAAGGTATCAAACTCCAGGCCTCAAGGGCCAGTGTCCTACATGTTTTCAAAGCAACCTGCCATCAAAGCTCCTTAGTGGCTAATCCACAGTTGGTCCAGGTGATCAACACCAGATACAACAAGGCTTCTAGAAAACCAGCAGCAGGCCGGCCCTCGAGGCCTGGAGTTCGACATCCCTGGATTAGACTTTTGCCTGCACGACAGATC
Source organism: Oryzias celebensis (assembly GCA_014656515.1). Classification (NCBI taxonomy): domain Eukaryota; kingdom Metazoa; phylum Chordata; class Actinopteri; order Beloniformes; family Adrianichthyidae; genus Oryzias; species Oryzias celebensis. The sequence continues at coordinate 145,096 of BNCR01000005.1, forward strand.
GTCAGAAATCAGCTTGCTCGATCCCACATCAAACTCAGAAATTTCTTTAGGCAAGGAACTTTGATGATCTAACATCACTGGTTCTTCTGAGTTTCTGCGTCATCTGAGAAGCTACAGCTGGGTAAGAGATAACAGCTGATGAAGACAAGAACCATCAGTTCCAAACCCTGCTCCTAAACTGCACTAGGACTCCCTTTGTGTGTTCTGAGCTTTCAAGCTGCAGCTGTCACAGTGACCACTGACAGAACCACAGACCTATCACTTTCATTGATCTGACAAGAATAAAAATGTAAGCGGGCCTCAGAAAATTTAAATGTCCATTAAACAGGAAGCTCATTTTACTGTTAAAAATGGTTGAATTAGCAACATTTTGGTATATTTGATATCTTTAATAAAAATCAGTTATTATATTATTATATTATATTTCCTTTATAAGCAAAAGAGACACAAGAAACCAGACTAGTTTGACTTTTTCATGAAAATTGTAACACCTTAGTTGAGTTGTTCAGATTCATATTTTTTCCTGTCAATCTTAGCACAGTAACCTGTGAACAATATTGTTAGAGCATGAAGCTAATGTTACAGAAATGTAGGCTTTATCACTAATATATTCCAGGGATTCAGGAGAACAACCCAACGCACAGAGTAACGCACAGAGTAACGCACAGGTTAGAATTATAGCATGAAAGATGGAGGAAGTTGATTTGCTGCCAGGTGCACAGGTTAGCCTGAAAGTCAGATAAATAAAGTTTATGGTAATCCTGGTTCCAAGTTTATGGTGGGGATACTTGCTTACGTTGGAGAGTTCCTGAAGCAGCAGCGGCTGAAGTTATCTACAGGTAGTCGCTGTGCAGAGCAGATGACGGCTCCAGATCTACTGGGAATTCCCCAAGGAAGAACGACATATATCCTCCTGGTATGAACAGAGTTTATAAAGTTATCCTCGTTGTTATGACTGCAGACTTTGTCAGGTCCATTAACCTTTAGCTGATATCACAGCAAGTACGTTGAACTCGAGTTGTCTGCAGGGCAGAAAATCAGGGTGACAGTTGACCTAAGAGACGGTGGTAGATCCTCTTTGCTGTATTTTCTTGAAATCATATTTGAGTGTTATTTTAAATGAATTAAAGGCTCAGATGTCTGTGACCATACTCTTCTCCAAGTCTCTCATGCTGGTGATGACCGTTGGCTTGGACAGGTCTGCTGGACCCAGTGGTTTCATGTGCGTCCTGGAATTCAGCACCCAGGTGCTCTGCACCTGCTTACACCACTTCAGGAGCCTGGTATGCTTTGCCAATTCAACATTATAATTTGGAGAATTGGTCATTCAGATAAACAGCCTTCCCTTTCAAGAGTTTCCTTTGCTTCATCAGAGCTATCTTGTGCTTTTGATTTCACAAACCTGAAAAGGATCGCTGGTTTATCTGAATTCTTTATCCTGGGAAGCGGATGGCAGATCTCGATGTTATTCAAATCCAGGGAAACCCCTTTAGAAGTGAGAAAGAATCAAACTTGACTCTCCACAGTCTCAGTTGGAGAAATAGCAGCTTCACTAGCTTCTGTGCTAATGTTAGATGAGCCAGGCCTAGCCCGGGGTTTGAGTTGAAGTCCCTTGAGAATGATATTATTCATTCTTACTTGTTGATCCAAGTCGTTTGCTCTTCTATCCAGGAGATTAAACCAATTGTCTTCTTTGTTCATTTCTTGCTCTTTCTCATCTTAATTCTTCCCCAAATTCAATCAGAGGTGTTAGCTTAGCATCTAGCTCCATCAGTGGTTAGCTTGACTTCCAGTGCCATCAGTGGAGCTAGCTTAGCTTGAATGTCTGCAAGCGCAATTCTCAGCTCTGCAAAGTCAGATGTTTCTTGTTTTTTCTTTGGTGCCATGTTCAGCTCTCTATATTGCAGAATTAGTGCTTTTTTAAGTAATTATTTGCTAATTCAAGACTAAAGTCGCTTAGAGACGACGAAGATCAAGAGGACTGAACACACGTGTTTGCTTGTGACAGGAACCAGAAATGAAATCAAATCTTTGTGAATCAGGAGCAAGCAAAAAGAAAAAGCCATTTCATAAGGATAAAAATATGAAAAATATAAGCACCCTGTTCCACTCCGCTACTGAACGGAATTTGTGAAACAAGCTCTCAGTTTTTCATTTAGATTTCCATTTTCCACATCACTGTTACATCCCAACTTACACTGTTAATTAATGCACCTTTAAAGTACTGTACTATATTAATGTCATGCTGCTCATAACTGTTGCACCCTCCAAGTTACTGTTTACTTACATTGCTTTTTAAAATCACTATGTCGCTTTGTTGCACCTAAACTTTTATATTGTGTTAGAGTAAATTTTGAAAACACAATACAATAAATAACGTGACAGGAGTCCAAGTGCAATTTTCTCTGGAGGAGAGCCTGTGACAGGCAGAGAACTCTGAGCACTGCCTGCAAACACACCCTGTTTTATTTAGCTAAAGGGAAGCCCTCAAAATACAAAAGGGAGGAGTGAGTCTAAGGTTCACACAAATAAAGCTTCTCTTTTGTTCTCCTTTAGGCTTCCTTTGGTAGTTTTTTATTTGCTTCTGACTTCTGTCACCATTTTCTGAACTTGTTCTGTTGAAGCAGACTCCTCATGTCCACTCTGACTGGAGACCGTTGCCATAACAACATGAATCCTAACAGAGAGAAGGAGCCTCTGCGACGGCGATGCAGCACACCTATACCTTCATTCTCGCATCCCCTGTCCAGGACTTGGGACCCCCGCCTTTCTAGCTGCACTCACACAGACCCGGAGAACTTGAACATTTGTCGCAGCCACATCCCCCTGGGACATTCAGCATCCTACCACCCTGGAGACAAATCCCTGTACTACCGGGCCCAGTGGAGTTCTGACTCTGACGAGGACTCGCAGAGTGACTCGGACTGTGTTTACAGAGTGGTGCTGCTGGGAGACCATGGCGTCGGGAAGACCAGCCTTGCTGGGATCTTTGCTGGAATCACAGAGAGGGATGAGCATCCTGGAGGTGGGACTTTTGTAATTTTCGTTCATGTGTCACAAAGGCGTTTTTTCCCATGAGTTTTTCTCACAGCCATTGGTCAGTTCTCGCAGTAAAACACCCAAAGAACATGCAAGCACTGAACTGTTTCTAGAGAAAAATGTCAATAAAACACAAAGTAAACAGATAAAAGTTACGGTAATGTTTAAATCAGATCATTTTCCCTCGAATACGTTTGTTTTCTTCACGATTGACAGAAATGTTCCTCCGAAGCTGATGTGGCCTTCATCATTTGGCTTCCTAAGTTTCTCTGCTTTTCAGTCAGTTTGGAATCAGACTGAAGTTTGTCCTTTTGTTAAGAATCTCTGTGTCTTTGCTGTGGCATCACAGCCTTGATTGGCCTGACATCATCAATTAACTCTAAAGTTACATGGTTGCTGACTTACAGCTGTGTTGATCCATTGGTAGTGTGTGGGGGCGGAGTCAGTGTTCAGGCTGACCTCCTCTATGTGTGCGCAGCGTCAGGTTCTTTCTACAAAGTCATAAACAACATAAAGAGAAATGTTTTCAAAATGATGTGAAGGCTTCATGTTGCTTTGGGAGACGTGATCTTCTGATTTCAACAGATCTGCTTCCAGGAGATTTTTGACTGTGTCACAGTTTATTTTTTCTATTTAGGTCATTTCAATTAATAAAATCTAAAAACTACCGATTGGTAATGTATATTTTTGAAACCCAAAAAAGTACATAAAAAATCCAGAAATATTTGTTATTTTGGGAGGTGCCTTGTTAGATTTACAGTTTCTTGCAAGAGTTAGGAATTCTGCTGCCGTTCCGTCCATCATAACTTCAGATTAACTCTTGCTTTGAACGTTCGCTGGGACTTTAACGTTTGTCTGAAAATGTTCTTTCGTCTGTTAGAAAAGTGAGATTTTACAACAAAAGTAAAATTTTTTTTGTTTTGTTGTTTCTTCCAGATGACACATATGAACGGACGCTGACTGTAGATGGAGAGGACACCACGCTGGTTGTCATGGATACATGGCAGACTGACAAATCGGTACAGCAATTGTGTCAGTGAGACAGAAAAAAATGTTTTCTTGGGAATGGCAGATGGTTGCACTGAAGTTATGCAAAAAGTTTTATCCCTCTTGGGAGCGGTTTAGTGGGTTTGTGTTAAGAATTTCAGATTTTGAAACCGCAGAACTGAATCCACAGCAGCTGTTGTAGTTCTCTGCATGGTCTTTCTTGCTATATCTGACCTTTAGCTGCACTCTGCAGAGAAATCCACATCTGTGTGCAAAAGAAGAGCTTTTACATAAAAGGTTAAAGACGTTTACTTCGGTCATCTTTGGCCTGCAGTCGCCCCTGAGGGAGTCATGACTGTCATCATGACCACAATGATCACGCCCACCTCTGTGGGCGTCATCCTGAAGATCACCCTGAATGGGTGACAGTGTGTGCTCCTCATCTCAGTTACAGTATGTGTTGGTCTTCTGTGATCCAACGTCTGATCTGTTTGTTTCTGTTCGCTTCTTGAAGTTTTTTTTTTTTTGCAGAGATCTGAAGTTCCTGACATCAGTCTCTGTTGCTCTGCTTCTTCTTTTCTTTGATGTTGTAAGTCTTTTTGTTGTGTCTGAACATTATTTTTACGTGTTAAATTTACAGCTTGTTTTCTCTTCACAAGGCTGTTCATTAGATGCTCACATTTTCTATATGATTTCTGGGTGTCTTGTGTTGTCCCGAAACGTATGTAAAAACTGCAATATTTATTGGAACGTGAATACCATCACGTAATAAAATGTAATCAGAACAGGGTTTCATTCGAATCAGGATGGAACAGAGGACAGAAGAGAGTTTCTGGGTTTGAGGGCTATAGCGTACTTTCACTTTCTTCTTCTTTTCCTTTGGTCTTTTCCTTCAGGAGTCACCACAGCCAATCACCTTCCTCCATCTACCTCTGTCTTCTGCATCCTCTCCTCTAACTCCAGCTTCCTTCATGTCTTCATTCTCTGAATCCATAAACCTCCTCTTTGGTTTTCATCTAGACCTCTTTCCTGCAGCTCTAGACTCAGCATCCTTCTACCAACATCTTCACCGACTCTCCTCTGGACATGACTGAACCATCTCAGTTTGACCTCTGACTTTATCTCCAGAACCTCTAACATGTGCTGTTCCTCTGATGGACTCATTCCTGATCCATCCTGGTCATTCCCAAAGAGAACCTCAGCATCTTCATCTCTGCTTCCTCCAGTTCTGCTTCCTGTCTTTTCCTCAGTTCCTCTGTCTCTAGACTGAACAACATGGCTGCTCTCACCACAGTTTAGTTCATCTTTCCTTTCATTTGAGCTGAAACTCTTCTATCACACATCACACCTGATACTTTCCTCCACCCATTCCAACCTGCTTTCTGTCTTACTGCCTTCTGTCTTACTCTGTATACACTCCTGCACCTTCTCATTCCACCACCAAGTCTCCTTATCAACCATTTCTATCTTGTTTGCAAAATCAACCACCTTCTGTCCTTCTACATTCCTCTCCTGGATACCAAACCTGCCCATCACCTCCTCAGTCTCTGTTTCCTGCACCAACACATCCATTGAAATCTGCTCCAATGACAACTCCCTCACTTCTACGGGATGCTCATCATCCCTTCATCAAGGTCCAACCGGAATCTCTCCTCCAGCTCACATCCTAGGCAGAACTGCTTTTTTTCACTTCAGAACGATTTAGACAATACTGTACTTCATCCCTCTTCTAAACAGTGAAGATATGCCCCTGTGTCTCCTAACAGGAGGGTGGGGGCAAAGGTCATGACTGCTGCCTGAAGGTTGGGAGTGCTTACGTCATCATCTACTCCGTCACGGACCGCTCCAGCTTCGACTCTGCTGCTGAGCTCCGCATCACTCTGAGGCGCGCCCGCCAGACCGAAAACCTCCCAATCATCCTCGTAGGCAATAAGAGCGACCTGGTCCGGGCCAGGGAGGTTGCAGTGGAAGGCAAGTCAGTAGCAAGTTCAACTGAATAACGTAGTTAGCATGTCTCCAGAAATCTGCTGATGTGCTGATGTGCCTGCCTCTGCTGCAGAGGGCCGAGCATGTGCTGTGGTGTTCGACTGTAAGTTCATTGAGACATCAGCGTCCCTGCAGCACAACGTGGCCGAGCTGTTTGAGGGCGTGGTGCGGCAAATTCGCCTCCGTCGAGACAGCAGTGAGGTCACCAAGCGGAGGCTCTCAGCCTACAAACGTAAAGAGAGTTTGACCCAGAAGGCTCGGCGGTTCTTGGACCGTTTGGTTGCACGTAACAACCAGCGCATGGCTGTGAAGGTCCGGTCCAAGAGCTGTCATGACCTGGCTGTTCTTTAGAGAACTTTCCTGTCCAGTGTGAAACTCATGTAAGGTATATTATTTCCAGCATGATGAGGATGAACGTGTCTAACCAAAACCAGACCTATGACCAGAGTTCTGCAGCTGTTTTATTGAATGGTGTCAACATTTGGTGGTTCTTCTTTTGGATCATTTAAGAATGAAGATTCCACCTAATAAGGAAGGTCATCACTGAGAGGTTCTTCATCTGTGCAGGAGGTCCGTGTTTGCTGTTACTGAGAGGTCTGTAGAGTTTTCAGGTCCGAGGATAAAATAACACTTTCAGAAGCAAACAGCCACTGTGATCTGAAAACGTCTTTGTTTTACTTATTATTGAAAGCCGTTCTGTTCCTGCAGGAAAGTCTTTCCCTCCACAGCAATAAAAAGCAACCTTCAGAAAGTACCTACATTTGTGGTTAATTCTACACTACATTTCCCATAAGTCTGAGCACAGGCTTGTGTTTGCCACAGGTGGATTCTTTCACTTAAATTTTGCAGGTGGATACATGCTGTCTGCGGGTGGAAAATGGTCAAACCTGTACAAACATCAAGGTGGTAGACCTCTCAGTGAACACGTAGAGAGAAAAAGGTTCATGATTTCATAGTGAACACGTATTAAACAGGGAAGCAGGTGAGAGGTTTTTCAATTTTACAACCCCCCCTAAATCCTGCTGACTGTATAAGGAGCCTGTTCTTACACGTGATACATGCACACTCCTTGCTGCACCCTGATTTTCTGTGATGTGGTGCTTGAATATAAATGACTAAAATGATTAGAAACTAACTTTCAAATTGCATTATGAAACAGAGTAGTGGACACAAATCTATTTTAATTTAGGTAAACTTCACATGGCGACAGGTGAGGATGATGTCATGTGAGGCACTTACTTATCCTGCCTCCCCTGACCACACTTCTCTGGTTGTAACATATTTCAAAAAGGGACCAAAACTATTAACAAATTATGTCTAACCACCCAAAGCAATATTTGCCCACAAAGTTGGAATCAATTGGGCAGAAAACCTCCCAATCTGGCAACACTTTGATCTCTGGTTACTAACTTGTGATTGAGCGGAATATTTCGTTGCTTCAGGAGGACAGGGAGGACGAAACACTTTCACATGATCAGCCTTCTGCCGTTTCAGAGATTTTTGGTGTTTTTATGAAAGAATTTAATAATAAAGAGGGCGAAAAAAAATTGCTTACTTTTTCTTTAACAATTTGCAGAAATACAAAAAATACAATAAAATGATTAGAAATTAAAAGTAAAGTTTGATAATAATACTAATAGTAATGTGAGAGGGCGTCCACAAGCCCTTCTAGTTTAAGGATCAGGAATCACAAAAACGTCAGAAATGGAGCACACCACAATCTAACACGCCAACAGTTTTAATGTCTAGTTAAAACTCTAAAAAGATCCACACTATAAAACTAACAAAGGTAAAAGCCACAATTGGTTAAAAGCAAATCACACTAAAATGTCCACGATAAAAACAATGGTTAAAAAAAAAAAGAACAAGCCGGCGAGAACAAAATAAAAAACGTCAAAAGACAAAGTTCTTGAAGGGGGGTGGGGGGTCGAAAGCCCCACTCGCTTCCTCAGCAGTACGTCCCTGCTATTCCTCCTCCTGCCGCCGCCGCCGCTGCCGCCGCTGCTGCTGCTACTTATCTGGTCCCAGCGCAGAAACAAGTCTCCTGCTGCATCTGGTCAGGCTCGCCGCCCCACGTTTTATTCCGCTTCGAGGTCACCAGTCCCGCCTCGGCCTGGGTTGTTGTGGCCGGTGCCCGAGCATCCGTCTCAGAGTATGTTCCTCTCTTTTTTGGCTACGTCCCGAACTGTCCTTTATAGTAGACCAGGTGTGATTGAGCACAGCTGGGCGTCATCATGTCATCAGTCGGTTCAACCCAACTCATTTAAAACATCTTCAAACATTAAACATAGGAAACATGCAGAACCCAAATAAACAAAACAACAAGATGAGTTCCAGTCAACCAGTCACTTTCTGACAGTAACAATTCAACAAACAGAGTAGAACCAGTGGGGTGCAACAATGATTTAGCTTAGGCCTGATTCATTCATTCATTTTCTGAACTGCTTTATCCCTTTCCGGGTTGCGGGGCTGCTGGAGCCTAACCCAGCTACTCATGGACTGGTCGCCAGTCTGTCGCAGAGTGACCAATTAACCTATGAAGCATGTTTTTGGATGGTGGGAGGAAGCCAGAGTCCCCGGTGAAAACACACGCATGCACGGGGAGAACATGCAAACTCCACACAGAAAGATCCCCCATTGGTGACACTGTTTCAAAATCCCCCAGCCAGGACTTGGACCGGGAACCTTCTTGCTTCTTGCTGTGAGGCAAGGGCACTAACCACTGCGCCACCGTGCAGCCCGCTTAGGCTTAGGCCTGAGTGGGCTGTAAATAGCTTCCATTTCTTCCATTTGAGTTGGAATTTTTCAGCTTCTCACTGTTAGTGAAACATCATTTTCACCGTAGAACAAATCACTTCTATGTCTGTCCATTGTTTCAGTTTCAAGGGTTCATTTTTCAGCCTGTTCCTTGTAGTTATTTTGCTAGCCATCATCATGACCTTGAATAGATGCCTATCTGATCACATTTGTTGGTAACAGACCAAGATACAGGGTCTGTGGATCAACAGGTATTTCGTACCCAAGAATGTCCTGCAGAGTTTTGATGCTTTTGCCAAAAGGGATCAATGTCTCTGCATGTCCAGAACATGTGTGAATGGTTAGCGTTCATATCTCCACAGTCTCCAGCATTGCTGTGAGGTCCTCAGATGTTTACTCTTTATGTGGGGATAGATGGGAACCTCCTCAGATTTTCCACCCAAACTCTCTCCATTGTCTTGAGTATGTTGAGGAATGTTGTAGAAAGCAGATTGAGGAGCAGTCATCCTCTGACAAGTCAATGTGCAGTTCTGTCTCCCACTTTTCTTTTAAATACGAGTCAAAGCATTACAGTTCAACAGACACTACTGCAATTTGGAAACCACTTTTGAGGGTAGCTTTTCATAAGCTCCTGTAAGCATTTCTATCATTTCACTCTCTTGCTGAGAAACAGAGCTTTTTATTTCTTCATTGTACAAGTTTCTCTGTCGAAAATACCTAAATAGGTCAGTCTTGTCCAGCTCCAATTTTTCTTTGAGTTTTCTCAACTGTTTTAAAAACTTTCCCATCTGTTAATGTCCATATTGCAGTCTTTTCTCTAATTCTCCATTTCTTAAATGTATTATCCAGCCGTCCAACTTTGAATCCAGGAGAATGTGAAGACCAAATCAGTCATTTATGGATGTTTCCTATTTTATATGTGTTGACTACTTCCCACCAGGTTTTGATTACAAGCTCAACCATGAGATTTTGATTTGTATTTTCTCCCCCAGTCTTGCTTGGGGAGAGCAAGAACCATAGTTTAGCTCAATTTGTTTCCATTTAGAGTATTAATCTGTTCAGCACCAATATATTATACTTCATAGTTGGGCTGCCAAATAATATTCTTTGAGGCTTCGTAGAGCAAATCCTCCTTTTGCTTCTTCCAACTGAAGTGTTTTCATTTTCACTCTTAGTTTTTTACTGTTCCAAATAAATTAGATTATTTGTTTGCTTTATGTGACAAATTTCTCGTCTAGAATACAGACTGGTAGTAAGAGAAATAAACACAGCAGTCTGGCAGCACGTTCATTTTTACAACCTCTATTCTTGAGCTAAGATCGATGGCAAGGGTGGGCTAGTTTGTTAGGTCTCTTCTTATTGCAGCATTACTTCTACCATAATTAATGTCTTTTAATTTATTAAGTTTAGTTGTTAGGTAAACTCCTCAATATTTTCTATTTTCTGAATCCCATTGCAACTTATATTTTTGTCTGAGTGGTTCAGTTGGTTTATAATTTATGCTTAAGATCTGAGTATTGGAAATATTTAGTTTGTACCCTGATTTCTCTCCAAAAACTATTAGGATGCCTATGAGTTTTGGAAATTCAGTATCTGGTTTCTGTAAATAAATAATGATATCATCTGCAAAGAGTCCTATTTTTTTGTTCTTGCTTTGCTATTGTTACCCCTTCTAGATCTTCCCACTACTTAAATGCTGCGCCAGAGGCTCAATGAATTCAGCAAATATGGCTGGGCTCAAGCAACATCCCTGTCTTGTTTCTCTAAACAGTTCAAAGCTATCTGTTACATTTCCATTTATTTTAATTCTGCCCACTGACGTATGGTACAGAGCTTGTATACAAAACTGCTAAGAGAAAGTCCCAGCAGACCCTGTTGAAGGCCGTCTCAGAATCTAAGCTTATTACAGTTTTGTTGGATCACTTAAGTATGATTTTCAAAACACCACACACAATCAGCATAACCACACACCCAATTAGCAAAACACTACAGATCCTTTGCATATTTAAACACTCTTGTAAACACTAACACTGATGTTTAAAAACCACACTCTTTTACCATAGGACACACACGTTTCACATTTACTTTACTCTGTTTGCACGAGTTACACTCTGCTGTGATAAACCTAAAACACTTTTAGCACTTCTACTGTCCTATGATTAGAGAAGGCTACATCAACAAAGTGCAAATATAAAGTAAATCCATCAAACACAACACAGGACAAATGTTGCACATTGAAGAAACACATTGAGTTTTCAACATGCCCAAAACATTGACATGGAGATTCACAGTCACAACATGTCACGTATTGTACTGTAAGTTCACTGTTACAAAAGAAAAGAAAAGAAAAGAAAAGAAAGAACACAAGCCAGTTGAGGTGGCTCGGGCATTTGGTTCGGATGCCCCCTGGGCGCCTCCCTATAGAGGTGTTCCGGGCATGTCCCACTGGGAGGCGGCCTCGGGGAAGACCCAGGACACACTGGAGAGACTATGTCTCTCGGCTGACCTGGGAACGACTCGGAGTCTCCCCAGAGGAGCTGGAGGAAGTGGACAGGGAGAGGAAAGTCTGGACATCTTTACTTAGACTGCTGCCCCCGCGACCCGGTCCTGGATAACTGGAAGAAAATAGATGGATGGATGGATGGATGGATGGATGGATGGATGGATGGATGGATGGATGGATGGATGGATAGATGGACATTTTCTCTTTGCCTAGCTGGATCTGGCCAGAGAATTTCCTCAACATCGCGGACAATCTTGCCATTAGCAAGACACCTTGGAAAGAAATGTTTTGAATGATGAATCCATCCTTGTATTGCTGCTACCTCTACCTGGTCACAGGCCTCCACCATGGCTTGGATGAGGGCTACCTCAGCCTGGATACGGAGATCATATACCTTCCACCGTCATGCAGAGAAAAACTCTTCTAGGTTGAGGAATGGAGTGTATGGTGGAAAATATAGGACAGTAAAATGTGGATGTCACTGAAACCAGTTCTGAACGTAAACAAACTCATGCTGTATCTCCTCTCCATCCATTCATAAAACTGCCTGAAGAACAGAGTCAGACCAAAATGTGCAGTTCAGTGTAGATCTAGTATACATATTACAGTAAAAGATTATGAGACAGTATGCAAGATCACACTGCTAAAGTGAATACATACTTCTGCATAATTATGCTGCAGTCGTTCCACCCTTTTGGAATTCGATAAATTTGCTTCATTTTAATATGTGTTTTTTTAGGATGCGTGCCAGTGTTGATATTGAGGCTTGATGATATCATTGAAGCAGTCATGGTTATTGACAATGTTAGCTTGGAGCTGTTTGAGTGTTATAGCATTGTTGGCCAAAACCATGTTTACCATCTCCCTCTCTTGCTGTTCTGTGAACACAGGACGCCTTCCGCCTTGTCGTTCCCGACTCTCAATTCTATGTTGAAAAGAAACAGTTAACAATAGTGCAGTAACTTCATAGGACCAGGTAATAGAAGTGCTGATACTGCATAGAATACAGTATTGTAAGCAGTTACTGAAACCCTGCAGATGCTCGGTGATGATATGGTGATATTTCTACAATACCTATTTTCCAGTCAAATGCTCTTATCACACTTGTCACTGTATACCGGCTTAGATTTGGCTGAACTCGCAGTCCAGCCTCCCACAGCGTCAAGCCGTGGTTGACAACGTGGTCAACCAGTGTTGTGTGGATCTCATTTTTCAGATTTGGTCCTCTTTGAGCACCTTCTTGTCTTCGTCTTCCTCTTCCTCTTCTTCTACTTCCAGCATGGCCTTCATTTCTTCCTCTGTTGATTCCTCTCCTTCCTTCTCATCATCGTTCTCCTCCTCCTCCTCATCTTACTCTTCCTCTTATTCTTTCCATTGTGCTTTGAACTCACCTGCTGCTTTTTATAGTTCTGATTGATCACTCCTGATTGGGGTGTCAACAATAAAGCAAAGAATTGTATTTGTACCGGATGACTGTGTTGATCCAATTGGTTGGACAGTGTGCTAATTTGACATTCAGTGTTTTGTTATTAGATATTTGTGTGTAATGTATGTTGAGTGTATTTAGTGTTTTGCAAATCACTATGTGTAGAGTTCTGCAACAAGTGTGGGGATGACAATATGCTTATACTTGTTCAAATCTGGGCTGATGTTGTGCTTCTTGAGTGTAAGGCTTTGCCTATTTTGTACTACTTTTAATTTTAGTGTGTAAGCAATCCAAAAAAACTGATAAGCTGAGGGGATGTTGAGTTTATGGACCTCGTTTAATATATGAATGGTGTGTCTTATGCTATCTTGTGTCTGGCGTCCCTTTATGAAGCCTGTTTGGTCCTCATCTATCAGCTCGGGGAGAAAAAGTTCCAATCTTTTACTGATTATTGCTGTAAATAGTTCACAATCTACATTTAAAATAGAGAATGGTTGATAAGCCTCACAGTACTCCTTATGTTCCCTTTTTTGGTAGAACTGAAATAACTGCTTCTTTCCATAAAGGGGGAGATTTGGCTTTTTTGAGTCAAAACTCCCCCTTTGAAGTTAAAAGAACTTTCATTAGATTTTCCAGAAACAGTAAAAAACCTTGGCGTTATTTTTGACTCTAAGCTAACTTTCATCCCACATATTAAAGATGTGATTAAAACGTGTTTTTATCATCTTAGAAACTTGGCTAGAGTCCGCCCACTACTCTCTCTCACTAACATGGAGATGCTGATGCATGCTTTTATCACAAGTAGAATTGATTATTGTAATGCCCTGCTTGCTGGTCTTCCAAGAACTAACCTTAAGAATCTTCAGCTTCTCCAAAATTCTGCTGCAAGACTTCTCACTAAGACCAGGCAACAGGCCCATATCACTCCAATTTTAAAATCCCTGCATTGGCTCCCCATAAGCTTCAGGATTGATTTTAAGATAGTTTTAATGGTTTTTAAATGTCTTAATGGTCTTGCACCTTCTTGTCTGTCTGACATTTAGTTAAATATGAACCCTCGCGGACCCTGAGATCCTCTGGCACTGGTCTTCTAACCATTCCAGCAGTAAAAACCAAAACTTATGGAGAGGTATCCTTTCAGTATTATGGCCCTCGTTTGTGGAACGGTCTGCCAGAGGATCTAAGAGCTGTAGAGAGCATAGATGTTTTTAAGAAAAGGCTCAAGACCCACCTTTTTAATCTGGCTTTCATATAATTATTACTTTTTATCTTTTTACCTATTAATCTATTATCTATTTTATAATGTTTTATCAATTTACAATAAATTATTAATTTATTTTAAATTCCTCATTATAATGTTTTATTGTTGTGTTTTTGCTTTTATCAATATGTTTACTTTTTCATTTAATTTTAATTTCCGGTTTCCGGTGCTTCCTCAGTTGGGTTCTCTCTCTCTGGGTCGGCTGCCGTTCAGCCGTGGCGGCTCTGGATGGGGAACTGCATCGCTTCCTAGCTGTGGTGAGGCGGGTCCCTGCTTGTGTCGCTGCATTTGGTTGGCTGTGCCGCTATTCACAGAGAGAGAGGTCCCAACTATTAGCGTTTTTAAAAACAAACTGTCATGCTCAGCCTGTTTCCCATTGCCAATCTCCATCAGTTAGGGGGTGGGAGCTCTGAAAGGGGTGGGGGGTTGTGTACAGATCTGGGGGAGGGGACTTTATATTAATTTATGCTTATTTTTATATTATTATTTGTTTTTTATTTGCTTATGTAGTATCATTATTATTTTGTTTTATTTATTTTTATTTTGTGTAAAGCACTTTGTGTCATGTTTTATATGAAAAGTGCTATATAAATAAAGATTTGATTGATTGATTGATTGATTGATTTATGGAAGGGTCCAAATGAATGAATCTAATAAAAGAGGAGCAAGTTCTTCTTTAAATATTTTGCACCACTCGTTTGGGCAACCATCACTCTCAAGGCTTTTATTGCCTTAGTCTCCCAAAAGCTTCATCCAGTTCTTTTCTGGTGATGGGTGAAGTGTTATTCTGAGTGGTTCTCATAGAGAAAAAATCTAAGTTAGCCAGGAAGTCTATGATTTCGTTTCAGGAGTACAGGCAAGGCGAGGTCACGGCCAAAGACAAGAGTACAGGCGAGAAGAGGTCACGGCCAAAGACAAGAGTACAGGCGAGGTCACGGCCAAAGACAGTAGGACAAGTAAGGCGAGGTCACAGCCAAATAAAGGAGTAAAGGCGAGACGAGGTCACGGCCAAAGACACGAGTACAGGCAGGGCGAGGTCACGGCCAAAGACAGGAGTACAGACGAAGCTAGGTCACGGCCAAAGACAGGAGTACAGGCGAGGCGAGGTCACGGCCAAATAAAGGAGTACAGGCGAGGCCACGGCCAAAGACAAGAGTACAGGCGAGGCCACGGCCAAAGACAGTAGGACAAGTAAGGCGAGGTCACAGCCAAATAAAGGAGTAAAGGCGAGACGAGGTCACGGCCAAAGACACGAGTACAGGCAGGGCGAGGTCACGGCCAAAGACAGGAGTACAGACGAAGCTAGGTCACGGCCAAAGACAGGAGTACAGGCGAGGCAAGGTCACGGCCAAATAAAGGAGTACAGGCGAGGCCACGGCCAAAGACAAGAGTACAGGCGAAGCGAGGTCACGGCCAAATAAAGGAGTACAGGTCGTGGCCACGGCCAAAGACAGGAGTACAGGCAAAGCGAGGTCACGGCCAAATAAAGGAGTACAGGCGAGGCGAGGTCACGGCCAAAGACAGGAGTACAGGCGAAGCGAGGTCACGGCCAAATAAAGGAGTACAGGCAAGGCGAGGTAACGGCCAAAGACAGGAGTACAGGCGAGGCAAGGCCACGGCCAAAGACAAGAGTACAGGCGAGGCCACGGCCAAAGACAGTAGTACAGGCGAAGCGAGGTCACGGCCAAATAAAGGAGTACAGGTCGGGGCCACGGCCAAAGACAGGAGTACAGGCGAAGCGAGGTCACGGCCAAATAAAGGAGTACAGGCGAGGCGAGGTTACGGCCAAAGACAGGAGTACAGGCGAAGCGAGGTCACGGCCAAGTAAAGGAGTACAGGCAAGGCGAGGTCACGGCCAAAGACAGGAGTACAGGCGAGGCAAGGCCACGGCCAAAGACAAGAGTACAGGCGAGGCCACGGCCAAAGACAGTAGGACAAGTAAGGCGAGGTCACAGCCAAATAAAGGAGTAAAGGCGAGACGAGGTCACGGCCAAAGACACGAGTACAGGCAGGGCGAGGTCACGGCCAAAGACAAGAGTACGGACGAAGCTAGGTCACGGCCAAAGACAGGAGTACAGGCGAGGCGAGGTCACGGCCAAATAAAGGAGTACAGGCGAGGCGAGGCCACGGCCAAAGACAGGAGTACAGGCGAAGCGAGGTCACGGCCAAATAAAGGAGTACAGGCGAGGCGAGGTCACGGCCAAAGACAGGAGTACAGGCGAAGCGAGGTCACGGCCAAAGACAAGAGTACAGGCGAGGCAAGGCCACGGCCAAAGACAGGAGTACAGGCGAGGCGAGGTCACGGCCAAAGACAAGAGTACAGGCGAGGCGAGGTCACGGCCAAAGACAGGAGTACAGGCGAAGCGAGGTCACGGCCAAAGACAAGAGTACAGGCGAGGCGAGGTCACGGCCAAAGACAGGAGTAAAGGCGAGGCGAGGTCACGGCCAAAGACAGGAGTACAGGCGAGGCGAGGTCACGGCCAAAGACAAGAGTACAGGCGAGGTGAGGTCATGGCCAAAGACAAGAGTACAAGCGAGGCGAGGTCACGGACAAAGACAAGAGTACAGGTGAGACGAGGCCACGGCCAAAGACAGGAGTACAGGCGAGGCGAGGTCACGGCCCAATAAAGGAGTACAGGCGAGGCGAGGTCACGGCCAAAGACAGGAGTACAGGCGAGATGAGGTCACGGCCAAAGACAGGAGTACAGGCGAGGCGAGGTCACGACCAAAGACAGGAGTACAGGCGAGACGAGGTCACGGCCGAATAAAGGAGTACAGGCGAGGCGAGGTCACGGCCAAATAAAGGAGTACAGGCGAGGCGAGGTCACAGCCAAAGACAGGAGTACAGGCAAGACGAGGTCAGGGCCAAAGACAGGAGTACAGGCGAGGTCACGGCCAAAGACAGGAGTAAAGGCGAGACTAGGTCACGGCCAAAGACAGGAGTACAGGCGGGGCGAGGTCACGGCCAAAGACAGGAGTACGGGCGCAGCTAGGTCACGGCCAAATAAAGGAGTACAGGCGAGATGAGGTCACGCCCAAAGACAAGAGTACAGGCGAGGCGAGGTAATGGCCAAAGACAAGAGTATAGGCGAGTCGAGGTCACGGCAAAAGACAGGAGTACAGGCAAGGCAAGGTCACGGCCAAAGACAGGAGTACAGGCGAGGCGAGGTCATGGCCAAAGACAGGAGTACAGGTGAGGCGAGGTCACGGCCAAATACAGGAGTACAGGCGAGGCGAGGTCATGGCCAAAGACGAGTACAGGCGAGGCGGGGTCACGGCCAAAGACAGGAGCACAGATGATCCACCTGGAATCAGAAATCTCTCCCACTTCCCCATAGGGGAGTGGAATTAAAATGAGTGCAGATATGCAGGGGCTACGGTGGTGTAGCGGTACAGCGGTCATCCTCTGGAATATTGCTGTCAGGGTTTGTCGGGCGGACACAAATGCAGACAGGGATCGGAAATGCAAAAATCTCGTATTTATTGCAAACAAGAAACTCTCAATAAACACGAGAAGCAACAAAACGATCCGACAACTAGTGCAGGGGAGACGAAGACTTATAACAAGGAGGAAGGGATGAGGTAAGTGGAAACAGGTGTGACTATCAAGAGGGAAAACACACACACTGGGGAGAGAACACAGGAAGTACGACCCATAACAAAATAAAACCGGAAGTGGAGACCAAAACACAACTCAAACTAAAGCGGGGTAAAAACCCCACAATTGCAGGTTTGATTCCCTCCTTGCCCGCCAATATATCAAAGTGTCTTTGGCAAAACACTAAACCCCACATTGCCTCTGGTGGAAGGTCGGCACCAGTGTTCAGTAGCAGAGCCGCCATCAGTGTGTGAATGGGTGAATGGGACAGTGACTGTAAGCGCTTTGGGCCTTTGAGGAAAGTAGAAAAGCGCTATTTAAGTATACACCATTTACCATACAGAAATATATTAATTTTTATCCGTTTTTGTGCTGATCATACTTAAATTACGTGTGAATAACATCAGCAAACTATAAACCATTAGGATAATATCTGCTCCAATGAAAGGCCAATATCTTCAATAGAACTTCAAATATTGGAGGATTACTCAAATTTGTATTTGATTTGTGAATGATCTTATTTATTGACCTTTATTTATGCAGGATAATCCCATTGAGATTTTAAACCTCTTTTGCAAGGGATTCCTGGCCAAGAGGCTGCCACACTTGGTGAAAAACAGTAAAACATTGAGACAAGAAAAATTTAAAACAGATAAATTTGAACAATACATGAAAACCTAAAATACACGGAGTCACAACACTGTAAGGTATTAAAATAATAAAACAATTATTAGGAGAGACAATTACAGCATTTTGTCGAGTTCTGGTTTTCTTTGAGCTTGGCCTTGAAGACCTGTAATGATGGTAGTTCAATATAGTCTCCAACCTCTTTGTAAAATGTTCCAGGCTGAGGGAGCTGATTGAACAGAAGCTTTCTCCTCAAGTTTTGTGCAGGGCCAATGGAACAGACATTTGATTGTAGGGAGTGGGAAGGAAGGCTTCTCTGTTTAAGTAATTAGCAAATGTAGGGAGGCAGTAATCCAGCTCAACATTTGTCAATAAAAATGTACTGTCTCCTGATGGGGAGAGAAGGCCATCCAGTTCACAGTGAAACTGCAGTCATTGCTCTTCAGTGGGTTATGAACATTTGAAGGCATGAAACTGATGCATATGTATACGTATGAAAAAGATCACCGTAATCCAACACAGATAAAAAAAAAGTTGCAATCACAAGATTTCTTTTTTGCTTAGTTTGAGCTTCTTTAAAAGATTTTCCATGAAAAGTGCGTGAACATTTTCATGTCTGCATGAACATTATTACGTCTGCATGAACATTATTACGTCTGCATGAACATTTTTACATCTGCATGAACATTTTTACGCCTGCTTGAACATTTTAACGTCTGCATGAACATTTTTACGCCTGCTTGAACATTTTAACGTCTGCATGAACATTTTTACATCTGCATGAACATTTTTACGTCTGCATGAACATTTTTACGTCTGCATGAACATCATTACGTCTGCATGAACATTTTTACATCTGCATGAACATTTTTACGTCTGCATGAACATTTTTACATCTGCATGAACATTTTTACATCTGCATGAACATTTTTACATCTGCATGAACATTTTTACATCTGCATGAACATTTTTACATCTGCATGAACATTTTTACATCTGCATGAACATTTTTACGTCTGCATGAACATTTTTATGTACATATGATCATATTTACATCTGTATAAACATTTTTATGTCTGCATGAACATTTTTATGTCTGCACTAACATTTTTATGTTTGCATGAACATTTTTATATCTGCATAAACATTTTTATGTCTGCATGAACATTTTTATGTACGTATGGTCATATTTACATCTGTGTAAACATTTTTATGTCTGTATGAACATATTTACATTTGTGTGAACTTATTTACATGTGTAGCAAAGAGGCAGAGGCACTTGGACCCATGAGCAACAGGATTTAATGATCAACAAAACAGATAAGGGCTAGGCAAGGAGTAGTCAGAAACCAGGCATGAGTCAAAAACATGAAAAGGGGAGACGAAAAACAGGCCAGGGTCAGACACAGAGGCAAGCAATAGGGAAATAATAAAAAAATGATTGTAAGTAAAACAAGATTTTGCGTGGAGCAGAGTTCTGACTGGGTATAAACAATGAGTGGGTGATGATGCTGATGCGAAGCAGCTGGATATGAGTCATACACAGTGGTGTCGCCTGGCCTGGGCATTCCCGGCCGTACAATTACCTTCAAGCCCTGAATGTTTTTTTGACTCAGAACTGCCCTATAACATTCATGATAATGGCAGTTTTTTATTTTCCCAGCTTTAGTGAATGCAACACACACACAGCATCAGTGTGTGAATGTGTGTGTGAATGGGTGAATGGGTCTGTGACTGTAAAGCACTTCAATGAAGGTAGAAAAGCGCTATATAAGTATACGCCATTTACCACTTACAGCGGTCTGACCAATCACAGAGGAAAAAAATTATTTGCTGACAGCTCCCCCTCCTGATGTTTAATCCGACATGTCTTATTCAGACAGAATAAACTTTTAATTGAATAATGTCTTTTTATTATATTATTAAGTTTTCCTAGAATGTCTAAGATCTGGCAGAGGAGTTTTCTGGAGCTGTTGCTCATTTTTCATGCTTAGACTTTGGTTTGTATTTTTTCATGCAGAGATTTGTTAATATAAATGTTTAAGATCAGGCTATTTGATGAGTATTTCAATATTTGATTTGATTATTTGGTTTCCTTTAGATACTCACTACCACATCATTGAAGGACTTATTATGTCTCTTTGTGTTGCCATAGATTTACCAGAGGTGGAAAGTACTTGAGTAAATGGACTTTGTTACTTTACTTAAGTTTATTTGTTTTGAGGTTTGTTTGTTTTTTGGCTACTTTGGCTACTGAGAATAAATAAGCAACTTTTACTCTCTCCTAGACTACATATTTGATTAAATATTTGTACTCTTTGCTCCACTACATTTAAATGGACACTTACTGGTACTCATTACATTTACTCGAGTAATTTACTCGAGTAAATGTGGAAACGTGCATGAAACGCCCCTGGTCACAGCGCTAGGCGTGAGGAGTTGGAGTGAGGAAGGGAGCAGAGACGGTCAGTACTCTGGCGAGAGCTCCCTCTGCTGGTCGAAAGTGGAGCAGACCGTTGATTCCTGACGTGTGTATGAACATATTTACATCTGTGTGAACATACAGTAGCTTCCAAAAGTATTTATAGCCCTGAACTTCTCCACATTTTCTCACATTATGACACAAACATAAATATGTTTGACTGCTAAACGTATTTTATGTGAGAGACCAACACAAAGTGGCCCACACTTGAGAAGTGGAAAGAAAATTATACTGGAGTCCTTTTTTTTACAAATAAAGAAATGGAAAAGTGCAGTGTGCAAAAGTATTCAGCCCCCTGAGTCAATAATTTGTGGAACCCCCTTTTGCTGCAATTCCAGCTGCAAGTCTTTTGGGGTTTGTCTCTACCAGCTTTACACATCTAGAGACTGAAATCTTTGTTCATTCTTCCTGCAAAACAATTCAATCTTTAATCAGTCAGATTAGATGGAGAGCGTTTGTGAACAGCAGTTTTCAGATCTCTCCACTGATTCTGAATTGGACTCAGGTCTGGACTTTGGGTCATTCCAACACATGAATCCGTTTCATTTTTATCATTCCATTGTAGCTTTGGCTTTATGTTTAGGGTGGTTGTCCTGTTGGAAGGTGAATCTCTGCTCCAGTCTCAAGTGTTGTTCAGACTTCAACAGGTTTTCCACCAATGTTGCTCTGGATTTGGCTCCATCCATCTTCCCATCAACTCTAACCAGATTCTCTGTCTCTGCTGAAGAGAAGCAGCCCCAGAGCATGATGCTGCCACCACCATGTTTGACAGTGGGTATGGTGTGTTCAGAGTGATGTGCAGTGCGCAAATGATTTCCTCCATACGTAGCACTTTGCATTTAGACCAAAAAGTTCCATTTGACTTATGGCAAACTGCAAATGGGACTTCTTTTAGTTTAGGTGGACGACCATGTCTACGTAGGTTTGCAGTTGTTTCATACTCTTTCCATTTGTGGATGATGGACTGAACAGTTGTTCGTGGGACGTTCAAAGTTTGAGAACTCTTTTTCTAGCCTAAACCTGCTTTTAATTTCTCCACAACTTTCTCTTGACCTGTCTGGTGTGTTCCTTACACTTCATGATGCTGTTTTCTCCCCAATATTCTCTTAACAAACCACAGAGACTGTCACAAAACAGCTAGATTTGGATACTGAGATTAAATCACACAAAGGGGCACTCTATAAAGTTATTAAGTCAATATTTGATCAATCACAATCATCAAGCAACTTCTGAAGGCAATCACATGCACTCAGAGAAAAGGGGGCTGCAACAGCCAAATACCTCAGAGTAAGGCAAGTCCTGAGAAGCCAGCTCAATGGCAAGAACAAGACAGGGGCAAAAACAGTTACATACTGCCAGTCATCAGAATACTCAGGAATAATCAGAGGGCCAAAGGAAGAGATACAGACCACAGACCTTAAGACACCGAAGCTCCTTACCATACATGGGGGGTTCCATCCCAAATCCAACAGCCTGAAACTGTACGCTAGACGCAAGGAAGGAGGCCGAGGACTAGTGAGCATGGAAACCACTGTCCAGGATGAAACATCAAGATGCATGAATACATCAAGCTCAATGAATGTCTCAGCAATGAACAGCAGAGGATGCAGGAGGACAGATCCTCATGGGAGGACAAGACCCTGCATGGGATGTACCGCTGAACCATAACTGAAGTGTCTGATATCAACACGTCTTATCAACGGCTGGAAAGGGCTGGACTACAGGACAGCACAGAAGCAGCTCATCCTGACAGCTCAGGAACAAACCCTGAACACCAGAGTGATAGAGGCTCAGATCCACCACACCAGACAAGACCCAAGATGTAGACTGTAAAGAGGAAACAATCCAGCACAGACCTGCAGGCTGTAAGATGCTGGCCGGGAAAGCACACATCAAGAAGAAGGAACATGAGCAAGTGGAGAAATACCAGGAACTCAGAGAAAAACTGGAGAAAGCTTGGAAGATGAAGGTGACGGTGGTTACCGTGGTAACTGGAGCACTCAGGGCTGGAACCCCCAAACTGGAGGAGTGTCTACAGCAGATCCCTGGAAAGACCTCAGACATCTCAGTCCAGAAAAGTGCAGTTCTAGGAACAGATAAGAGACTGCAGGACCCTCAAGCTCCCAGACCTCTGGTAGAGGACACCAGCTTGGGTTTTGTGTGGACCGGGTCCGGCTCTTGCTTTGATCAGGGGGGGTCCTATGGTGCTTCCTCTGTGAACGTAAGTGAGGGGTCACTGATGTGGACAGGTCCCTGATATATCGTTTCCTCGCTTAGTTTCAAGCCAGATTTCAATTTCACTTCATTTTAATTCTCTTTTCATATTTTGGTGTCTCATTTTAAGATTTACTGTGTTGTATGTAAGTGTGTGTGTGTGTGTGTGAGAGGGGGGTTGTCGGGGGGGCATTGAATGTGTGATTAATTTTGTCTGAATGTTTGACTTTTACATTTGGAAATGTTTTTAATGTGAAGCACTTTGAGCTTCTTTTGTTGGAAAAGTGTTCTTTAAAAAAAGCTTGATTTGATTTGATTTGATTTGATTTGATTTGATTTGATTTGATTTGATTTGATTTGATTTGATTTGGAGTGTGGATGTTCTCCACATGCATGTGTGGGTTTTCTCCAGGGACTCCGGCTTCCTCCCACCATCTAAAAACATGCTTCATATGTTCATTGGTCACTCTAAATTGTCCCTAGGTGTGGATGTAAGTGTGTGATTGTGGCCCTGCGACAGACTGGAAACCTGTCCAGGGGTGTCCCCTGCCCTTGCCCATGAGTGGTCAGGTAGGGCTCTGACAGCCCTGTGACCCTGAAAGAGATAAAGCGGGTTTAGAAAATAGATGAAAGAATACATATATATATATATATATATATATATATATATATATATATATATATATATATATATATATATATATATATATGTATTTTTTTCTTCAAAAGCTGCATGTGTTCAGCAGGGACAGGAAGCTGCTATGGCCACAGCAGTTTGGATGTCCCACATTTCTTCTGATTCAATCTGATGCTATCTGTTTATTGATCTCACACACAGAGAAAACCACACTGCAGTTGTTTGGGGAGAGTGAACTGCTAAATATTGATTTGGTGATGGCAATGGAAAGAATGTCTGACTCTGTTCAACTCTAATGACACACACTCACAAGCACACACAGACACACATAGACACACTTGTGGACATGCCCGCCTTGCACATGTTCACATGCAACACTAAGCTGCATTTCTCTAAATAATTTAAAGACACACTCTGATGAAAATGGTGTTTCTTACATATTCTTGTAGCATTTTTCTTGTGATGGGGAACTTTTAGAAAGAAAATTAAGATTAAAAGCTACTTTTCTGAATATTTTTTTTTTCTGCAGATTAAAAAATACTGTATAAAAAAGGTTCTATTTGTGGCATTGAAAATATGCTGGGCAGGACCTCAAGCTCCCGGCTCCGCCCCATTCTGTTGCATCCCTCTACAGACAAACAGATCCATGCACGTCTTTGTTTTCCTCGTCTGAGCTGGAATCTGGATCAGAACTGTATGGCTGGATTGATCTGATATTGCTCACCATTTTTGTTGCTCTGCTAATGTTAGCTTGGGGTTGTGAGGGGCTGTAAGCTAGCTGAGAGAGTGTAACCTCTAAAAGAACCATCTAGTTCAATTTCTTATTGACAAAACTGATTGAATTGCAAAATCTCACTACACTTTTAATAAAAACACACTTTTTTGTATCCATTAACTTTTGATAGCATGTAACTTTTAAATGTTCACAGTAATTAAACTACAACAGTGGTATATTTTTCAATAGACTTTTTAACAAGTTTGCTGTCATTTAATCGAAAAGCAGCACATTCAAGTTCCTTCCAAAAAGAAAATTCATTGTCAAAAAAGATCCTCCTAAAACAGTAAATTTAGTTGCATCTATTATTCTACAATTCTCTCACTGAAGAATATTGCTTCTGAACAGAAACTACAGGTACTGCTGTGCAGCAGAAGATAAGAACATGTGCTTTAAACTTAATCCAGTAACAAACAGTCGTGACAATAGATTTAATCATCATTGTACTTATCATCTGAATTGTGCTTTTTGGAGGATAGATAAAGCACATAAGGCCTTTTAATTTAGTGTCATATCAGTAGTATTTAAAAAACAGTTTTTATTTTACCATTTATTTTACTGGTCTTGTCCAACAGCTGAGCAAGCAGAAATGAGCTGAGAGCCTCTTGTGTTTGACAGATTTTACTGTAATTGAAACTAAACTTTATTTATATTAGTTTTGTTTGTGTTCTTTTTGTTGGACCGGATGGAAAAGAAAAAGGGGGAAAAAGAGAGAGGAATATCGGGGGGGGGGCAAAACTCTTCACAAACTCGTCCACACTAGTCCAGTTCACACGCACACTAATGCATACAAACCAACACATGTAAAGCATTACATTCTGTCAGACTAACGAACTGTGCAAAAGTGAACCCACACCTGTGTTCAGGTGAATGTTTATGTTAAGCTGAGGTGGATGAAGAAAGGAGGGAAAATTCCCAGCCATCCCCGCACCAAGACCCCGCCGAAGCAGCAGCGGCGACCAGCCATTTGATTGACAGATTCTCAAGAGCTGCTTTTAGTGGATGGGGTGGGCTGACTCCTGATTGGCAACAGTTGTTGCCATAGAAACATCGACTCAGACCAATTCAGACCAATCATTGTCATCTGGCTCCAAAATGGTGGCGTCTGTTTTGAGGAAAAATGGTGATTTCAGCTCATTGGGGCCAAAAGTAAACCATTTTGTTTGGGTGACGTGAGAGTCACTCTGTGCAGTTCTCATAGCATACACAGTAGGAGGCTGCTCCGCACCAACAACCCCGCCCACAACTTAGAGGTGAATTTCTGATGAACTCCTGCTGCTCTAATAATCATCTTAATTAAAAGACCACTGGGAACACTTTGACAATAGATCAAAAGATGATCAGAGTGAATCTTTAAGGGTTCAGGTATATGTCATTGTTTGCTCAGGTAAACAGGTTCTCCAGTTTTCATTGGTCCAGCCTCCTGAAATCTGCCTGCACTACTGAAGATCATGGAAATCCTCTGAAATGTTGTCATCTACAGTCCAACGGCATGTTTTCCTGTTTGTCATCAGGGGCCCCTCATACTGATATATCCAGTTTTTTAAATTTCCCATGATGCACTGGTTCTTTTCCAAATTTGACAGTTTATAAAGACATTCTTATGCGGTGCTGCAGTCATCTTTTCTTTTTGAGCTGCTCATCTGTATTTAGTTTCCTTTCCACAGCTGTTCCTGCTGACCTTGAACATCATGACATCGTGATGTTCCACCTGTTTGGATCAACCTGCTGCTGTGACTGAAGCTTAGTCTGTTTAATCAAACGGAGAAAACATGAGCAGAGAAGAGTCACGGCTAAAATCATCTGTTCACCAAAGACCGCAGGCGGCTGAGGAACTCTGATGGAGTACTCCTCTGGAAGTCTTTCCATGGCTGACCCCCCCAGCGTCGACCTGAACATCACTCCTAACAACGTTTCAAACATCTCAGCTCCTTTTAGGCTCCTTTGATTTACAGAGCTGCTGAAGCAGAGAATCAGACACCACTGTGTTTATTCAAATCCCACAGTGGTGTCTGTTTATGGATCCCCGTTCCACACAGGAACAGCAGCCGGTTGGCTCTCCAGCCCCCCCTGCTGGTAAGATCTTAACAGAAAGGACAATGCAGGATGGGGAGGAGGTCTTTGACCAGACAGCGAAGTACAGATACATTTTTAAACATGAATCTTGTGAAATGTGTTTATACTTTTATACGTTCAGCAAATGAAACCAACTATTAGTGTATAGATTTAAATATGTTTCGTCTTTTATGGTTTACAGATCATGAAAACCAAAAACCTGTTTGTCAGTTTTAGCAGCAGCCAACTCCTGCTGGAAATATGACCAGGACCTCCATCCAGCTGCTCAGCAGAAGGCAGCATGGAGTTCTGTAGACTCAACGTTTGCTTTGGCTGTGGACCAACAGCAGCAGATGACACCAAACCATCACTCACTGTGGAAACTCTGGTCACTCTGTCCTTCAAACAACAGATTCTGTGACTAGTTTTCCTCCAGACTCTGGGTCCCTGATTTCCACATTTGCCTTTGATTTGGGGATTGGCACCCCTCACTCAGTTTTAAGTGCACCTTAGACATTTAGGACCCTTGGTGAGAGGGTGATTGGACATCACTGTGAGAAATCAGGACGTGTCCTCTAAGTTCCCTGCTGTACCTTTTATTGCACACACCCTTTAAACCTCAACAAACACACCCCAAAACACCCACACACATGCGCACAGACACACAGACACGGACACACAAATACATTACACAAGGAAGGTGGGCCCTCTGACCTTCTGTCCCCTACCCCATCCCCGGCAGAGGGAACAAGGCCCTCGGCAATGGCGGCCCTGTCTCTTGGGTGTGGGTCTCCTGGGCCCGGCAGCCCTCTCTCCACGCGGGGACAGACCGTGGGCAGGGGGGTCACCTTCTATCTGAGCCTGGGGGTTGTCCGTTTTCTATGGTGCGGGTTCTGGCTCTTGCCCTTGGGCTCTCCAAATTTCCAACTTTGGGTGAGCCTGCTGTTCTCAACACCCTTCGGGGACCCCCACTTCTCTTGGCCGTCCTTCTCCTAGGTGGGGGTGGCTGGCCCCTGCGGGGTGGGTGGGCGGTTGGCTGGAGGTTGGGGGCCGGTCTCCCTTTGAGGACTTTTCAAACAAGCTGACATCCTCCCACCTCCTCATTGGTTCACATTCTTCTGCTCTTAGCAACAGCTGCAGTAGTTTCCCTCAGTCTGGGGGGGTGGGACGTTGCTCTGGAGTCTTTATTTCTTTACAGAAATTCTTCTTCTCTTTTCAAAGCTTTGGTTCCTGAGTCTTTGGAGTGTGTTTGTTTTTAATCTGCTCCATGATCAGAAACTTCACCCATGAGAAGTGGACGTCATTCAGGGAGTTCTCAGCCGACCTCGTGTCTGTCTGACCTGAAAAGAATGTGCTTGATATTGCAGAAACATGTGTGAGCAGCAGGAGCAGCTTTGAGCTTGTTAGACCTTATTCTTGTTTTTTTCAGGTTTCTCACAAAAGGATTACAGGTTAAAAACAAACACTGTAGTTTCACTGCAAAGGTTTTCTAAGCTTCTGCAGAGAGACGGGAGCTGCTGAGGAACCTCTGTGGAAGCAGCTAAACAAAATAAAAGTCAGATGGTCTTTACTTCACTCTGCTAAAATAAAACAACATGAGTACGTACAGTGGGTACAGAAAGTATTCAGTAGTGGTGGGCGGATCGACTCAAAATATTGACATTATTGATCTCAAGTTGGTTTCGGATCGATACCGACCCACAAATATCAATATTTCTACTCTTGTTTGAAACTTTTCTGTATCTGTAAAAAGGACCAAGCTGAGTCGCTGCCTCACCACTCACACCAGTCCGGGGAATTCTCAGCAGCAAAGAAAGAGCATGCAGGCGGCATCAGTGTTCACATCGCCTGCCTCTGTAGTGAGAACATTTCAGATTTTATCTGTGCTGGTTTTTTTTGTTTGTTTTTACTGTTTTTTGAATGCTTATATTTGAAAATAAAAGCCCTATGGTTCATTTTATTTGCATTGCTATTTGCACTTAACTGAAAATAGGTAGATTTAGTTTCATATTCCTTATCATAATGTTATATTGTTTATTTGTTTACTTCTTATTTTTATTTATTTATTTATTTATTCCAGTGCTTCCGCATTTGGGTCCTCCCCCTCTGCGTCGGCTATTTTTCAGTTAATTGACAATATTGTTCTAATTCTGTTTCTTTTTGTTTTAATTGAAAAAGGGAAACATACACAAAAAAAAAACTAAAACAAAACATTCACTGCACTTAAAAACAATTGATATTTTGAGGTTTAGCATCCACCACATCCACCGCCTTTGCGAAAAATATCGATATTCATATTGTCGATACTGACCGGTATCGGATCGGTATCAGATCGACACCCAGATGCTCGGTGTCGCCCAGCCCTAGTATTTAGACCCCCTTACATTTCTTCGCAACTATTTGGAATTATGCACATAATGAATAACTAATGTTTAAAAAAAGTGTTTTATTAATATAAGTGCATAATATATGTGCTGTTATTTACTCCTACCAGATAAAATGTACAAAATAAATGATAAACAAACACAACCAATTACAATTCAACTTTTAACTTTACACATTTTAGTTTTGTCCTTTCAAACAAATGTGAAGCAAAGCAACAGAAGACTCTGCAACCACAACACAAATATTTCAGTTTTTCTTTTTTAATAAATACATTAACTAATTAAATGCAAAAATGTCAAAACATCTGTGGGTTTTTTGTCAATATGGGGTGCTGTGTACATTAATCATTAATCATACTTTCCATACCCACTGTACTTCTACTCAGCGCAGCAAACCTGAAGTTCATAACCTGCAAACACAGAGACCATCAGCAGGTAACAAAAAACACACTGTTAACATGTACATATTGTGTGTTCTCAGTGAAACATATATATATTGTAGTTTGTTATAAGTAATGCGTTATGACGTTATGGCGTTATCCAATGAGAGATTGTGTAAAGAGCACGTGACCTGTATTGAAGAAGAAGCAGTCGAGAAATAAAGTTGTGTGTGAAAAGTCCGAGTTCAACCAACGTGGTGAAAGTTTTTTTTCCTCGTGTTTAATGGAATGCTGGGTGCACACGCCAGGACTACTGCGTGAATTAAACTCTGCTAACAGGTTATGGGCCCAGGCTACCCGAAAATTTCCACCGAGTGAAACGACGCAACGCACCGCGTGTCCCGGTGAGCATTAGCGCTGTTAGCGATAGCAACATGAGTAGACGAGCGGCAGAGTCCACCACCCGCTGGTCTCGACTGGTGTTTGACGGAGAAGAAAAGAACTATGAGCTGTGGGAGACGAAATTCCTTGGCCATCTTCGACTGTTGGGTCTAAAAGAAATAATTTTGAGATCCGATGACGAACAAGAAGATGAAGAGGAGAAAAATGCGGAGGCCTATGCCGAATTAATCCAGTTCTTGGATGATAAAAGCCTGTCGCTGGTGATGCGGGAGGCAGCAGATGATGGACGACAAGCACTGCAGATCCTGAGGAATTATTATGCAGGCAAAGGTAAACCCCGGGTCATTAGTCTGTATACAGAACTGACGTCGCTTAAGCAATCCAGCAGCGAAAGTGTGACCGAATACGTCATCCGCGCGGAGACCGCCATTACAGCACTGAGGAATGCTGGAGAGTCGTTGAGTGATGGGCTGCTAATAGCTATGGTCATGAAGGGCCTACCAGACTCATTTAAACCGTTCATTATCCACATAACACAGAGTGAAACTACAGTGACGTTTGCAGAGTTTAAAACTAAATTGCGGAGCTACGAGGACACGGAGAAAATGCGAGTAGCAGCGACAGATGACAACGTCATGAAGGCGAGAGTGCAGCCGGGGAGGAGACCCGCGAAAGCAAGTTCAAATGGCGCCGACTGGGTGGATGTAGTCTGCTTCAGGTGCGGACAGAGAGGACACATGGCCAGATGCATGCTGACAGAGAGTGGTCTATCAAAAGCACTATGGCCATATGCAGTGCAGACAGCAGCTGTAGTAAGGAACAGATGCTACAACAATCGCACAGAGCAAACACCTTACTTCATGTTGACAGGGCGAAAGCCAAACCTTTCACAGATGCAAAAGTTTGGAACCACATGTTTTGCTTATAAACAAGACAAGGGAAAATTAGATCCAAAAGGAGAGAAGGGAATTTTTGTTGGGTACGACAAAAATAGTCCAGCGTACATAGTTTACTTCCCGGAGAAGGGGAAAGTGCAGAAACACCGACTTTTGAAGTTTGTGAGGAAAAGTACTGCAGAACACCAAACACAGACAGATATCACACCTGATGATGACGTTGACGTGAGGAGCAGGGCTATTGATACAGAAACACGGTCAGATGTGAGACCGACACGTGCACAGAGTCCAGTACCAGATACCACACCAGAGGCTCATGGTCAAACGCAGCCTAACTGTGAGACAGAGAACGAGCCTAACAGATACCCCTCCAGAATAAGAAAAACACCGAGTTACCTGAGTGAGTACATAACTGGAGAAGATGAGGATCAAGTGTTAACAAACATAGACTATTGTTACAGACTCATGTGTGTCATTCCTCTAACATTTAGAGATGCTGTTACTTCACCCAAGTCAAAAGAATGGACAAGTGCAATGGAAGACGAGATCCAAGCACTGAAGGAAAATGACACATTCACACTTACAACCCTAACAGAGGACAAGAAAGCAGTGGGGGGGAATGGGTGTATACAATCAAAAAGAACACAGATGGATCTGAGAAGTACAAGGCACGATATGTAGCAAAAGGGTTTAGCCAGAGGAAAGGTATAAATTATGAGGAAACATTTTCACCTACAGCTAACATGACCAGTATAAGAGTGTTGATGCAAAAAGCAGCAGAGGAAAACCTGATCTTACATCAGATGGATGTAAAAACTGCCTATTTGAATGCACCAATAGATTGTGAGATATATGTTGAACAACCAGAAGGTTATGAGGTCAAATCAAGCACAGATGAAAAGTTGGTGTACAAACTGGAGAAGTCACTATATGGACTTAAGCAGTCAGGCAGAAACTGGAACAAGACATTACATGAGTATCTGACTGAAAGTAACTTTGTTCAAAACCCAGCTGATCATTGTGTTTACACAAAAGAAACAGAAGATGAAAAGGTGATTATGATTATATGGGTGGATGATCTGATACTTGCAGGCACCAATGAAAATGCACTGAAAGCTGTAAAAGAAAAGCTCACAGAGAGATTCAAAATGAAAGATTTAGGTAGACTGAAGCATTTTCTGGGCATTGACTTTGACCAGAGTGATGGCATTGTAAAAATGACACAAACAGAGTATGTGGAAAAAATACTGAAAAGGTTTGACATGCAAGATTGTAAACCTAGATCAACCCCATGTGAACAGAAGCTAACTTACACAAAGGATGCGGAAAAGATGACTGATGTCAGAAAATACAGAGAGGCAGTTGGAAGCCTTATTTATCTTGCTACATGTACACGACCTGACTTGAGCTTTGTAGTAAGTAAACTGTCTCAGTATTTTAATGAACCAACAGAAGAACAGTGGACTACTGTGAAACATGTTCTGAGATACCTCAAAGGTACAATCCAACTGAAACTGTGTTACAGGAGGTGTGACAACGTGAAACTGGGATTACATGCCTATAGTGATGCAGACTGGGCAGCAGACACAAGTGACAGACGCAGCACAACTGGTTATTGTGTCAGTTTAAACCAGAACGGTCCTTTGATCTCTTGGAAGACAAAAAGGCAACCTACAGTGGCTTTATCCACTTGTGAGGCTGAGTATATGGCATTAGCCGCCACTACTCAGGAATGTATGTACCTGGTACAACTGCTACAGGGCATGGATGGGTACCAGTACACCTTACCCAGAGTTTATGAAGACAACCAAGGGGCTATAAAGTTAGCAAAGAATCCTGTAAACAGACAAAGATGTAAACATGTTGACATCAAATACCATTTCGTAAGGTCAACTGTGAATGATGGGAAAATCATCTTGGAATATTGTCCAACTGACCAGATGGTGGCAGATGTGATGACAAAGCCTTCAACAAAACTTAAGTTGCATAAGTTTGCGAAGTTTATGTTTGGAGTTTAATCTTATGTGCTGAGCATGATAAGATGAGAGGAGTTGTAACTATAGTTAAGTTTGTCTAACCAAATATGACCACGTGAGAACAAGTGGGGGTGTTAACATGTACATATTGTGTGTTCTCAGTGAAACATATATATATTGTAGTTTGTTATAAGTAATGCGTTATGACGTTATGGCGTTATCCAATGAGAGATTGTGTAAAGAGCACGTGACCTGTATTGAAGAAGAAGCAGTCGAGAAATAAAGTTGTGTGTGAAAAGTCCGAGTTCAACCAACGTGGTGAAAGTTTTTTTTCCTCGTGTTTAATGGAATGCTGGGTGCACACGCCAGGACTACTGCGTGAATTAAACTCTGCTAACACACACACACCCCACTCCCCCAAAAAACACGTTTTTTCTTGTCTCTGAAACAAAGAACGTCCCCTTCACACACACACACACACCCCCACACACACACACACACCCCCACACACACACACACCAATCATTGGAGCTGGACTGGATCTTCTGACCAATTGGAGGCCGAGAAGCTCAAAGCTCTTAATTTGAAGAGCCCCTCCCGGGTTCCGGTCGGGGATCATCTGGTCTTCGTTTGCGTGGGCTGACATTCCTCAGTCCCCCTCCACACCCTCCACACCCACTGCACCACCGGATCAAAATCCTCCAGGAGCAGCGTCTGCAGAGCGCATGCGTACTTCAATAAACGCCGGGATTGATTCTTCAGGGCGGTCCGGACTTTATTTTGAAGGTGGACTCTGCAGCTCGGACGCCGTGTGGTCCAGCCGTTTGCCACTCTGCAGAAAAACATTTCGGGGGAGTGCCGCGTGGAAGAAGCGCCATCAGTGCCCCCTCCCACAAGCTTCACCATGAACACTCCAGGTAAGCCAGATCCTATGGCCGCCCCCAGGCCCAGCCCAGGGCCAAGCTCGGTTCCTGCAGTTTGGACCGGAACACCTGATCTTCTGAGGGTGTTTCCTTCACCTCTTGAGTTCTCCTTCGACCGCTGGAGGATGTTCTGCAGAAATGCAGCTGTTGCTGGGGTGGGTGGGTGGTTGGGTTCTTGGGGGGTATCTTGTTGACTCTGGACTAGAGGATGACGTTTTTTCAGGATTCCCGTGGGACGGGAGTCATCTCTGCCATTGATCACTGGACCGGGACGATAGGAAGTTCTTACGGGAGCCGACCAGTTCAGTCGCGAATGAAACGGTTTTCAGAGTTTCTCTTCAGAGTGAACGACAACCGCGGCTCCTTCCTATGAGCATTTTTTACAGTTCCCCCTCTTGCTTTTTTGTCTTCAAGCCGCCCGTGATACACCATTACAGACGTGCTTTCACATGCGGTTTGCGCGAGCGGGGCAGTGTTTGCGCTATGGCAGGCAAAAGAGGTCAATAATCATGCGCTGCGTGGAGGCGCGCGCCGGCTGGTGGATTACACGCACAGCAGCACATGAACGAGTATGAGCAACGTGCAACAACTACAGCAACACCGAAACGTAAAGAAAATGAGTGACAGCAGGGACAGAATCCAAATGAAGAAGCATTTCATTTTATTGATAACACAAAGGAAGAGTGTAGAGTCTGCAGGAAAGTCATTTATTAAAGTCATGTATTTACTTTCAAAAGCTTTTTTTCTTACAAAAACACTTTTTGCGTTTGCAACACAAATGTTTTCAGACGCGTTGTCTCTCGTCTTGCTTTTTCCCTATTTTTGATTTTGCGTCATTATTCTCAGTTTAACATCAGCCAGAACAGGCCGTGGTGCAGCGGTAGGGTGGTCGTCCTCCGATTGGAAGATTGCAGGTTCGATTACCACCTTGCCTGCCCATGTGTCGAAGTGTCCTTGGGCAAGACACTGAACCCCAAATTGCCTCTAATGAAAGGTTGGTGCCAGGGTTCGGCAGTGGAGCCGCCATCAGTGTGTGAATGTGTGAATAGGACCGACTGTAAAGCGCTTTGGGCTTTCAAGGAAGGTAGAAAACCATTATATAAGTAAACACCATTTACCTACAGAATAAACGTGTCACCAAACAGCCAGTCACAGACAAGAGGGTTCATCTTTGTGTTTTTTTTTCAGGTTTGTACCCTCCAACCCCCGGCCCCGCACCAAACGCCATTGGGAACCAGCCTGCCTACGGGGGCTCAGGTGCAGGTATCAGTTTAAAGCACAAACTTTCCATAAAAAAGCAACGGGAAAGATGTTTGGAGAACCACTTTCAGGAGCTGCTCTGGATTTAATGTATGACAACAGCTGTCAAAGAGTCCACTCAAGAACTCTGGTTGGATCTTTGTGTACAAAAGATTTACCTGGTAGCAAATCAGAAGTACTAGAGACTATAGACACAATCAACACAATTGACACAATTGACACAATTGACACAATTGACACTGCAGACACAATCGACATTTTAAACACACCAATGTTGGAATGTCTCCAGTTACTGTTGTGGAGTTGAGACCCAAATTGTGTTTTACTCCAAAGTTACTTTTCTCTTAATAAAACCCTGTTTGTTTCTATTTTTAGCTCTAGCTCAGTGGCCTAGTGGAATAGTATCCGCTCTGAGACTGAGTAGTCGTGAGTTCAAATCTAGGCCTAGTCATACAGCAGAGTCTAAAATTAACCCGCTGCGTTCCTGCTTGACACTCAGTATTACGGCGGTGGATTGAGGGATTAAGCCACTAAGTGGGTCACTGCTCCCCAAGGGGATAGGTCAAATGTGGAGAACACATTTCACAAACAAAGTCAAAGTTTTATTGAAAATCTTCTTTTTCTGTCACAGGAATGTATCCCCTGCCCATGGGTCCTGCACCCAACATGGTCCCTGGAGCAGGTACAGTCTGTTACCACATTGATCTTCCCAGCAAAACAACACAAAGCTTCAATCTGACCTCATGTAATATAGGGGGATCAAAACAGACAGAGTGAGCCCCCAAGATGAGAGTGCTGTAAAGAACAGGCGTAGTCGATCAAAGTAGCAAACTGCAGTCAGACAAAGGTTTTCATTTGTTTATTGTGACCATTTGTCCTATTTAGGAGAAGGGACTGGACTGGGCTGCAGACTGGCTGGTAATTTCAGCAGCCGAGA
The DNA here is from genome assembly GCA_014656515.1 of Oryzias celebensis. Taxonomy (NCBI): domain Eukaryota; kingdom Metazoa; phylum Chordata; class Actinopteri; order Beloniformes; family Adrianichthyidae; genus Oryzias; species Oryzias celebensis. The sequence continues at coordinate 180,601 of BNCR01000005.1, forward strand.
ATCCAGAAGGATGAAGATGGCTCCAGTATGCAGACAATCTGGTAGTTAGGGAAAGAAAAATGGGTGAGGTTTATAAACTGGAGTCTTGATGTGCGAGAATGGGACACAGGTCAGTCCGAGAGCCAGTAGACTGGTAGAGGGAGGCAGAACAGGAAGTGGAATGGAAAAGCATATGGATCCCAACATAAGAGAGTCAGAAATATGTCTCAGTGTTGAAGTTATTCATTATTAATCTGCCACAAAAAAAACCGAGTAACCTCAGGGGTCTTTGCGTGTATGGGGTACTCCAGGCACCACCCACAGCCCAAAGACACGTCTGATGAGGGAACTGGAAACTTGTTCTGAATTCACAGACGGGTCCCAAATGCTCATGTGCCCACTATTGGGGGCTGTGTTTGCACCAGAACTCGTCCATCTCCAGAGCTGAGCTGCCTCAGCCTGTCTTAAAGAAACAGTCGGGTTGACACTGTGTTGATTTACTCAGCAATGGAGACACTTGACGTCTTTGAAGAATTTCCCCAGACCCGAACTGAACCAGAGTCCAGAACAGGCTGATCAGAAACTTTTCTGTTGGTGTTGGTTTCAGCGATGTCCCCCCCACTCCATGCCCCTGCTCTCACCATGCCCGGCAGCCTTCCCGGTTATGAGAGCATTGGGTCAGGGGGCTATGTCCCACCCCCCGCCCCCTCACAGCCTGCCCCGGCCCCCCCAGGTCCTGCACCTGAGAACTGGAGGTGAGCTCTGACCCTTCTGCTCTGCATTAACACCAGCTGCTTAATAACTCACACACACGCGCGCGCGCACACACACGCGCTCACACACGCGCTCACACACGCGCTCACACACGCGCACACATACGCGCACACACACGCGCACACACACGCGCTCACACACGCGCTCACACACGCGCACACATACGCGCACACACACGCGCACACATACGCGCTCACACGCGCGCGCACACACACACACACACATCCCGCGGTCCAAAACTCTGTGTTTTGCAGCATCCCGTCCCTGACTGAGGAGGAGGCTCGGGAGGCATTGGAGAACTTTGTGTCAGCTCAGTGCTGTTATGGTTCTGACCCAGCAAAAGAGGCCGTCATCACCAACATGGAGCCGTGCAACACCTTCAGGGTGAGTCCACCTTCTGCTCACGTCAGGAGTTAGGAGCGCTGATGAAACCGTTCAAACTGGGGCTCTACTGTTTACTCTTTATCATTGATGTCATGATGGAAATTCCAACAGAGCATACAATTGGAAACAATTTTGAATTCTGTTAATTATGTCAACAATGGTTGAAGAATTACAGAAGTTCAAAGAGTGTCAATAAGAATTGGACTAACGTTATCCATAGAAAATGAGTTATTTACAGCTCCAACCAAATGAAGTCAATTCAGTCGCCATGTTGGAGCCAGACGTCGTCAGTAAGCAGCGATTGATCTGAATTAGTCAATATTTCTAGGGCAACCACTCTCACCAATCAGCAGTAAGCATGTTGGAAGGCCACATCCCTAGCACATAGAATGGCAGCTGTTTATTTCTGTATTGAAATCTATGGGATTTTGGCTTGTGGCTGTAGCTAAAGCTGTGGTGTTCAAGACCCACTCCAATGACAATTGTGTTTTGGGTGTTCTTAACATGTTCTTGTGGCATTTCCCTGATGATGGAGGACATATGAAAAGAAAATTAGGATTAAAACTGCTTTTCTGGGTATGTTTTATTGAAATTTTGGCGATACAGAAGATGAAAACATGCTGTTTGAAAATATCCTAATTGTGACATAAAAATACATTGGGGGGGCACAAGCTCCGCCCCATTCTGATGCATCCACTTGCAGACAAATAGATCCATGAACGCGATTGTTTTCCTCCTCTGATCTGGAATCTGGATCAAAACTGTATGACTGGATAACTTCAATATTGCTTGCCTTTGTTGCACTGCTAATGGTAGATTAAAGTTGTGAGAGGCTGTAAACTAGCAGGAGAGTGTGCAACCAAAGGGATGATGGGATATGAGCGTTTTCTTACCCCATGCCAGCAGCCTAGCCCACTACTCAGAGGTGAGTTTCTTATAAACTCCTGCTGCTCTGCAGTAATTATGTCCTACAAAACCACACAGGCGTTTGGATTTTGGAGAAAAACAGCAGAATCATAATTGAAAGAGCACTGGGAACGCTTTGAAAATAGATCAGAAGATGATAGGAGTGAGTTAATAACATTCCTGTTAGCCGGGTGAGTGTCAACGGAAAACATTGACTTGTTGAAATAAACATCCTAATCCAAAGAAAAGACATTTTATTCTGAAACTGTCAGCAGATTGTTTTGAAACGGTCCTCAGTCCACCCCACATGAGCGAGGGGCTTGATGTTGTTTCATCTTAAATATTTAATTGACTTCCTGTAAGCCATTCCTACTGAAGTACGGAAGAAAAATCTTCATGAAATGACTCTTCAGATCCCAGAAAGGATCACTGGAACAGGAAAACCCGTCCATCCCGGGCAGAAAACATGGTAGAATCTGTGGCTCCTCCCGGGGTAAAGATAGCTGGTCCATTCCCAGCTGAAGCTGTCTGGGATGTGAGACATGTTTGTGGAGCGTTTCTTGTGGTGGCGCTGTTTGTCTGTCAGCAGTTAAAGTTGCTTTTCAGCAGCAAACCTCCCTAAATTTGCAACCAACTGAAAGTTGGACTTGAAAACTGTGACTCTGAACTTTTGACTCATTTTCATGAAGACTCCAGTTTCTAAAAGGCAAAGTGGTGGAGAGGTTTAGGTTTCTGTGAATCTCCTGTGGAAGTCAGCTTGGTAGGTATTTCACACACCCAGGCATGATTGACAGGAGTGCCTGCAAGTGCTGTGGGAGGGGCTTAACTGTTGGAGAAACCCTGCAGCCATTAGGCCCGGTCATGAGGAAGGATAGAAGACAGAGCCAAAGTTGTAAAACATCCAAATATGTCTTTAAATATGAAGTTTGAATTGTTCTAACTCTGTGCATACATTATACTCCTGTTCTGACTCTTCTGTTTTTCTTTGCATCTTATTTTGTTTTTGCTTCTTTGTTCAAGTCACAGGAGGTATGTTTTCAAATGAGTGCTCACAAGTTTCTTTTTTCATGTTCAAGTCATCTCAAGTCCTCTGCTACGTTCACACCAGGCTTGGACACGCAGCTGCTTCCAATGAAAGGCCTTTGGAAAAGTACTTATACGTGGATTCCCACATCACTGAGCGAGTTTTTAAGAACATTTACAGGCTCTACTTACAAAACACGTTGCCTTGGAAGTGCATTTTCCCTGTAGCTCTAAAGAATTTGGTTGTTCTGTAGAGAGGAGTAGGTATTCATGATGTCAAAGAAAAGGTCATTCTTGATGCCATGATGGTCATCCATGATGTCACAAACCTGGTGGTGTTTAATGACTCCCAGTTTGTCTTAAAATGTCTTTTTGACATTTTCTTAACAGATTTAAGGTTTTTTGGGGGTTTCACGTCTAATGAACAAAAATCAATGAGATTTTTTGTCATAATCTGTCACATTGAATCACTCACCTACATGAAGGAAATGATAAACGCTGTCTCATGTCATGTCTAAGTTAATATTACTTTGTTTTTATTCTTTTAAGTGTTGTGAAGAACTTTTAGTCACTTGATCCTGCTCAGACTCAAAAAGCTCTTCTGACTATCAGAACAACGGGAGACCCTCAAAAAAACCACAATTAAAATAATCAAGACAAAAGGAAGATCGTTCTAAAAAAATTGGTTTCAGACAATGATTCAAGACGACAAACTCAGTCATTAGAAACAGAGATGTTCCTCGGCAGATCAGTTAGCCCGCAGTTTTGGTTCCATAGCAGAAGAAGCTCTATGGACAGGCAGGAACGTCTGGCTGATAGACCACAGAGCTTCTGGGGGGCAGTGGAGATGTCTCCTTCCAGCAAAGGGGTCATTCCCATTTGCAGAACAGAGGTGATCGTCAGAGGAACGTCATCATATCCGTGAAACGTTCCTTACCTCTGTAGGATACAGACTGAACGTGTGTTTCTATTCTGCAGTATCGTCTGGAGACGTTTACAGAGTCCAGGTCCAGTGAACAGGCCCACAAGCCCCATGAAGGTAAGCCTCCATTGAAGTGATGAGTCAGACATCCTGACATTCATGAACCTTCATACTGGATGAATTAGCGGGGCTGCCTTTTCTGGACATTTTTGTTTCCAGATCTTCAGATAAAGAAACCAGCAGCTCAAGGATTTTTATTGATTATTAGTAATCTATAAGGGCGGTAAAAAATATTTAGAGCTGAGTTCATTTGCTGTGAGAATAAGAATAAGTTTCTTGGCTCTGTAGCATGACTTATACGCTCAAATAAAAATGTGAATCAATAAAAGGATTCCTGAGGTTTCATCAATTAAATGAAACTGTTTAACATAGAAACATTAAAAAACATTTGCATTCACGCATTAAAAGACGTTCGCGTTAACGGGTTAAAAGACATTCGTGTCAATAGATTACAAGACTTTTGAGTTAATGCTTTAAAAGACAAGTCAAAATTAGGATTTAATGCAAATAACACATCAACAGACTTTTTGTTTATGTCTCTGTTTGCCAAAGGGGATTTCTATATCATTAAAGGAACTTTTTCATTCAAACTCCATGATCGTCTCCACAGGTGAACTGGCTGATTTCTACACCCAGCCTGCTCCGCAGCCGTGGGAAATGCAGACCACGCCCACCAAGTTCTTCACAGATGAGAAGAAGGAGATTCGTGTTCCCTTCACCTCCACTGTCCAGGTGTTTATGTGAAACTCAGGTTTTAAGCTCCATCAGCTTCTCCTTTATCCTCATTTGTCTTCTTCATCTCAGAGGTCCAAGATGTACTTTTAAGACTTTCAAGCTTTTTGTTTTTCTCAGACAATATGGTTGAGAATTTTCAGCAGCAGTAACATGTCTTCACATCGACAACAAGTGTTCCTCTTCTTTGCTGTGCAGGACTGCAGCGACTGTCGAGCTAAAGGGAAGGTTTCCTGCCAAAAGTGTGATGGAAAAGGATACGTAAGAAAGCACACACACACCCCCCGGGATTATGATACACACGTGGACAAAATTGTTGGTCCCCCTCAGTTAAAGAAGGAAAAACCCACAATTCTCACTGAAATCACTTGAAACTTACAAAAGTAACAATAAATGCTTGGTTTTTGAGTCTATGAACATAGAGTTGATGTGCCTTACCAAAAAGCTCCAGTTTGGTCTCATCTGTCCAGAGGACATTCTCCCAGAAGCTTTGGGGCTTGTCAACATGCATTTTGCAAATTCCAGTCTGGCTTTTTTAGGATTGTTTTTCAGCAGTGGTGTCCTCCTTGGTCGTCTCCCATGAAGTCCACTTTGGCTCAAACAACGACGAATGGTGCGATCTGACACTGATGGACCTTGGCCTTGGAGTTCACCTTTAATTTCTTTGGAGGTTGTTCTGGGCTCTTTGGATACAATTCCAACGATCCGTCTCTTCCATTTGTCATCAATTTTCCTCTTGCGGCCACGTCCAGAGAGGTTGGCTACTGTCCTGTGGGTCTTGAAGTTCTGAATAATATGAGCCACTGTTGTCACAGGAAGTTCAAGCTGTTTAGAGATGGTCTTATAGCCTTTACCTATAAGATGTTTATCTATCATTTGTTTTCGGATGTCCTGGGACAATTCTCTCCTTGGCTTTCTGTTGTCCATGTTCAGTGTGGTACACACCTTTTCACCAAACAGCAGAGTGACTACTTGTCTCCCTTTAAATAGGCAGACTGACTGATTATGAGTTTGGTAACACCTGTGATGTCAATTAAAGGACACACCTGAGTTAATCATGTCAGTCTGGTCAAATAGTTTTCAATCTTTTATAGAGGTACCATCATTTTTGTCCAGGCCTGTTTCATTAGTTTGTTTTTTTTAATAATTATGTTAATCAGCAATTCAAAAGTGATGGCTGATTTTGATTATTTAATTTTCAATAAATGTTTATTTATTGCTACTTTTGTAAGTTTCAAGTGATTTCAGTGAGAATTGTGGGTTTTTCCTTCTTTAACTGAGGGGTACCAACAATTTTGTCCACGTGTGTAATTAGCTGGATTTGAAAGCAGGAAAACCATTGTAGACAGGATGTGACAGATCTGTCAGGACTGAGTTGATGACCAGAGGAGTGTGTGTTGTGTGCAGAAAGCGTGCTCTCTGTGTGATGGCGACGGGAAGCATGACGGCGGAGACTGTCCTGACTGCAGCGCCTCAGGAAAGGACAGGTAAGGCCGACCCTAAAGACCGCTAATGCAAACTCAGGCAGCTGCTGACAACTGTCATGAACAGAGCAGATCTGCTGTTTAGTAGGGGTGGGTGTTGGCAAAAGTCTGGCGATACGATTCACATCACGATATTTCGCAATATATCCCGAGACTGTACCAGAGCCATTTTCCACTTGTTTTAAAGAGTGTGACTTGGAAATAAACCTGAGTGCTATCACACCTTTCATGTTAAAAAGATGGTAAAAGCACTGCAATTGTATCTGACATGCGAGTTGCTTTTACCCAAGAAAATGCATGGTGCTTGTTAAATTAAATTAAATTGAATTGAATTGAATTAAATACTTGTTCCTTAGGAACAGTCAACATTGCCTTATTTCTTCAACAAAATACTTTTCAGGATAAGAAAAAAAACAATGAATGTCCCAATAAGGTTCTGAAAGTGTGATTGAGGAAACAAACATTGCTAAATCCAGCATATCCAGTACTTTTAAATGGTTCGGGAGCCTAAACTGCTGCTTCAAACATGAGAGGGAAAAACACGGCAGTTCTTTCCTGAAACATGCCAGTGTGATGAAGCCGGATGAAGGAGAGGGCTTGAATGTGGCTAAGCAGCTTTATTTACATGACAGTCTGCCCTGCGGCGCTGCAGCTCTGTGTCCTCACACACAGAAATAAACACAGATTCCACTGCTTATCGCCACAACGACAGCCTTGTTCCAGAGCGTTGCACACGTTACGCTGATCCATCAGGTGGCAGATCTGTAAAGTTCAGCAGAACTTGAACCCGCTTCGCAGACAGCATTTTGACTGAGGCTCCGTGCATAAGCTGCAGCACAGCTGCACTGCATCACTTATTCTTACCTGAGCCGCTACAAAACATCAAAATCCATACTTTTGTATAATACTGGCAGCAACGTGACACAGAGTTTCATTTCAGTACATATCCCAAGTACAAAATAAGAAGTCCATGTCTCATAGCAACAAAAACCAGGAGGCTGACGGCGCATTCAACGCAAGCTGGTTTTTCGTAGATCTTGTTGTTTTGGTCGCGGTGTAGATCTGCTCAAAGAGGCTCAGTGTGCTGCACTGCCAACTAGTGGTCGTAAAACAAAAGTAAGACGTTGAAGGACGCTCAGAAATAATGAATTTAATGTGGTCTTGTCAGCATTTTAAATCAGTACAAGTATGGACAAATGAAACACTGGTATATGACGAATTGATTTCCCCAACACTCGTACTGTTTAGGTCAGTCAGTCTGAATGGTTGGGGGGTAGAAATGATGGTGGGGTCAGGAAGTTACATTGTTGATTTAACCATGAATTCTGGTTAAAAAGACCCTCCCCCTCCACCATCATTCTGACAAAAATCTATGAAACGACGAGAGAGGCCTTAATAAAAGTATGTGGAGCCCGCTGACCCCCACGTCCAATGTTCAAAACGTTTGGCAGATTTCGTGTGGCCTGCTTTCAGTGGAGGGAGTGTGGTTTTCCAACAAGCTCATTCCTGATTGGTGAGAGTGGTTACTATAGAAACTTTGACTTAGACTGACTCGGACCAATCACTGCTTCCTGACTACGTCTGGCTCCAACATGGTGGCGTCCAGCAAATTTAGTCAGAGCTGGAAGTAAACCATTTTCTACGACTGACGTCAAACTCAGTCATGGGGGTCAAAGCTGTGACCATGTACCTGTGTACAGGTGTGGATCCTGCAGTGGAACAGGACAGAGGAAGTGTGAGACCTGTGATGGGAAGTGTCGCCTTCTGTCCTACATCAAGCTGAAAGTGGAGTGGTGAGCATCAGTTCACAGCTGGGGGGCTCTGATGGATAGGACGGGATTCTTGAAGGTTTTTGTGGTCCTTCAAGATCCTGCATGGTGGTCATCCTTAAGTTCAGGTGAGAAAAGTGCCAAAAGTTGGGCTAAAAATGAAAGGATGGTGAGGGCAGTGTGGGTAAGGCAGGTTCAAACGTCATTAAACTCATTCTGCTAAGGACCCTGATCGTTCTTTTAGAGATGTTCCAGCAGGAACCTGTTTAGAAGACAGCAATGAACTCTGAGAAGGTTCTGAAATCCTTCATCCTGAGAAAACACTCAAATCTAAATGAACGGAACTGGCATAACAGGTTGTGTCAGCGACGACCACCAGAGTGTAGAAGGGGCGCCTGTTGGTGAAAGAAGAGGACGAAAGCGTGTTCTTCAGCAGAGAAAAGGAAAGTCAGCAGTGATGGACTTAGAGCAGAACTTTGAGTTGCTGGATCATCTGCTTTAAGTTCATCCATGTGCCTCATCAGGCCTTGAGTTCAGGAGATCCTCTGGACTAAACAAAGACAGAAAGACGACTTCTTGATGAATTATTTGTATCAAAAGGACAAAGTCTGCTGCTCTCAGGCTTTCCACACTTAAACATGTTAGCAGTGCATTGTGGGATTTGTAGAGCATTAGCAGTGCATGAAGGCCAGCTTACATTACATGGATCAAACAGAATAAAATCACAGACCCCGAGTTTGACCCATGAGACCTAAGAATGTCTATTTTTCTAAAACTCATGACCGATCTATGATCGACTCAAACAAATCTATGAAGACATTATGTGGAAGTAGCTTTAGTGCCCCCTACTGGGTGATTAGAAAACTATCGCAACTTTAGGTTGTCTGAACAGTCTATTTGTGTGTCTGTAAGGTCTGTGTGTCCTCCTGCAGGACTAACCATGTGGACGACCACGTGGTCCAGGACCAGTCTGGCTTGAAATCAGATTGCCTTCAGTCAGTGAGCGGCAAAGAGCTTTTCAAGAACAGCGGATACATGGTACAGACACGTATGACAGAGTCAGACCCTTCAACGTGATGTGAAACATTAGAGTGAACCCTCTGCTGCTGCTTCCTCACAGGCCTACCCTCTGCTTGGGTTTCCAAACGCAGCCATCTCTGATGCCTCTGAGCGTCTGATCAGAGAACATCAGTCCAAGTTTGCTGTGAACTCCAGGATCTTACAGCAGGTAAGTGGCATTCAAATGATGCTATGGACCTTTGTCAGTTCTCAGTCATCATTTGATCTTCATAGTTTACTTTTGAGGAAACACCTCCTCAAACAAAGTACAATTGTGAGAAACAGGGACATTAATTTATTTGTAAGACAACAAAACAGTCAAAAGAATAGTGTGAAAACTCAGGATGCTTTCAAGTGTGTGAGCTTGTTCTTCTGACAGCCTTGATGCAGTCTTCTGAAGTTTAACTTCTTTCCAAAGCACGTCTCTCTGAATGTTTTCTAGAACTGAAGTCATTGGATAGAAATCAAATAATGAACTAAAAAAGTCTAACTGCATTCTCTCTGTTGGTCTTTAGAGGCAGACTGTTGAACTGATTCCTGTCACAAAGGTCAAGTACCAGTGGAAAGGCAACACCTACTCCTTCACCATTTATGGAAGTGAGCGCCAAGTCAGAGCAGACGACTATCCGGAGACCTGCGTTTGCTGCGTCATCCTCTAGACACACCAGAGGATGTTCGATCCGCTGAAGTCCCCTCTGGTTCTGTAAATGCTCACATCTTAATCATTGATTATGGGAATGTTCACATCCACCAATACAAGACTTCAGGAACTTTTTAATAATGTCTGAAGTCCAGGAGCAGACAAATGAGCAGCAGGTTCTGACCAGCTTAATCAGAGCCTGGAGGTTCCTGTCGAAAGTAAAACAAACTACTCACCAATAAGTAACTGCACCCTGAGTCCTGTGAGAGTGAGTTCAGGGCCTCCTGGAGAATGTTCCCCTAAGGTCAGCCACGGTCACACTGCAGCAGCAAAGAAGTCATGTTTGGAAGATATTTTAACCCTTTAACCCTCATACAGTTCAGGTGGAACAACACAACTCAGTGACCTCCTTCAAAACAGGACACATGCTGATCATGTCATACATGTTAAAACACAAAATGAACATAAAACATGCTCAAAGTTGTACACGCTAAATACATAAGCCTGATAAAACATCTTAGACACGGCAAACATGTTAAACAAATGACACACGAAAAGCACATGAGACATGCCAAACATATTAAAAATGTTAAACACTGAAAACATGACGAAAACATGTAAACACACAAAGACATTACAGACCCACAGCATGGGTCGGGGGGTCATTACTTTGGTCTCGGGCGGAGGTGGGGGTTACTTCTCACTTAAGTATTTTTTTGTAATGTTTTAATTTTTGACCCATTGTGCCTTTTAAAGTATATATCATCATGATCATTATACGCGCTTAACATGCTAAACACATCATAATAATAATGCATGTCATTTAATCACATGTGTGAGGTTATGGGTTGTTTGTGTCAATGGAAGGGAGGGGGAAGGGGAAGGGTGGGTTTGGTTTTTATTGTGTATGTTTTTGTTTTTAAATGTACAGCGCTTTGAGTTGTGCAATGTATGAGAAGCGCTTTTTATAAATAAAGTTTGATTTAATTTGAAGTTTGAAAGATGCTGGAATGTGTGAACTTTCAGTGACCTCTGTGCTGCCTTATCTCCAATATTATTAATGGAATGCCTTAATGTGATTAACAAATGCTTCCTCTACTAACCTCTGTAATTTTATTGTGAACATTAAACTATTTAGAATAAATGTTGACAGTGTTCTTTCTGCTTGTGACACTGCAGCGTCAGAATGAATGCTCACATTTTACTGTTCTGCTGAAAAGATTAGCAAACAGAAAGGATGCTTTTATTGTTACTGTAAAAAGATTGTTCTGACAGAAACAAATGTCAATGTCTTTGTATTATGCTGATGATTTCAGTCAGAAGAACTTAAAGTTTGGGCATGTTCTTCAGCGTCCTGCCATGGAATCAAACTTGTGATTATCAGACAGTTTCACCAGAAATGTGAATCATTCATTATGAAACAGGAAGTTTGTGTGAAGAGTCTATGAGAGCAACTTTAATTTGATGAGAACAAACAGGAAGTACAGACTGATGGGAGCAGTAAGGTGTGTGTGGGAGGGGTGTTGTCACAGTAACACATACACAGCAGGATGATTGTAAAGGCAGCCGCTCCTCTGCTTTGAGACACCTGCTGTCCACTGGAACTTCTTTCTTTCCCATTATTTGTATAAAAAGTCAAAGTTGAAAAGTTCTCTGATTTGCACACAAATAGGACGATGACCTAAAATGTCTTAAATAACTTTGAAAACGGCCCGTTTACTAAGACAATAAGCTCTTTCACTCCGAGGGTTCGAATCCCCTCAGGGTGGATCCCTTTTCCTTTTAGATTCTCATCCTTTATCACTTCTGGCCTCTAGTGTTCTCATGGTTCAGCAGCAGAACCATCTGTGGTCCTGCAGCATTATGTACACACGTGGACAAAATTGTTGGTACCCCTCAGTTAAAGAAGGAAAAACCCACAATTCTCACTGAAATCACTTGAAACTTACAAAAGTAACAATAAATAAAAATGTCTTGAAAATTAAATAATCAAAATCAGCCATCACTTTTGAATTGCTGATTAACATAATTATTAAAAAAAACAAACTAATGAAACAGGCCTGGACAAAAATGATGGTACCTCTATAAAAGATTGAAAACTATTTGACCAGACTGACATGATTAACTCAGGTGTGTCCTTTAATTGACATCACAGGTGTTACCAAACTCATAATCAGTCAGTCTGCCTATTTAAAGGGAGACAAGTAGTCACTCTGCTGTTTGGTGAAAAGGTGTGTACCACACTGAACATGGACAACAGAAAGCCAAGGAGAGAATTGTCCCAGGACATCCGAAAACAAATGATAGATAAACATCTTAAAGGTAAAGGCTATAAGACCATCTCTAAACAGCTTGAACTTCCTGTGACAACAGTGGCTCATATTATTCAGAAGTTCAAGACCCACGGGACAGTAGCCAACCTCTCTGGACGTGGCCGCAAGAGGAACATTGATGACAAATTGAAGAGACAGATCGTTGGAATTGTATCCAAAGAGCCCAGAACAACCTCCAAAGAAATTAAAGGTGAACTCCAAGGCCAAGGTACATCAGTGTCAGATCGCACCATTCGTCGTTGTTTGAGCCAAAGTGGACTTCATGGGAGACGACCAAGGAGGACACCACTGCTGAAAAACAATCCTAAAAAAGCCAGACTGGAATTAGCAAAAATGCATGTTGACAAGCCCCAAAGCTTCTGGGAGAATGTCCTTTGGACAGATGAGACCAAACTGGAGCTTTTTGGTAAGGCACATCAACTCTATGTTCATAGACTCAAAAACCAAGCATACGAAGAAAAGAACACTGTCCCTACGGTGAAACATGGAGGAGGCTCAGTCATGTTTTGGGGCTGCTTTGCTGCATCTGGCACAGGGTGTCTTGAATGTGTGCAAGGTACAATGAAATCTGTAGACTATCAAGGCATTCTGGAGAGAAATGTGCTGCCTTGTGTCAGAAAGCTTGGTCTCAGTCGCAGGTCATGGGTCTTCCAACAGGACAACGATCCAAAACACACAGCCAAAAACCCCCAAGAATGGCTGAGAGAAAAGCGTTGGACTATTGTAAAGTGGCCTTCCATGAGCCCAGATCTGAATCCCATTGAACATCTGTGGAAGGAGCTGAAACATGCCATTTGGAGAAGACACCCATCAAACCTGAGACAACTGGAGCAGTTTGCTCATGAGGAGTGGGCCCAAATACCTGTTGACAGCTGCAGAACGCTCATTGACAAATACAGAAATGGCTTCATTGCAGTGATTGCCTCAAAAGGTTGTGCAACAAAATATTAAGTTATGGGTACCATCATTTTTGTCCAGGCCTGTTTCATTAGTTTGTTTTTTTTAAATAATTATGTTAATCAGCAATTCAAAAATGATGGCTGATTTTGATTATTTAATTTTCAAGACATTTTTATTTATTGTTACTTTTGTAAGTTTCAAGTGATTTCAGTGAGAATTGTGGGTTTTTCCTTCTTTAACTGAGGGGGACCAACAATTTTGTCCACGTGTGTACGTGACTGAGTATCACAAATAAGGAACCACACGTGTGCTGAGCTGAGGACGTTCCACAGAACCCGTCGACGTGTGTGAGACGACAAAGCAGAGTGGGCTGTGCACACAGATCAAAGCAGGGATCACGTGGTTCTGTGGAGATTGGATCTAATCAGAACACTAATCTACCATCTCCATGTGATCGTCTTGAAATCTGAGTGGGTCAGGGGTGTTTTTCTTCAAAAAGAAAAAAGAAACAATACCTGTTATCCCACAAACACATCTTTGCAAAAACAGAACATGTAGAAATATTTATGGAGTAAAATCCCTCAAACAAACTAATCAGTCTGAAAACGTTTAGAAAAACTGGGAAGCATGTGATGGCCTCAGATGCCAGATCCGATGATTACCAGATTCATGATTTTTTTAGAGATGATTGAATCAACAGTTTTGCTGGTTCTTTTGAATCTTTGTAAAAGCAGCAGCTAACAGAAACTGTGGGATGTTGCATCTCTGTTTCTTTGGTACTTTTTCACATCCACACAGCTGGTTCTGCATCAGCCAGTAACGTTATTATCTGCCTCCCTGTCATGTTCCAGATTACTTCAGATTATATAAGAGGCACAATTCTCCTTCATTTCTCCTTCTGGCTTGATAATCTTCAAAAAATCCAATAACGTGATGTGCTGTTTCTCTCAAATTTTGTGTTTTAAGGATTAGAAGTTTAATCATTTTGCCCATGGAGGCAACCTGACTTCCATTTCTTTGTTAAATGATGCTCAAAAGTTTAGAAAATCCAGTTTTGTGAACAAAATAAACAACATTAATTTTTTTAATTGTCTTTCAATTGTCTACTGAACATGATCCATCCTATCAACATAAAATGAAATCTGATGTGACAGCCAATAATAAACATCAATCTGTCCCCAAATTTATTTTGAAAGAAGCTCAGAATGGGACCAGATCAGCATCATGTTCACATCAGACTTTACTGTGATGTTCTGATATGGACAAAACAACATTTCATATTTACTGACTATTTCAATTCAATTCAATTTTATTTCTATAGCCCAATATCACAGCCGTAGTCGTCTCATTGGACTGATATCAGAATATTGCAAGAAAGAAGAAATCTAACGTAAAACTAAACAATAGCTGGTTGTTAAACAGACTAAGCTGAACTAACATCTCTGTCCTTAAACCTTCCTTCTCGGTGAAGAAAAACTCATTAAAAAAAACTCCTGTCTCTTTTTTGGGGGAAAAACTAAGAAACCTCAGGGTTTCCCACATGAAGGAGGGATCCTGAACCCTGGACGGACAGGTGATGTGCTAGAACTATTAAAGAAAAGTGAGCTTCAATAATTCTATAACTACATGGTTGAATAACAAGAATATGTCTAACAAACAAACACATCTAGATAAACAGCTACAAGTTAAGATAACAGCTAAATATTTAAGTAAACAACAACATGTTTGAATAGTGCAGCAGATGGACTTCATTCAGATGAAGTTGTGGAAACAGCTGAGGTTGCTGGAAGAGCCAAAGGCAGGAGCGGGAAGAGCCAAAGACAGGAGCGGGAAGAGCCAAAGACAGGAGCGGGAAGAGCCAAAGACAGGAGCGGGAAGAGCCAAAGGCGAGGTCACAGGCAAGGACAGGAGCACAGACGATCCACGTGGAATCAGAAATCTCTCCTGCTCCCCCATAGGTGAGTGGGAAAGAGGGACAACATGTGAATCACACTGCACCAAATAGAGGCATGATAAACCAAATTAAAAAAAGCAATGGCGTATATTTATATAGCGCTTTTCTATCTTCACTGAAGGCCCAAAGTGCCTTACAGTCACAGTCCCATTCACACACTGATGGTGGCTACGCTGCCGAACACTGGCGCCAACATTCCATCAGAGGCAATGTTGGGTTCAGTGTCTTGCCCAAGGACACTTTGGCTTTCCACTACACGGCCGCCCCTCGTAAACAACAACAGTCTGGTTGTGTCAACACTTTCTCATTGAAACTTAAAATTAAACCAATCAAAAGTGAAATTTTAGGACCAGAACAAATGTGTGTTGTTTTGTGTGTGTGTTTGTTTGTTTATGGAGGTGGGGTGAAACGGTATAGTTTGAATGGCAAAAGCAAGAATCAATTGAGGATTCCGTCCAGTGCTTTAAGTGGGCCAGTACTCTTGGGTACCCGGTACCGGCACTTTTAAAAATTGCTCTTTAGAGTAAGACAAGGCAAGTGTCTTTGTTTCGCACATTTCCTGTACAAAAACAATTCAAAGTGTTTTACATAAAACGTGAAAGAAAGAAAACAATCAAAAGAACAATCAAAGGTGTGATAATTACAAAAAGATTTAAAGAAAATTACAAATAAGGGAATTTAAAACAAGCATAGATAAACAGTTCAGATTTAAACCTTTGAATCCAAAAGAATCAAATGCAGCTGAGAACAGGTGGGTCTTTAATCTGGATTTAAATACACTGAGTGTTTCAGCTGATTTATGGCTTTCTGGAAGTCTATTCCAGATCTGTGGAGCATAGAAGCTGAATGCAGATTCTCCATGTTTAGTTTGCTAAGCTACATGTAGACATCGAAGTTTTGTTTCTGTAAAAAAGTTGAAATTTATCAGTAATGTACTTGTGATAAATGTGATAAATTACCTTGTTGTTTATGTTTTTACAGCGCTTCAATAAATTATTACCATTCACGTGTGCGATGTGCCTCGTAGGGTCTGCAGAAAATAATACAACAAACTTCCCTAAAAAACCCTAAGTCCTGAGAGTGTTGTCCCTCATGAGAGTGTTGTTGGGCCTCTGGGCCTGCAGATACACCCTTCTCTGCATGTTGGGTTTTTGCTCTGACGTCTCATGTCAATCATCATAAAAATATCATGAGAAAGGGGCGGGTGCAAGGCCCCTACCCGGAGTGCAGCCATATGACTACAAACCAATGCATTGTTGGAAACAGACTTCTGACAGTTCTTGTATTTCGAAGCGATGCTGATCAGAAATAGCTGGAGTTTGGGGTTAGATAGCTGTCAATAAGAAACATATTCATAAAGACAAAGTTTTCAGAAAAATATGAATACAGCATTTAGTTTTACGTTTGACATGTCTATTTTGAATACAATTTGTCTTTGTTTTGAATACGATGCTTGCTTGTCTTGAATACGGATTTCTCCTGATAACAAACTTTCAAAAATACTTCACAGGGTCACAGGCATTTACATCGAGTTCTGCAATATCAATTCAACTAAGTGTGCCTGCGCATTGCGACTCATTTATAAAACGACAATAGAATTAAACTTTTTAGAATGTTATTGACCTTGATACTGTAGCTCTGATGGGAAAAATACTATTTCTAGCAGTTTTTTTTTGTTCGTCTTTTTTGACCAGGTGACTACAGTGAAGCGTCTAAACAATGCAACAGACCCAGAAGTCGTGGCAAAAAAAGAGAGATGTTAAAAGAGAATGATAAAAAAAATAAAAACGCCCTAGCAGGCAGGGGAGGGATCTCCGTCTCTTTGCTGCTGCCCACCGGTGTTGTGCCAAAGTACATTTCCCCTGCCAGATTTTGCTTCCCCAGTTGCATCGTTCTGGCAGGGGGAACGTACCTTGGCAGCGGCGACATATTAGAGTGGGAGATCCCTGCTTAGCCGGGCAGTTTATTCTTGTGACAGGCAGGCGGGCGTGCCTGCAGCAGCCCCTGGACCAGTCCAGATGTACCTCCCAGAAGCCGGCATAGTGAGCGTGTCCACTACAGCTCCATAGGTCCTGCGACAGACTATAGACTGAATCCGCCTTCATCCAACAGTAACCGGGACAGGATCTGGAAACCCTGCTGCCCAGAAAGGGATCCAGCAGGTTAAGAAAATGAATGGAAGTTCAGGAAACTACAGATCGATCCACCATATTGGATGTTTTCTCCCCGCTGTCACTGAAAACATCACATGCCCGAAGTTGAGTCCCTGATTGGTTGAACAGACGCAGCCGCCTCCCCAGAGTTTTAGATTTTTTTAACTCTGTCCAGCGGCCGCTCAATTTGCACCATCCATCCATCCATCCATCCATCCATCTTCTTCCGCTTATCCGGGACCGGGTCGCGGGGGCAGCAGTCTAAGCAGAGATGCCCAGACTTCCCTCTCCCCGGCCACTTCCTCCAGCTCCTCTGGGGGGACCCCGAGTCGTTCCCAGGCCAGCCGAGAGACATAGTCTCTCCAGCGTGTCCTGGGTCTTCCCCGGGGCCTCTTCCCAGTGGGACATGCCTGGAACACCTCCCTAGGGAGGCGTCCAAGGGGCATCCGAACCAGATGCCCAAGCCACCTCAACTGGCTCCTCTGCACCACAGAACCTAAATTTGTGTCTTAACCATAGACTTTCCATTGAAACTGGCCGCCTCTGCAATGCGAATGGTGTTAGGTGTTCAGGCACCTTAAGACCTATTAGAGTCTTTTCTAAAAGGAACGACATAGAACAATGTTTCTTATTGTATTTGCTGTTTTTTATTTGGCATGGTCTAGTTCATTTTTCACGCATTGTATATCTTTTACAGGACAGAAGAGATGCACTTGGAATATGTCTTAAATGTTCTATGTATGTTTCAATAATTTAAACAAAAGTGAAAATAAACTCTGCTTTTTTAGTTAGATGATCTTTTATGAGTATTTTAACCTTCTTTTGACAGTCTTTCAATCAGTACAGTTCATTTTATTACAGCATCACTTAGCTGTTCCATTTCAAGAAAATATTTTCTTACAATGATTTTAGTTGCCAATTTGCTTATTGTTAAATCAAATAGAAATAAAATAATTGTATGTACACAGTCAATGAATGAGTACATGTATTTATAGGCTTGACCTGAGCTCACTCTTTCCTATTTCATATTATGAGGCGTAGAAAAAGGACTTCTTCTTCTTTATCGATCATTATTTACATTCAAGATTCTCTGCATTTTCTGTTTTGACTTCCATTAAAGAGAGAACTAGTTCCGTTCTGCAGACACAGGACGGCTGACATTTACCAGACTCTCTTCCTCTCCCTCCTTCAGTGAGGTTCCAACCCACCAGCAGGTCCTGACCCCTCAGGCTGACCCTCTGCCCCCACTTCCGGGGACACTCCAACGTCCAGCAGCGCAGACACAGCACAAGAGGTTTGGAGAAACTAGACAGAAAAGCGGAGTGCTCTGTGGCCACGCCCCTCGTGGGCGGAGCCTGTGTCTCTGGCGCCTCGCGGCCTCAGTGTCACAAAGTCCAGAGGAGACTCCGGCCGCCTCCGCCGCGGCCCCCGGTAAGTGCCCCGCGTCCCGGCGCGGTCCGAGCGGCGCGCGCCGGTCCAGGCCGCGAGCTTCCGCGCGGATGAATCTGTCCGCAAAGCGGCGGGACTCCGCCAACTACTTGGTGAACTTCCTCCGGGGTGGGGGGCGGGGGTCTCTTTCTTCTGCGCTCCGTGGGTCTCGGTGGTGGGGGTGGGGGGTAAACCGCCCTCAGTCCGTTAGTCGCTGGGGAGGGGGGTTGTCAGCGGACGTTCGGGCTCAGTTCGGTTCGAACTTCCCGTTAACTGAGACCGAACCGCCGCTTTCTTGACGGAGACGCTTCCGCGGGCATGTTCAGAGCGCGAGCACGAGACGAGGAAGATGCTAGAGGAACGCGTGCGTGTGACATGAGTGACAGGAAAGTTTTAGCGGGGGGGGGTTCTTGTTCTGTGGGACTGGAGCGGACAGAAGTTCTGACGGGAACCGGATCTTTCTGGAGCCTGTTTGGACAAATCCACACATGACTTTTGGGAAGTTTCGGATCAGAAAAAGTTGAAGCGGGATCAACAGCTGCATTTCTTGGTTTTGTCTCATCTTCATCAGTAACTGGAGGGCTGCAGGTGTATTTGTATGCTGTACGCTGTACACTGGGAATCGAACCTTTTATTTTGGAATGCTGTGTGTGGTAGGACTGATGGAATGCAGGAACCCCAGTGTTCTACAGAACTTCAGCTTCGTTCATCATCTTCCTGCTGTAGAGACCGCCTCCTCTGACAGATGTTCTTCTCCTTTGTGTTTCTTGTTCTGGGCTGTGGGTTCTGAAGGTTCTGCAGGAGTCCGCTCTGACGCCAGAGGCTGAAACCGGATCCACAAACTCTTCATATAATTACAGCTGGAGAGGAAGACTGCAGCCCAGTTACTGTTTAACAGATACAATTATAGAGGCCCAGTTGTGAGTCTGTGTGTTTATTGGACTATGTGGGTTTGTGTGTGTTTACTGGACTGTGTGTAGTATGGGGTAAGGTAACTCAAATAGAAACGTATGCAGAAAGACAAAGTTGTGCACAAACTAATACTTAATGCTCGGGATTCACTGCAGTGAGACGATAATGAAAGTGTTTGTCCGCATCCTGAATAGTAGCAGAATACCAAATGAGGATGTGGTTTTTCTAGAACAGGGGTGGGCAACCTAGTGCACGTGTGCCAGCTGTGCACGCGGAGGGAAAGACAGTGGCACTCAGGGGTGTGACAACAACGTGCACGTGGTTTGTGGTGTCTGTGTCGATCGTATTTGGAAAAATTCTGCTTTGAGTGACAAACTCTTCTCCCAATGAGCTTCTTTCCTCTATGATATCATAAGGAAAGGGTCCAGTTTGATCCCCGCGCCCTCCAGCCAACTGTCGTTGTGTCCTTGGGCAAGGCACTTCACCCTCCTGGCCTCCAGTGTGAATGCGTATGAACGTCCCAGTGATGGTCAGAGGGGCTGTAGGTGCGATGTAGCGCCCCAGGGCAGCTTTGGCTGCATCAGTAGTTTATCATCCAGTATGAATGAGGAATGAATGAATAATGGATATACATTGTAAGCGCTTTGAGCGTCTGCAAAAGCGCAGATAAATCCAATCCATTATTATTATTATTATTATTATTTGGTCATGTTGTTGGTGTCACAGCAGCAGACATTTATGAAGTTATTAATTCTGTGTGTTTAATAATAACCAGGTCAGATTATACCCAGACTATTTCTGTGCTGCCAAAAGTCAGGATGTAAGCAAGTTTTAAAATCATACTACAATCAACATACTAATCAAGAATTACATTGTTCAATTGCAGAACTTTCATATTACTGTAATTAGCATACTAACAAAAATGGTAAATGGCGTAACCTTCTAGAGTGCTTTTCTACCTTCACTGAAGCGCTTTGCAGTCAGGGTTCCTTTCACCCATTCACACACTGATGGCGGCTCCGCTGCAGAACATTGGCGCCAACCTTCCATCACAGGCGATGTGGGGAAAAAAAGGAAAATCATTACATTTGACATGCAATAAAAGCACCCTCACATAAATAACTTACATGAACCTACTCCGGCCCTGTCTCATAATGGAACAAAAGATAAATAAGCCAGAAGCATACGCTTGTTTTTTCAAAGTTGTGAAGTTCTTAAAAATATTGATGGTATTTTGTTCTGACGTATCCTATCCTGTTGCTGTCGGTATGACATAGCACGAATGCAGTACTTTGGGTTTTTAAACAAACATAGCTGCAGTACTATTTCAACTTGCTTGTTTAATATTGTTATGAAAGCACTTTTTTCAGTTAATGCCAAAATATGTTTAAAAAAACTATTTGATCTGCTGTTCGTGAATAATTTTTTTTAGATACATTGGAATTGTGGTTGTATTTCTTTGTGTTGGAGTTCGCTTTATAGTGGGCTGAATGTCGGACTGTGTCACTGGACACCAGTGTTCGCTTCTTAGAACAGGAGGTGAGTTAAAAACAAATCCAATGTGGGTCCTTAGACCTCACGGTGCTGCCTTACTGGGTCTCCCTGTGCCTTAAAAATACTGGATTGTGTCAGAAAGGGCATCCGGCGTGAAAACTCTTTGCCTAACCACCTGTGCGAATTCTGTGGCCACCCCTAACGAAGACACGCTGAAAGGCAAACAAGAGTTTTGCTTTATGGTTGATGATAGCACAGTTGTTAAGGAGAACATTTCAAATTGGCACTGCATGTCATGAACGTTGTTGACCCCTGGATAGTGCTGGGCGCGGGAACGATAACTAACGATATCGCAATAGAACCTTTTCTAGATAGAAATATGTGCAGTGACGTGTGGTGAGGTTCATAGCTGGGGAGGCACTGACGTCATCAGTCAGATTTACCGTTAATTCACCGTTTGATTTTCAGCAGTGAAAGTGTGTTGTTTAAAATTCCATTTCAATATTTTTTTCCAAAATCACTCAAATTGTTATCATTGCCTTTCTGTTAGTTCTAAATGAAGTCCGTGTGTCGCTCCCTTGTTTTATGTATATGGTCTCTCCTCCTGAAGAAACTCATTAACAACCTGTTTGTAGAAGTCTTCCTTTTCTTTCTTCAGTTTTCTCAGTGGAGATCACTACCAGTGACGTATCTAAACAAATTCTTGAGTTTTGGGGTTTAAAAACGTGTTCCTGTATTTAGAAAATGATGCTAAACATGTGAAAGAATAATAGGACAGCTGCACTTGACTTTCTACTTCTAATTCTATTATTCTTTAGCTGCAGTGTCAAATTCTCTGGGCTCATCAGCGCCCTCTGCCTTGTGTCATGCGTACTGCCTGCCTCACTTAGTATTACTAGTGTATTTCTAGCTTCACCTTCTAGTTAGATGGTCAGTCACCACATGACAAGTAACTGTTTGCGTAAACTTTGCTATGTTTAATGGCTCCTCTACTGTCTGCACGCGAGGTAAACAAGCGCACACAAGACATGCTAACTCCTGCGGTAGTTCTGGCTGTTGCTTAAATGGCATAAATATAGCCTTCAATTCCACAGTTATTTGACCAGGATTTATGATATAGTGTTAGGGTTAGACTAAGCACAAGACCTGGTCTTTTGAGTAAAAAGAAAAATGTTTGCAAATAAGAAATACATAACGACCTAAAAGAGCTGTAGGAAATAGACCTTTAAATTGCCATTCTACCCAAGAAAACTTGGGTAGAATGGCACCTTCCCATTGCTGCTGGTGTATTTAAAGGCTGTGCTTCCTGGTTCCCCTTTTTTGGCCTCTGAGCACAGCCAAGTAGAACCTCAGCCACACCCTCAAGTCAAAACAGCTGATAACAATTTAACTGCTCACAAACCACATTAACCACAAACATGTTACAAGATGAGCACTTCAAGTAAACACAGTGAAAGCACAAAGTAAATGTAAATATCTTTACTAAAAGAAATGTGTGTATTCACAGCGAAAACTGAATCCTAAGAAAGTGAAAACATTTATTTCAAAAACTAATGTCTAATTTTCTGTCTTGCAAGAAAAAAATGTTATCAAGAAAGTTTTTCAAAAGCAAAACAATCTCAGTATTAGAAAACCAGTTTTAGAGACTAGATGTTTTTCTTAAAATAAGAATACAAATAAGACCATTTTTCCTATCCAATTGGCAGATTTTTTTCATTGTATTTTTTTTGTTAACTAAAGAAAATCTCTCAGTGGGGTCAGCTTTTTGACTTATTTTCTAATGGTCCTGTTTTAGCATTGTTTATTTAAGAATATAGTGTGAAATTGTAAAGGTTTTTTCCTGTGTCTTTGTTTTTTAAATTGGGTTTGTGTGTGTGTCCTAGAACTGAGCAGATAAGCTAAAACATGTTTCCAGGATAAATGCATGATGACAGTGTAGTCTGCAACCTCGAGCATGACAAAAAAGCAAAGTCCAGCAGTTTCTTTGCTGTTTGAAATGTATTCTGGGATAGATAAACACATTTTTTAAGAGGCAGGATGTGGATGTTAATGATTGACTTTGATCACCACATTCACTACCGGGAGGTGAGTTGGATTTGCTGGGAAAGGAGGCCAGACAGACTCGGAAGGCCTAAATGTTTTGTGTTGAGAATGTCTGGCTGAGCCCACGGTCAGAAGGAGCTTCAACTCTTTTATCTTGAAGAGCTTTAATCAGGCACAGAAAGAGGCTGAAGACGTGGAGTTCAAATAAAGCGTTTTCTACCTCCATCATCAAAGCTGCTGTTCAAAGCTGTTGGTGAGGGTTTGTTGTGCCAGTAGGGGGTCCAATCCACTAATCCAATGCTGGGTGCCAGATGTAAGGTTTGCCACCAAGTTAATGGAATTCAATCAAGCCTGGCTGGCTTGTGGGACTGGCAAAGCAGCTGACAGTTATCAACTGTCCAAGCAGCATTTGCAGTGGTAACAACTTAAGAGTGTGAGGAGTTTGGGAAGGCCATGGAAGGCCAATATTGGTCAGACTCAGAAGCCACTCAACATCTTAGGAGGGGAAAGCGGTTTTCTGGCAAAACTACAGTACAGGCAGTGAATTATTTACCTTGACCGAGGGCCTTGACTGAGGTAGAGCTGGATGGAATACTTTGAGGATCTTCTGAATCTCACGTACACATTTCCTACTGAGGATGCAGAAGTGGGTTATAATTTCAGTTCTTTCTGAGTCTTTCAGACAAAACTCCATCGTTCAGGCTTACCTCCTTTTATACATTTTTTCTGCATTTAACCTGTTAATTTATTTTTTGATTTGATTTGAAATGGTTTATGTCAAGAAATCAAAGTAAGAAATAGTACATAAACAATACACAGAAAACCCTTTCGCAGACCAATTAAACATTGTATAATTGTAGATTGCTTGGAAGGGAGTGGAAGAAAGCAGATTTATATAATCCCACCTCGTATTCACCTAACCATTTTCTTTACATATGTTATCAGTTTCCGGTTCATAACTTATAATCAGAGCTTTATACTTTACCAACACAGATTCAAACCGTTAAGAATTCTTAAGCTTCAATAAATTATGTGACAAGATGAAATACATAACGATCATGACACTGGACATAATTATTTCAGAATTTATCAAATCAAGCTTTATTTATCGAACACTTTTCCAACAAAAGAAGCTCAAAGTGCTTCACATTAAAAACATTTCCAAATTTAAAAGTCAAACATTCAGACAAAATTAATCACACATTCAATGCCCCCCAATACACCCCCCACACACACACACACTTGCATACAACACAGTAAATCTTAAAATGAGACACCAAAATATGAAAAGAGAATTAAAATGAAGTGAAATTGAAATCTGGCTTGAAACTAAGCGGGGAAACGATATATCAGGGACCTGTCCACATCAGTGACCCCTCACTTACGTTCACAGAAGAAGCCAACATAGGATCCCCCTGATCAAAGCAAGAAGCCGGACCCGCTAGATCCCAGTGTAGACCCTGTTCACTAAGAAGGAGGTCCCCCAGAGGAAAAGACTGGAGTTAAAACAAAATGTAAAAGATAAAACATACGTAAAAGTACTTAAAAGTATAAAAAATAGAGCCAAAAAAAGCGATTAGTAACAAAACACATAGATAAATGCATTATTAAAGAATTACATAAATAAATAAATAAGTCATAACAAAGAGTTATAAATCAGTAAGAGTGGAATAAAAAAAAAATGAAAGAAGCTAAAAAAATGAATAACATAAAAGTGTTTAAATATCAATAAGTTCCTAAATGTCAACTAAAAGTCAAATTAAGAAGGTAGGTCTTGAACCTTCCTTTAAAAACACTAAGAGTCTCTGCAGCCCTGAGGCTTTCTGGGAGACTGTTCCACTGGCGAGCTCCATAGTAACTGAAAAAGGCCTCGCCGTAGGTTTTAGTTCTAACTTAAGGAATAAAGGAATAAAGGAAATAGGGCCGGTACCAGAGGACCTCAGGGTCCACGAGGGCTCATTTCTTAAAATCATATCAGACAGATATGACGGCTCAAGACCATAAAAACATTTATAAACTAATAAAAGAATTCTAAAATCAATCCTGAAACGCACAGGGAGCCAATGCAGCCATTTTAAAATCGGTGTAATATGTTCCTGCCCCCTGGTCCTCGTCAGCACGCGTGAGTTTCGTAGGAGTTGAAGGTTTGATATCCTTTTTCTGGGAAGACCAGAGAGCAGGGCATTACAGTAATCTAATCTGCTGAAAATAAAATAATGCATCAGTGCCTCTGTGCTGGAAAGAGAGAGAAATGATGATAAAATCCTGTCTTTGTTATATTTGTAATCCGTGGAATAAAATTCATCTCAGAGTCAAAAATAACACCCAGGTTTCTCACACATTGAGGAGTTTTTTAGTTTTGTAGTTTTGATCAAGCAGTCTCTCTCTTGTCTTCAGAACCGATGACTAAAACCTCTGTTTTGTCCTGGTTGAGCTGTAAGAAGTTCTCTGTCATCCATGACTAAATGTATAAGATACAGTTTAAAAGAACATTTACTGACTCCTCGTCATCACGAAACACTGCGATGTAAAGTTGTGTCATCAGCGTAGCTATGAAAACAAACGCCATGCCTCCTCATGCCGTCCCCAAGTGGCAGCATGTATAGATTAAAAAGTAGTGGGCCTAATATTGATCCTTGGGGGACTCCACAATGACTTCATTGGCCTTTGAGGAGTATGTATCCATACTTACGTAAAATCTTCTGTCTGTGAGATAGGAGTAAAACCATTTCAGAACAGTACCGAAGAGGCCCAGACTTCTCAGCCCGTTAAGTAGAATATTGTGATCTACTCAGCATTCAGATCCAGTAATACCAGGACTGAGAGTTTCTGAGAGTCTAGGTTACATCTAATATAATTTACTATTTTAACAAAGGGTGTCTCCGTACTGTGGTTTGCCCTAAAACCCGATTGATATTTTTCATAGATATTTTTCCTACTTCAAAAATTATTAAGTTGGACAAAGCATAGCATAAGCAAATCAAGCATCTAAGTTTAAAATAAGTGCAGATTATTTTTAATTTTAAAAATCTGAAGTTATAAGACTTCCAGTTCCGGTTCACGAGTCCACACAAGGCTTTCTTCGGCTCTCGATTCCTGACGTTTTTAGGAGTGTTTTTTTTTATATATTCTTTATATTAAACAGCAGATATTCTGCTACAGAGAGAGCTGAACATGGCACCTAAAGCTGAACTGGCAGAACTTAAAGCTGTATTGGCAGATATCCAAGCCAAACAAGCGGACATCCAAGCTAACCTAACTTCTCTGCTGCCAATGGAAGCTAAGCTAACTCCACTGCTGGCTATGGAGGCCAAGCTAATTCCACTGTTGGCATTGGAGGCTAAGCTAACACCTCTGCTGGCACTCGTACAGGAATTCCGACAAGAAAAAGTACGAAATGAACAACAGGATAATCGGCTTGACCTCATGGATAGAAGACAGAACAACGTGGATCAACAAGAATAAATAACATAATTCTTACGGGATTTCTACTCAAACCAAGAGCTAAGCCTGGTGCAGCTAACGTTAGCACGGATGCTAGCGGAGCCCCTATGAAAAGAGCCGAAACTGTTGAAGCTCAAGTCGGATCATTCCTCACTTCCAAAGGGATTTCCTTGGATTTGAATAATATAGAGGTCTGCCACCCGCTTCCCAGGAGAAAGGAGTCAGATAAACCAGCGATCCTCATCAGGTTTGTGAATCAAAAGCACAAAATTGCTCTGATGAGGAAAAGAAAACTGCTGAAAGGTTCAAAGATTTACATTAATGATCACTTATCGAAACATCACGCATTGTTGGCTAAGCATGCCCGACTCCTGAAGCGGAAAAACAGATCCAGAGCACATGGGTGCAGAATTCCAGGATCTACGTTAAACCAAACGGTCCACCGGGCCTGACCAAGGCTGTGGTCATCATCAACATGAAAGACTTTGAGAAGTGTATGGTCACGGATGTCTGAGCCTTTATTTGATGCGAAATAAGAATCAAATATGATTTCAAGAAAATATGGCGCCGACTCTTAGATCAACTTTGACCTGATTTTCAGCAGCGATTTCTGCCCTGCAGACAACACAAAGTCTGTAGTCATAGCAACGAGGAGAACTCTATAAACTCTGTTCTAACCTGAAGGACAGCTGTTAATCAGGAGCAGAACCCAGGAATACCGTCTTGGCTGATGGCATGAATCATATCACTAGACACAGTTCCCTGAAATGTGATTAATGTCAAAGGATCTACTAATGAAACAACCTGCACTTATTGATTTTCTACATCTGATTAAAGTAAATGATCTCTCAGACACATGTTTTATTGTTGCCTCTTTCTATTCTTGATTTGAAGAAATGACTTGTCTGATGAAGATAGCCAGCATCTACTTGATATTTACTGATTCTGATCTTTTTGTTTTGTTTTGTCTTTCTTTATTCTTTAGTTTTTTCTTTAATTACTATTATTGTGTTTATTATCATTTTTGATTTATTCACATCATTGATTTTTTTATGATGAAACTATTTTTAAAATTAAAAAAATATAAATATTATATTTTTGATCATTATTCTGTATTATTATTTTTGCATAAGCTCCAATCAAGTTTAAAATAGTGTTCTACTTACTTGCAAAGCAGTATGACTTATTGTTACTCAAGGATGTTTAATTACTTGTATACTGTCAGTACAGTATAAGTACCAGATTATTAGTTACGAACCGGTTGATATCTAATGTAAAGTAAATCGTATGGGTGAGTCAGGGTGGGATTATATAAGTTCGCTTCCTCCCACTCCCTTTCAAGCAGTCAATCTTCTGAT
Source organism: Oryzias celebensis (assembly GCA_014656515.1). NCBI lineage: Eukaryota > Metazoa > Chordata > Actinopteri > Beloniformes > Adrianichthyidae > Oryzias > Oryzias celebensis. Next base: position 208,352 of record BNCR01000005.1, read on the forward strand.
GTCTAGTTATCCTATGTTTGACACGACTACTGTTACAAATCTTTATGGGTGTTGATTGTGTTACACATGTCTTGTATATCTTGTCTGCTTGAAATAAACCATTTCAAATCAAATCAAATAAGTCACATTTTGATAAAGCAAGTGAAGTGATGATTAGAGATCAATCCTTTTAACAATATCAATAATTGATACAGGAAGTTTATTGTTATGATTTTATGGTGATGCTGTGCAATAAAGAGGTCCATATTCCTTTGTTTGTGGATTGTATTCCTTCTTTTGCCGCCTGATTAACAGCTGTTCTTCTGGGCTTAAGAGAGTTTATATAAAGTGTCTTTCTTAACTCTCTCACACACACATCGGGTTATAGTTCAGACTGATCATGTCTGGGGTGTGTGGGGTTTGTTTGTCCAGTGTGAAGTTTGTTGAGGACCACTGAACCCTTGTGGTGAACCACATGCCGTCAAAGTTGTAGGTTAGAGGGAGCTCCATAGCGAGCATTTTCTACCGGTCTGACGTCACTCAGAAACTTCTGGTATCTGAGTGACGTCGTTCTTCCTCAGCATCCTGAAGAGGTGGAGTCTCTGCTGGACTTTAGTCTGTAGTTCAGAGGTCTTTTTGCTCCAAGTCAGATCCTCCTCTATCTGTCAAGCAGAGGGCTCAGTACTATGAGGAGCCAGTGCTTTGGCCGTGGGGGGGTGTGACACACAGCTCTGAACCTCCAGCTTGTCAATCAGTCAGGGAGGAAGAACAGTGTCAGAGAGATCCTCTTTGGTCTTCAGGAATGTGACTTTCTGTTTTTCAGCATCTCCATCTTCTGGCTGCAGGTCCAGACCAACAATAGCTGAGGGCTTCATGGAGGTGAAACGGATGGAAGAGGTGCTCAACAAAACATTCAGATGACAGCAGCTGGTCTCACCGGTCAGCTGACTGCAGACTGAGGCCTCGCCCCCGCCGCGCTCGTCCTCCAGCCATGTTGCTGAGGAGGAAATTGTGTGTCGCTGTCCTGGTCGCTGCCGTCCTCCTTCTCATGCTCGCAAGCCAGAGCATCCACAGAAGGCAATTCCTGCCCATATTGATGGCCCCGCCCATCAGCCAGGCTCCGCCCATCAGCACGGACTCTGGTAAGAGGACATCAAGAAAGAAACTAATGACAGAAATATTGACATCAGAACCTTCTTAAAAGAGATGTTCTCCTTTGATGGATGGTTAAATGGAAGTCTTCATACTGGCAGAGGAACAGCATGTTTCTCAGGTTCTACATGTTTTTGACATATAATTCTACATGGTCCTCAGCTGCTTTTGGCTTCAAAATTCTGTTGAAATCTCATTAGATAAAACCAGCAGAATCGTTGTGCGGTGGGTCAACCTTTAGGCATCATGTTTGCTCTGCAGGATCTGTACCATGTGTGTATATGGATCTGAAGATCTGCTCTGGTTCAGAGGTCCTCCCAGACATTCATGTTTTTGTTGGCAGAGATCAAACCCACGGAACCTCACGCCATCATTAACCTCACCCCCCCCATAAAGCCTCAGGCTGCACAGGAAGAGCAAAAGGAGGAGAAAGATGCCAGGAACAACCAACCTGCCCATGATGTCCAGAACCAGCAGAGGTAACTGACCCACAGTCCAGCTCTGAATCGATTGGACTCCTCCCAGTCTCCTTCATTCATGTGTTTCTTCCTGACTCCTCCTGGCCCTTTCCTTTCCAGGCAGTGTGGTTGCTTGGGTTCCTGCGTTTCGGAGCTGGGGGGCTCGGACTGGTTCAGCAAACGCTACGACCCTGAACAGGAGCCCCTCCTCAGAGATGACCTCAGTGGTGTTGAACCTGCTGCTCTGCAGTGGTGGCTGGTGAGGACCAAAGGAGTCTCACTCCAACCATCCAGGTTTCTTTAGTAAAATGGGTCCCAGGAGTCTGTAATGATGACTGTGCAGCTTTTAGCCAAACTCAAAAAGACTTTGTCATTTTTTAAGACATGTTTAATGTCCAGCGGCAGTAGCTCATTAGAAATACAGTTCTGGCTTGTGGGCGGGGCTTTTGGCTCAGATAAACCCCGCCCCCTCCCTCTGTCTACACGCTAACGGCGAGTTTAAAGCTCCAAGTTAGCATTAGCAGCGCAATAATAACGGCGAGCAATATTGGATCAATCCAGCTGTACAGTTTGGAGCCAGAGGCCAGCTCGGACCAGGACATGAATGCACCAAGGAGGCGGAGGAGCACGCCCATTTCAGGACCTGCGTCATTAGTCGGAGCTTTTTCTAGCATCCAGTTTCTGATCCAAATACTCAAAATTCTTTCTCTGTTCTGAGAAAAGGCTCCAAGAACATGTTAGAAGGACATGTTAGAAACAGAGACGTTTTCGTTGAAGCGGGGATTTAAATAAAGATTTATTCGACTGTTGTTTTGTAATGTATGAAATCGACTGATGATGATCAGAGTTGAACTTCATGGTCTTTCAGATGCTGGAAGTCTAGAACGGTTCCTGAATGTTCTCTGCATGTGGAAGTTTCTTGATGACAAAAGTCAGTTTGGACGTTTCTCTACGTCTCAGTCAGAACTGGAGTTCTTCTGTTGGATGAAAATGTGACGCATTTCAGTGGCAGTAAAGTGATGGACCTGAAATGAGCAGAGCTCCTCAGAGTGAAGACAGAAAATCTTCTCTGTGTGTGTGGGCTGCTTCCTGTAGGGGGCGCCACAGTAAATCATCTGCTTCCATCTAACCTTCTTCACATCCTCCTGCCTCATGTCCTCCTCTACATCCATGAACCTCCTCTTTGGTCTGTCCTGACATCTCCAACATTCTACCAACATCATCATTGTTCCTCCTCTGCTTCACCCACAGAACCTCTCTTCCCCGTTTTCCAGCTCTCTTCCATGTCTGGAACATCTCCAACTGTCTTCTCTTCTCCTGCAGACCTCCTCATCCAAACTGCAGCTCCTCTCTCTGGATCAATGCAGCTCCTTCTGACTCCTCTGTTTTTCTTTAGAAACCTCCGTGCTTCTCTTTCTGTGGACGAGTTCATTCTGTTCCTCGCAGATGTTTCTCTGACCTCAGTCCAGCTTCCTCTTCTCGTTCTTCATCTTCATTCCTGTGAAGTTTCTCCAACTCTAGAATTTTCTGTTCTTGTTCAAATGGAAGCAGAAGTTCCTCGTCATCCTCTCATTCTGCGGGACCTTCTTAAAAACTCAGAAACTCTTCTCAGGACCATCTGTCTTTCTGCTCTTCATCTTCTTCACCCTCACTGATCTTTGCTACTTCCTGCTTCCCTGCATCCTTCTCTTTTCCTCTGTTCTTGGACAACTTCCATCATGTCCTTCTTCATCCCAACCTGCTTCTCATCCTTCATCTCTGTTCCTTGGACTCAGCTGGTCAGATCCACGTCATGCACATCCTCATATGACCCTCCTTTGACCTTTCACCTCATGCTGCACCTCCCTGTACTCCTGTCTTTGTTTCAGTCAATCTTTTCTTCTTAACAAACTCCTGAACTTCTTCATTTAAAGTGATGTCAATAGTTCCGCCCCCTCCCCAACTGTGGTCATTTCCCAGCATCCTCCATGATGGATTGTCCTTTAAGACGGAAGCAGAAAGCCAGCGTCTGTAATCATTCACCAGAACTGCTGCCCCCCACCCCCAGCGCGCTGACTCATCAGAGGGATGTGCTGCAGTGACCACGCCCAGAAGCGGGACATCAAACCACGTCTGCCCAGTTTCTGCAGAAGCTGCATGTCCTGCCGTCCAAACCATTACCAGATTAAAGGGGGGAACCGCTGGACATGGGCCAGAACTTGTGTTTATTAGGGGGGGTTCTTGCCTCTCCAAATAAAAACCACTTTCTCCCTTCTGCTCTGCTGTCTCTTCAGGGTCTGCAGCGATCTGGAGGGGACGTTACGTTAAAGGAAGTGATGTCCCAAATGTTCAAAGTCATTTCCCCCCCGAGCCTGGACACCAAGCCCCTCCCTTCACGCTGCCGCAGTTGTGCCGTTGTTGGAAACTCTGGGAACCTGCGTCAGTCTGGTCATGGCGAGCGGATCGATTCCCACAGCTTTGTGATCCGGTGCGTACGTGTAAATGGCGCCACGCTGAGGTTGTGTTTTAACCCCCTCCTGCTTTCAGGATGAACAAGGCGCGTACTCGAGGGTTTGAAAAGGACGTGGGGAACCGGACCACTCATCATTTTCTGTACCCGGAGAGTGCTGTAGACGTGGACGGCGGCGTCAGCCTCGTCCTACTGCCCTTCAAGCTCAGAGACCTGGAGTGGCTGACCAGCGCGCTGTCCACCGGACACATCAAGACGTAAGACATTTCTGCGCCTCTTCTCAGACGGGTTTCAGTGAAGTCTGTGAGCGTTTCAAGATCCGTTCAGTTTACAGCTGATAATAAAACCGACGTTTTCTGGTTTCCGTGAAGACCAGGAGGAGCAGGTCGTCATGAAAGACCTTTGATCGATTGATGTCATTCTAAAGGAAAGACAACTGTTTGTTCAGAGAGCTTTGGCTCCGCCTTCAGCAAACAACCTGCAGGTTTACAGGTAGACTGCACAGGTAACGTGATGAAACTCGCCTTTGAGAGCTGGACAGATCCACAGGGGTGTTTTAGATTAGAAATGGTTTATTTCAATAAAATGCAAGTGGAATACAATCAATCAACGGAAGTGTCCATCCAACTAGGCATCAAATGATTGCTTGAAAGGGAACAAACTTATAGACATTATTTTACTGTCATTTAAAATAGAATTGTGACGTAAACTCACAGATTTGTGGATCTGCTTCCTCTTTCATGCCTAGACAAGGCTCAGGGTTTGAACTTTAACCTACAGAAAGGGACAAAGCTAACGGGACATAGAACTGTGTTTCCTGTTTGTTTCCAGGACCTACATGAGGGTTAAGGATCGAATCCAGGCCGACAAAGACAAGGTCAGAACGTCATCTCCATCACTCGCCTCTTTCTTTCTGCCGCCTCGGGTTGGGCGTGGCTTGATGTAAGCTGGAAACTGTCACTCACCACATGAGGGCGCTGTTGTCCATGCAGGTTCTAGTGGTGAATCCGGTCTTCTTCAAGTACGTTCACGACCAGTGGACCGATCACCACGGCCGGTACCCGTCCACCGGCATGCTGGCCATCATCTTCGCTCTGCACGTCTGTGATCAGGTCAGCAGGGGGCGCTCTTCCTCTCATCAGTCAGAGTCACACCTAACGCCTTTCCTCTGCAGGTTTCTGTGTTTGGTTACGGCGCTGATGAGCAGGGGAACTGGCACCACTACTGGGAGGAGAACCGACACGCTGGCGCTTTCAGAAAGACGGGGGTCCATAATGCCGACTTTGAAACCGAAGTCATCCAACAGCTCGACAAAGAGAGCAAGATCACTCTGCACCACTAACGCCACCACTGCCCCATGATTGGGGCTTCTGCGGCCCCGCCTCCTAAAGCCCCGCCCCGCGAGGCCCGGCTGTGGGAGGGTCAACCGCATGCTGGACTGAAGATGCTGTTCCATCTGACATTCTTGATGCCTGTGGACACCAGTGATGAAGAAGCAGCACGTCTGCTGGGAATGACCACACGGAGCTTCGCTCTGAGGGGAACGACCATGCCTTTCCCTGCTTTTTTTACGCCGCCATGTTGATTTTATAGTTCTTTTATCTGACTTCTTTGCTGGGGGGTCTTCCAGCCTTCGTCTAACCTATAAGATGAACTTTCAGTGAATGTTTACACGAATCCCTCCACATAAACCAGCTTTATTCTGAAAGGTTCAGGAAGCCACCAGATTTGACCCAATCAGAGCTTTCCTTGAATTAAAAGTTTTATTGCGAGCCTCCCGATTACAACCAGAAAAATGACAAAAACCAAAAGAGAGCCCCACCCCAGCTGCATCCTTTGCTTCCACTTCAGAAACATCCAGCATGATTATCCCTCTGAGCTGAAATCAAATGTAGCTAAAAAGTTCAGGAAAATCTCAGAAATCCAGCAGGATCCTGGTGGGGCTCCACTGGAGAAACGTCTGGATACTTCCATCATCATTTCTGCTGCTGGAGAATAAAGGAAGGATTCAAACGAACCTCCAGCATGGTTGAAACCAACAGCAACACCGTCCACCCTGCAAACAAACCGCTTTGTAATAAAGATTTTCTTCTGGGTCCAGCTTGTGCATTTCTGTCAGTAGCAGTGGAGCATGGCGGCTGATCTTCATCGCAGCTGACGTTCCTGAAGACACTCTGCTGATCTGAAGGGTTTGTGTGGACTTTCTGCTCATTTCCTGGTTCTTGAAGGTCTTTGAAAGAATCTGCAGAATCCTCTTCATGGATGAACTTTCCTAATCTGCATCTGAGCAGCAAACACTCTGAGCTGCTGCAGTCACCTGAACAGCTTTAACAATGACAGAAGAATCAACAGAAAAGAAGCACTTTTATTTGTTGAACCAAGTGAGCCTGCAGCTGTGAAAGAAGTTCTGATGGACCGAACCGAGTCCAGGAGAACTGTCTGAGCTGTCAGCTGTTGGGACGTGGACGCACCGTCTCAGATCAGGATTTTAACCTGAATGTTGAGCTTCAGGTTGGTGTGGCGTCCGCCGTTATGCGGTCATTGTATGGGTCCGTTATGGTCATCTGTGGTCATGAGTTGTGGGTCATGACCCAAAGAACGAAGTCCCGGATCCAAGCGGCTGAAATGAGCTTCCTCCGTAGGATAGCTGGGCGCTCCCTTAGAAATGGGGTGAGAAGCTCGGTCACTCGGGAGGAGCTCGGAGTAGAACCGCTGCTCCTCCACATCCAGAGGAGCAAGTTGAGGTGGCTCGCCACCGGGTTCAGCATTAGCAGAAGTAGATGAATAGATGTTGAGCTTTGGTCTTCAATTTCCCAGAGTCCTTTGTGCTTTGGCATGGTCCATCTACAGCCTCACTGTGCGTTGACAAGCTGAAGAGCGGCAGCAGCTGCTGGTTTTGTGCCTTTTCTTCGATCACTTCAAAACAACACAGGAAGTGACTCGTGTCCCTTTCAAAATAAATGTTCTGTCTGCTGCTTTGAATAAAGGGTTTGGAAACATGAGCCTCAGACAGTTTCCTTTAACGGTGTCGTGACCTGAGCAGCTTGAAGTCCAAACTCAAAAGTCATTCATGATGTTTCCATGGTAACGGGAACATCTGCTGAAAGGAGGAGGCTGCACCTCAGGTAGGTTTCCAGGCTTTGTCTGACTCCAGGTACTAGAACAGAGGTTTGATGTGATCCATGACAGATCAGGTCTGGTGATGTGCTGATCCAGTTTCTGCTCCCTGGGTTCTGTTGCGAGTCCTGATGGTTCCTGGTCTGGCTCCTGGTTCGGCTCAGTCAGAGAGCAGCTGGACGAAAGAGGACGGGAACAAGCCCTTCTGCTCCGGTTTCTCCTCCAAATATCCGAGCTGCAGAGAAGGCACACCTCATGTTGGAGAACGTTACAGAACGTTGAGCAGAACACCTAAAGCTACGTCAGTTCCTGAGCAAACTGTCCAGTAAAAACAGTAATGCAGGATTTGCCAGTCAGAGAAGAGGAAGAGACACCTACCCACCACTCACTGTCCTCCTGTCCCACAACCACCAGCACCTGACCTTCAGAGAAGCTTAGCTCATCGTGGTGGTCTGCCTGGCAGTCGTACAGCGCCTGAGCGCGCTGGCCGGCAGCTCCGTGGCGCCTCTGCACAGGAGAACAGTTCTACTGCACTTAGAACCATTTAGGCTCCTGTACTTCTGCAGATGCACATTCTACTGAAATGATCCCAGTGAAATTAAAATTCTTTCCATCAGGAGTTTCTGAAGAGCAAGAGCTTTTGTTTGAACGTTGAAACATTTTGATGAAATGTTAAATGTTTTTGCAATTCAGAAAATTTTGATCTCAAAACTGTGGCTTTTGCTTGGTGGCACAAAAATCCCTCCATAATTGTCGGCATTGTTGTGCAGAAAGAAAAAAAGTGTTTTCTACAACTACAAAACTTTTTTACAGACGCACAAGACTTTACCAACAAATCTAACTGTTGAGCACCCACCAGATCATCATGAACGGAGTTAAAGGTGAGCTCACCAATGATCGGCGAGGAAGGGGCAGAGGGGCGGGGCCTCTGGTGTCAGACTCCACACTCTGAGGGCATTGGTGAGCAGGAGTGCCGTTGGGCGGGGCTTTGCTGACCAGCTTGAGGTAGCTGGACGAGGCGCCATCACTTTCTGCCCGACGAAAACCTCCAAGAAGAAGCAACAGGAGTTCAGATGTTTGACAGAAATGCAGCTGAAACGTAAAGTTTATTATTTCAAAAAGTCGTCCCAATTCTTTGCATTTGGATCTTAAAAATGAACAATTAAAAAGTTTGAATTCTGAAAGCTAAATGTTAGAAACCATTCCTGTTTCAATTCAATCATGGATGAAAACATGAAATGTTTAGTACATTTTTGTATTGAATTAAACAAAATGTTTTAATGAAAGCAAATGTTCCGGATCAATCCGTTTTCAAAGCGGAAACCTTTCAATGGTAACAGAATCTCTCCAGCTTCATTCTGCTTTTTAAAAACAGTTTTACAATGAAACTCAGAATGTGTTTTCATGACTAGTTTGAAGCTTTTTCTTTGCCTTCCCTAATCCTGCTGAGGTTTTCCGTTCAGAGCGTCTTCATTTCCGGTCAGGAATTACCTCTTCCTGCTCGCTCCGCCTTCAAGCTGTGAAGAGAAGCTGGACTGGAAACAGAAGGAGGTGGCATGAGGTTGGAACATCAGTCTGGTCTTAGTTCAGCTGCTTCATTAGAATTCTTTAAATTCTGAGTTTTCTTTCTAAGATTTTCTGCTTGTTTTTTTAAATAAAGTTTCTCATTTTTTCTATTTAGAGTAGAAAGTCATCAGTTGTTTTTGAAGCCATAAAAACAGGTTGTGTTCATTCATCAGATGAAGGATGCCCTGATCTCCCCGCATGTTCGTTTCTCTGCATCACCTGAAGGAGGAGTCCGGACCGCTGAAGATCCGGGGGCTGCTCGGCGGTCCGTAATCTAAACACACACAGAGATGATGGAGATGCAGCTCTGACAGATCATCGCTCAGGTGTTACCGTGCTTATTCGACTCGGAGCAGCTCCTTTTGTGTCGACTCGTAATGGCAGGGGGAGTTGATCCTCTGTTGGTCGTCACGGGGAGGAAGACTTCCCCTTCTTCCTCGTCTTCCTCCCTCCCTCCATTGTCTACGGCAGCTGGAGGAGGAGGAGGAGGAACACTTGGAGCTGTGAGAGGAAAGAGGCGGTGAAGAAGAGTCAGAGGATCAGACGATTCAGACGCTGCTGCACCTCAACATGAATGCGGCTTCACATCCTCCTCATCTCATCAAACACACGAAGCTTCCTGCAGTTCCTGCAGCGTAAGATGCCCCGCCCACACACAACCTGGCGAGCTACGCCTCAGGCCACAGAAAGCTTTTGATGGACTCTCAGTCTCTCGAGCTTCTCGTGTTCATGAAAACATCTCCAAACAAAAATCTCTTTTGTTTGGGTTTAACTGAACTGAAATCAGAATCTTTGAGAGAAACAGAATCGTCTCTGTGAGGAACTGGAGGTTCTGGTAGGACAGAACCAGGGGGTAGCTAGGGGTTGCTATAGAAACCGCAAAATTTGACAAAGCTGCACCATTGCAACCCCAAACATATAAATAATACTTTATTTAAAGATACTTAAACTCCTCCACTTGGTGAAGAAACACTCCACCCGTCCAGAGAGGACAAACTACCTTTCTCCGGTCTAGAACCATGGCCTCAGACTTGGCGATTCTGACCTTCATCCCAGCCGCTTCACACTCGGCTGCAAACCGTTCCAGTGCTGGAGGTCCTGGCTCCATGAAGCCAACAGGACAACATCATCTGCAAAGAGCAGAGAGGAAATCCTGTGGTTCCCAAACCAGACCCCCTCCGGCCCCTGGCTGCACCTAGAAATTCTGTTCATAAAGATTATGAACAGAACCGGTGATAAAGGGCAGCCCTGCCGGAGTCCAACATGCACCGGGAACAGGTCTGACTTACTGTCGGCTATGCAAACCAAGCTCCTGCTCTGGTCATACAGAGATCGGACAGCCCTGAGTAAGGCCCCCCGGACCCCTCATTACAAATATCTAACATGATAGCAGGTCATCATGTGGTGTTATGTTATTTTATTGAAATCATGAGTGAAGGAATTCTTTAAACTCGGTTGGATGTGAGTGAAATAAAACAGTATTTAATTTTTCTTCTGGGTCCAGTTTGTGCATTTCTGTCAGTAGCAGTGGAGCATGGCGGCTGATCTTCATCGGAGCTGACGTTCCTGAAGACACTCTGCTGATCTGAAGGGTTTGTGTGGACTTTCTGCTCATTTCCTGGTTCTTGAAGGTCTTTGAAGGAATCTGCAGAATCCTCTTTGGCATGGTCCATCTACAGCCTCACTGTGCGTTGACAAGCTGAAGAGCGGCAGCAGCTGCTGGTTTTGTGCCTTTTCTTCGATCACTTCAAAACAACACAGGAAGTGACTCGTGTCCCTTTCAAAATAAATGTTCTGTCTGCTGCTTTGAATAAAGGGTTTGGAAACATGCGCCTCAGACAGTTTCCTTTAACGGTGTCGTGACCTGAGCAGCTTGAAGTCCAAACTCAAAAGTTACGTCAAACTGAAATAAAACATTATTTAATTAGCTGCATTTAGTGCACAAATTGAGTTAGCCTAACAAATAGCTTTATCCTAACTCTCCTAAGATTATTGTGCATGTTTAATAAAGTTGTCTTAGGCTTAAATAATGAAATTAACAATGTTCAGTATCATACCTTTGTCCTTGTCCTGTTTCTCTAGGTCTTCTTTTCTCTTTTTTCTAAGTTGGATGCTGGATAGATTTGTTCTTTTCTTTTTATTGCGAGTTAGCATCCTCTGACACCAGCTACCGCTCAGCATCAGCATCAGCTCAGTCTCGGACTAAACCAATACTTGTTATAGTTTGTTTGAGAGACTGGAATTGAAAATGACAGTGAATGTAATCTGTAATTTGGTGTGATGTTTCATTTTAAGTCATTTGAGATTGAAAGGAGTGTTTGACTGAAAAATGTTCATAGTTACCTGACTGTGACCCACCCAACCACCAGTGAATTGCGACCCGCTCTTGCATTTTTTTTGACTTGGTACATCCCAGTGTACTGTAATGAGGTGAAGGCGCCAGTTTGAGTGTGGTGCAACAGAGGGCGCTGTTTGACATTTAAATTCACCTTCAGATAACAAGAACAGGCGCGCTGAGCTATTCATATTAAAGAAACAGAAGGATTTTTTCCCTCGTTCTGCCGCCCGGTCACCCATATCAAAAACCGCCACTGCTCCAGAATGACCCGTATCAGCCTTTCATTGGTTTGTAAATTTGGCTCTGAAAGAGTCAGCCTAACCCTAACTCAACCACAACCTTACCCCTCTGATCATCCTCTGCCTTCCATACATTGTAATGAGATATACACAGACACTTCTCCGTGTAGGCTGAAAACATTTGGCAGTAGCTCCTCCCACACCCAGCTGGGGCGTCAAGCTGATGAACACAATGTTGGACAGACGTCAAGCTAAAGAATCATAAAGGAAAAGGGCAGTGAAGAACGGCGTTTTGGCCATCAAAAATGGCGGTCTTTACACTTAAGCAGCAAATCTGCTGGACGGTGAAGGACGCTGGTACCCCGGTGGACACAACAGGTGATCACACTTCAAGTTCAATCGGTTGACAATACATTAAAATCTAGTTTTAATTCATATCCTATCCATATTCACTTCTGTTATTTTCCTTCTTGGAACCGTTATTTTATATCAAACGAATCAGCAACTCCTTACAGTCACTTAGCAACCCCAGAGGAAAATCCTGGAGCCGCCCCTGGACAGAACACAGACTCAGACTTCACTCTGAAACCTGCTGTCTTTAGTGGCGCTTCCGTAAACCTTTAAGCTCACCTTTGACTCTGGGAAGAAGCTGTGGAGCAGGTGAGGATGGGGGAGGAGGTGGAGGGCTGGGGGCTGAGCTGGATGGGTGGCTGTGGAGCTCCATGGCCATGGCCAGCCTCCTTCCCACGCTGAACAAACCCCCAGCTGGCGTGACAGAGGAGGAAAGGGAGGACTGACTGAGGATGAACGGACGGGAGGGGTTGAAGGAGGCTGAGGAGGAGGAGAAGCAGCGCTCCTTCTTTACAGGACCATTCTGGAACAGAAGAAGTAGTAATTTAGTTTTCAAACTGTCCTTTACTGGACCATCCACAGAGTTGGTTTCATCTCAAATACAAACAACTCATAAGACCTATGAAAATCAATCAATCAATCAATCTTTATTTATAAAGCACTTTTCACATAAAACATAACACAAAGTGCTTTACACAAAATAAAACAAAATAATAGTGATACTAAATAAGCAAATAAAAAACAAATAATATAAAAATAAGCATAAATTAATATAAAGTCCCCTCCCCCAGATCCGTACACAACCCCCCACCCCTTTCAGAGCTCCCACCCCCTAACTGATGGAGATTGGCAATGGGAAACAGGCTGAGCATGACAGTTTGTTTTTAAAAACGCTAATAGTTGGGACCTCTCTCTCTGTGAGTAGCGGCACAGCCAACCAAATGCAGCGACACAAGCAGGGACCCGCCTCACCACAGCTAGGAAGCGATGCAGTTCCCCATCCAGAGCCGCCACGGCTGAACGGCAGCCGACCCAGAGAGAGAGAACCCAACTGAGGAAGCACCGGAAACCGGAAATTAAAATTAAATGAAAAAGTAAACATATTGATAAAAGCAAAAACACAACAATAAAACATTATAATGAGGAATTTAAAATAAATTAATAATTTATTGTAAATTGATAAAACATTATAAAATAGATAATAGATAAATAGGTAAAAAGATAAAAAGTAATAATTATATGAAAGCCAGATTAAAAAGGTGGGTCTTGAGCCTTTTCTTAAAAACATCTATGCTCTCTACAGCTCTTAGATCCTCTGGCAGACCGTTCCACAAACGAGGGCCATAATACTGAAAGGATGCCTCTCCATAAGTTTTGGTTTTTACTGCTGGAATGGTTAGAAGACCAGTGCCAGAGGATCTCGGGGTCCGCGAGGGTTCATATTTAACTAAAAGGTCAGACAGATAAGAAGGCGCAAGACCATTAAGACATTTAAAAACCATTAAAAGTATCTTAAAATCAATCCTGAAGCTTATGGGGAGCCAATGCAGGGATTTTAACATTGGAGTGATATGGGCCTGTCGCCTGGTCTTAGTAAGAAGTCTTGCAGCAGAATTTTGGAGAAGCTGAAGATTCTTAAGGTTAGTATTTGGAAGACCAGCAAGCAGGGCATTACAATAATCAATTCTACTTGTGATAAAAGCATGCATCAGCATCTCCATGTTAGTGAGAGAGAGTAGTGGGCGGACTCTAGCCAAGTTTCTAAGATGATAAAAACACGTTTTAACCACATGTTTAATATGTGGGATGAAAGTTAGCTAAGAGTCAAAAATAACGCCAAGGTTTTTTACTGTTTCTGAATAATCTAATGAAAGTTCTTTTAACTTCAAAAACTGTTTCTCTATCTTAGCTTCAGGACCAATAATTAAAATTTCAGTTTTCTCCTGGTTGAGCTGCAGAAAATTATTTGCCATCCATGATTTTACATCTAAAATACAGTTAAAAAGTGTTTCTATTGGCCCTGTGTCATCAGGAGACATAGCTATGTACAGCTGGGTATCATCAGCATAGCTATGAAAGCTGATGTTGTGCCTCCTGATGACATTCCCTACAGGAAGCATACATATGTTAAAAGTAAGGAGCCAAGTATGGAGCCTTGAGGCACACCACATTTAATTTCGTGGACCCTAGAAAAGTAAGTGTCCATGTTTACCATAAAGTATCTCTCCGTGAGATAGGATTTGAACCACTTGAGAACCGTCCCTGATATGCCAAGACTTTTGAGTCTGTTCAACCGGATCAGGTGATCAACAGTATCAAAAGCAGCACTTAGATCTAGTAGGACTAATACTGAGATCTGACCTGAATCCAAGGCACACCTGATATCATTAACTATCTTTAACAGGGCTGACTCAGTACTGTGGTTTGTTCTAAATCCAGACTGGTTTGTCTCAAAAACGTTGTTTTGTAAGAGAAACTCATTCAGTTGAATAAAAACAAGTTTTTCTAAAACCTTGCTTAAAAATGGCAGGTTAGACACAGGTCTGTAGTTTTTAAAAACTGAGGGGTCCAAGTTAGCTTTCTTAAGTAGGGAAAATACCCGTCTGAAGAGAGTAGTTTTTATATTTAAAATCTCACTCTCAAAAGACCCATAAAATGTTTTAAAAGGGATGTGGGGATGGGATCTAGAAAGCAGGTTGTTGGGTTAACTTGGGAGAAAACTCGACTAAGTGTTGCTGCTTCAACCAGGTCAAAACTGTCCAGTGCTTCCCCGTGTAATATCAAGCCATCATTTTCAATAAAAAGGCTTTTTTGTTCATTTAAGATACTGGATCTGACAGAATCTATTTTGCTCCTGAAGTGGTCAACAAACTCCTCACACAATGACGCGGTAGCTGGCATTATTTACGTCGGGGTTGATCAAAGATTCAATTGTGGAGAAGAGGACTCTGGGATTGTTTTTATTCTCAAAGATGATCTTTGCAAAGTATGTTATTATTAGTAAATTATTTCAAGTTTCTATTTTCTCCAACGTCTTTCAGCGGATCTACATCGTCTCTTCAATTGTTTTATTCCTTCAGTTCTCCATGGGGGTGTGGGTTTAATTCTTTTATTTTTAGACTTAAGTGGAGCAACTGAATTGATACTGGACTTTAATTTGCTGTTAAAACTTTCTACGATTAGGTCACAGGGGGCTGGTAAGACAAGTGGAGCGTTAGTACAAACAGTTGAAATAAATTTTCCGACCACTTTAGGAGTTAAGTAGCGTTTCTTCACCGTTCTCACAGAGGTCTGTTATTTTATAAAACCAGTGATGTTAAAAAGCCCACAGTAATGATCAGATACAGCCACCCCTGGTGCGGTTATTCTTCTGGCTGGTGCGGAGCTTCCACTCTCCGTGCCCCTGTGCCTCCCCTGCTCTCTTGTGTTGGGGGCCCTGTGGCGGTCCTGCTGGCTCTGGTCTGGGGGGCTGATGAGGTCGCCCGACAGGCAGACATCCTCTATCTGCTATACTGATGCTATGTGAGATTCTACTGGAGTTATGTTTAGTTAAATGAATTTGACCTTTTTGAACTTTTTCAGATTTTCTTTGCTGAATTGTGTGCATGTGTCCTTGGGTCTGCGTGCACATGTGTGTTTGAACCTACAGTCCTGTACAGACGTTGGACATGAACAGTAGATTCTTAAACCATAGACAGAAATGATCTTTTCTGCAAAGATTCCTGTCTGCTTCACTGCGTTTTGGAGACCAGGATGGTGAACGCGTTCTTCCTCTGGAAGCTTGGCTGCTTCATTCTATTAAAGGTCATTCTGGTTCAACACAGCAAGGTGAGCAAGATATGAGGCCATTGTTGGAAACGGGCTTCTTTGCTGCCAATAACACACCTCTGTTTATGTGATATAAATCCATTCCTCCAGTTTTTGAACCCGCTGACTCTCTTTTGGGGTCTTTTGGCGCCAGTCTGTCACAAGGACAAACTCACGTGCACACCTGGACACAACTTAGAATCCCCTTAACCCTGAATCTCTGAATTGTGTTTGTGGACTGTGAGAGGAACCTGGAGAACATGCTAACTCCACACAGAGGAACGCCGCTGGGATTGGAACCAGGGCATTTCCACTGTGTGGTGAGAGTGCTAACCGCTACACAGCCGTGCCGCTCCTAATATATAACAAATGATTATGAGTCAGTCATGCTAGGAGGTGCATTTGAACCCCCTGTGAGCATAAACCCCGACAGCAGTCACACCATGAGGTCGCGCTGCGCCGGCAGAGACCACAGTGTGGGGTGGAGGCAGCATTCTGACGTATTTGTCCAGACTCTCATGCCCACCAGAGACCAGAGCCCCACGTTCACCTGAATGAACCAAAGCCCACTTCAGATCCCAGCCAGAGAGATTTGCCCCACACAGCATCTGGATCCTGCGTGGGGCATGATGGGAGACCAGACTACGCCACACATGTGAAATCACCGAGCAGGTTAAAGCGGCAGAAACAGGAATCGAACCTTTTCTTCAAAGTCCTCATCACTGTCAAACAGATCTTCATGGCGGAGCCTCCATTCGTACTCCACATGGACATGATGGTCAAACTGGTTGGAATGGGCCTGGTCCAGCTGGACAAGCAGAACATTGATTCAGAGGAGAACGGGATCACGCTGTGACGATCCTCTGATCCCGCCCTGCTGAGGCAGCATTTCCAGCAGATCAAAGGAGATGAGCTGCGGAGGATGAAGGAGCACGTGCACGCGCACAGACGGGGGTAGGAGCACGTGCACAGACGAGGGTAGGAGCAGGTTCACGTGCACAGAGGAGGGTAGGAGCACGTGCACAGACGGGGGTAGGAGCAGGTGCACGTGCACAGACGGGGGTAGGAGCAGGTTCACGTGCACAGACGAGGGTAGGAGCACGTGCACAGACGAGGGTAGGAGCAGGTTCACGTGCACAGAGGAGGGTAGGAGCACGTGCACAGACGGGGGTAGGAGCAGGTGCACGTGCACAGACGGGGGTAGGAGCACGTGCACAGAGGAGGGTAGGAGCACGTGCACAGAGGAGGGTAGGAGCACGTGCACAGACGGGGGTAGGAGCAGGTGCACGTGCACAGACGGGGGTAGGAGCACGTGCACAGAGGAGGGTAGGAGCACGTGCACAGAGGAGGGTAGGAGCACGTGCACAGAGGAGGGTAGGAGCACGTGCACAGACGGGGGTAGGAGCAGGTGCACGTGCACAGACGGGGGTAGGAGCAGGTGCACGTGCACAGACGGGGGTAGGAGCAGGTGCACGTGCACAGACGGGGGTAGGAGCACGTTCACAGACGGGGGTAGGAGCACGTTCACGTGCACAGACGGGGGTAGGAGCACGTGCACAGACGGGGGTAGGAGCAGGTTCACGTGCACAGACGGGGGTAGGAGCACGTGCACAGACGAGGGTAGGAGCAGGTTCACGTGCACAGACGGGGGTAGGAGCACGTTCACAGACGGGAGTAGGAGCACGTTCACGTGCACAGACGGGGGTAGGAGCACGTGCACAGACGGGGGTAGGAGCAGGTGCACGTGCACAGACGGGGGTAGGAGCAGGTTCACGTGCACAGACGGGGGTAGGAGCACGTTCACAGACGGGGGTAGGAGCACGTTCACGTGCACAGACGGGGGTAGGAGCACGTGCACAGACGGGGGTAGGAGCAGGTTCACGTGCGCAGACGAGGGTAGGTGCACGTGCACGCGCACAGACAAGGGTAGGAGCAGGTTCACGTGCACAGAGGAGGGTAGGAGCACGTGCACAGACGGGGGTAGGAGCAGGTGCACGTGCACAGACGGGGGTAGGAGCAGGTTCACGTGCACAGACGAGGGTAGGAGCACGTGCACAGACGAGGGTAGGAGCAGGTTCACGTGCATAGACGGGGGTAGGAGCACGTTCACGTGCACAGACGGGGGTAGGAGCACGTTCACGTGCGCAGACGGGGGTAGGAGCACGTTCACAGACGGGGGTAGGAGCACGTTCACGTGCACAGACGGGGGTAGGAGCACGCGCACAGACGAGGGTAGGAGCACGTTCACGTGCACAGACGGGGGTAGGAGCAGGTTCACGTGCACAGACGAGGGTAGGAGCACGTGCACAGACGGGGGTAGGAGCAGGTTCACATGCACAGACGAGGGTAGGAGCACGTTCACAGACGGGGGTAGGAGCACGTTCACGTGCACAGACGGGGGTAGGAGCAGGTTCACGTGCACAGACGAGGGTAGGAGCACGTGCACAGACGGGGGTAGGAGCAGGTTCACATGCACAGACGAGGGTAGGTGCACGTGCACGCGCACAGACAAGGGTAGGAGCAGGTTCACGTGCACAGAGGAGGGTAGGAGCACGTGCACAGACGGGGGTAGGAGCAGGTGCACGTGCACAGACGGGGGTAGGAGCAGGTTCACGTGCACAGACGAGGGTAGGAGCACGTGCACAGACGAGGGTAGGAGCAGGTTCACGTGCACAGACGGGGGTAGGAGCACGTTCACAGACGGGGGTAGGAGCAGGTTCACGTGCATAGACGGGGGTAGGAGCACGTTCACGTGCACAGACGGGGGTAGGAGCACGTTCACGTGCACAGACGGGGGTAGGAGCACGTTCACAGACGGGGGTAGGAGCACGTTCACGTGCACAGACGGGGGTAGGAGCACGCGCACAGACGGGGGTAGGAGCACGTTCACGTGCACAGACGAGGGTAGGAGCACGTGCACAGACGGGGGTAGGAGCAGGTTCACATGCACAGACGAGGGTAGGTGCACGTGCACGCGCACAGACAAGGGTAGGAGCAGGTTCACGTGCACAGAGGAGGGTAGGAGCACGTGCACAGACGGGGGTAGGAGCAGGTGCACGTGCACAGACGGGGGTAGGAGCAGGTTCACGTGCACAGACGAGGGTAGGAGCACGTGCACAGACGAGGGTAGGAGCAGGTTCACGTGCACAGACGGGGGTAGGAGCACGTTCACAGACGGGGGTAGGAGCACGTTCACGTGCACAGACGGGGGTAGGAGCACGTGCACAGACGGGGGTAGGAGCAGGTTCACGTGCACAGACGGGGGTAGGAGCACGTTCACAGACGAGGGTAGGAGCAGGTTCACGTGCACAGACGGGGGTAGGAGCACGTTCACGTGCACAGACGGGGGTAGGAGCACGCGCACAGACGAGGGTAGGAGCAGGTTCACGTGCACAGACGGGGGTAGGAGCACGTGCACAGACGAGGGTAGGAGCAGGTTCACGTGCACAGACGGGGGTAGGAGCAGGTTCACGTGCACAGACGGGGGTAGGAGCACGTGGACAGACGGGGGTAGGAGCACGTTCACGTGCACAGACGGGGGTAGGAGCACGTGCACAGACGGGGGTAGGAGCACGTGCACAGACGAGGGTAGGAGCACGTTCACGTGCACAGACGGGGGTAGGAGCACGTGCACAGACGGGGGTAGGAGCACGCGCACAGACGAGGGTAGGAGCACGTGCACAGACGAGGGTAGGAGCACGTGCACAGACGAGGGTAGGAGCACGTTCACGTGCACAGATGAGGGTAGTGGTCTCACCAGAGTCTCGCAGGCGGTGTGCTTCAGCCGTCGGCTGATGTCCAGAGCTGTTTCTCCTAACTGGTTCTCTGTAAACGGAGAGGTTGTGTTAGGTTGTGTGAGGATGTGTTAGGTTGTGTTAGGTTGTGTGAGGATGTGTCAGGTTGTGTTAGGTTGTGTTAGGTTGTGTCAGGTTGTGTTAGGTTGTGTGAGGATGTGTCAGGTTGTGTTAGGTTGTGTTAGGTTGTGTCAGGTTGTGTTAGGTTGTGTGAGGATGTGTCAGGTTGTGTCAGGTTGTGTTAGGTTGTGTTAGGTTGTGTTAGGTTGTGTTAGGTTGTGTCAGGTTGTGTCAGGTTGTGTCAGGTTGTGTTAGGTTGTGTGAGGATGTGACTCTAGGAGGTATAGAGCTTCAGTGTTTGAAGTTAAGAAGTGTGTGTTTCGTACTGGTGTGTGTGTTGGCGTGCGCTCTGAGCAGCAGCTTCACACAGTCACTTTTGTTATGCAGGCAGCTGTAGTGCAGAGCCGTGTTTCCCGCCGATGTTTGTGCGTCCACATTCGGACTGAAACACACAAACACAAACCTGTCAGCTCATTCACACATCGCGATCCAAAAACACACAAACGTCACACCAACCAGTTCTGGGCCAAAAAGTCCAGGATGTGGAGACACGTGCGGTCAGCTAACAGGACGGCCAGGTGAAGCGCCGTCTCACCTTTCTCCTAAAAACACATGAACCAATCAGAGCCACTGAAACACAACATGGCTTCCAGAAGTACGGGTCACACACACAGACAGACACGTGCACACGTGTCTATAATGCAACACACCGATTACACAACTGTAATGAGACATTTCCAGCAGCTTCAATACAAACAGTCAGTTTACTGAAACTGAAGAATCGTAATCAATAAAAGTCGCAGCAACTCAGTAAATACTAAACATGCCGTCTTGTTGGTTGCTAGACAGTGTGTGTTTGTGTTGCTATGGCAGCCATTGTTACATCCCATCCTTTAGCGTTTGGGTTTCTGTATCCTCATGAGTGTGTCAGTGGTGTACATGTATGTCCATCCCTCAGGTGTGTGGATACCTGTATGTGCGTGTTCAGAGGCTGGCTCAGGTCCGTCCTCTGAGCGTACAGCTGGATCAGTCTGTAAATGTCACAACTCTTGGTCGCCTCCTGCAGGCCGAGCCGCAGAGCTGCAGCAGAGCTCTGGCTCTGCCTCACAAAATGAACATCCTGGTACTTTGACAGGATGAAGTCTTTGCGCTCCACCCTGCGTCAAAACACCCATCAGAGGGGCAGTGAAGAGCTGTTGCATATTGAAGGTTGGTGTCTTACATGTGACTGTGCTGAGACGGCTTCAGGGATGGACTCAACAGGTTTGCCTCCAGGATTTCGTTAAAACCAGAATTCCCGACATTCCGGGCCAGCTGAAGCAGAGAGACAGAAACGGGACGGCGTTTGGGTTTTACAGGAACTGCAGCTTTTCTCAAACACAATACCGTTGATGTGAACGATGAGTCCTCCTATCATAGTAGTCAGCGCTGGTGTACCACAGGGCTCTGTGCTCGGTCCTCATCAACATTCCTGTTGATCCTCAGCCACACCAGCGACTGAAGACAATTCCACTGGATTACCAGTAGACATGGAACCTCTAAAGGTCCACAGGACAGCTTCTAGGTCCATTAAGGCTCGTGGGCTTCAGAGGTTTACTGTGGAGCAAATGAATCTCATTGGAGTCCAGGGAGCCTATGATGCTCAGAACAAAGGTCCACCGTTGGTCAGGTGGTTCTTGTTTCAGACATTTGGCAGAAGAGCAGAACCGAACTTCATGATGAGCAACGCTGATTATCGTCCGGTCCCGAAAACGACCTCACCTTCTGTTCCACCAGCATCAAGACCAACTGCTGCTGTGACGTACCAGCAGGTCTGAGGTGCCCAGACTGTCCAGACTCAGCGACTGGATCCTGGAGACATGGACCCCCATCTCTCTGTGGATCCCTGAACATTCAATGCAGGTCAGAATCCCCAGGTTTGTGGAAAGCCACCCAGGATCTACAGCCAGAAAAGATGTTTCACTCAGACACGTTTCAGATGTTCATGAAGACACAGGATCTCCTTTGACCCCGAAAACAGATCCAGTCTTTAGGCCGCTTGCGGGTCTGGTGGTCTTCACCTGGAGCTCCGCAGTCGCAGCAGCTGCTGTTTCCGGGCATGCGGCGGATGTCGTCGGTGATGGCCCGGGTCAGATCCTCCACGCTGCTTTCCCCCTCACCTGCTCGGCCGCCGTCCAGCGCCATGCTCAGAGCTTCCTGTTTGCTGTTGCTGAGCACGGAGATCCACCTGAATACAGCAGCAAGACGGCCATGACGTCTGAAGGGGTTCAGGTCTGCGTCTGTGGTTACAGATCTCAGGGATTTGAAAGTGACCTTTGCAGGCCAGCTGCTCCAAGAGTAAAGGTTTTGTCTGATGAACTTCCTGACAAACATCTCTGATCGACCGGCACCTCAAATCTGTACAATACCCATAATGCCACTTTGTCACAACACAAACAAGCTCTGGTTCTGAAAGGTTGTGGATGTTTTCTGCTGTCAGAACTGGTCCAGATGAAGATGGTTCTGACTTACGCTACACACTCTGCTTCATCCTCAGCCAGGAAATGGTAGGTTCGGTTATCTGGAGACAAAGGAGGGAACAAAGAGGACACGGATGAAGGAATCCGAAACATGACGCTGGGATTTGTTTCATTCCTGTAGAAACACAGACGTGACATTCTGTTTGCAAACCAAGAAAATCTCAGTTCTCAGAGAAACCTCCCAGCTGTTCCTCTGAGGCTCACAGGTCTGTTTCTTACGGGAGATGAGATCGAAGCATTTCTTGTCCTCCACGCTGGGCCTGACCTGACAGGTGAGCAGGTTGAGTCTGGTTGGAGGTTTGTTTGGCTGAAAGAACGCAGAGACGATTGCAGCAGATTAGAGATCGGAAAACAGAGAACAGAACAGGCTGTGAAGTAAAAACGTTTTTTAACATCAATAAAGCTTTAAAAGTTCATTTCTTTAGACTAGGACCAATGTGTGGAGTCCATCCAGGAGTCTACTGCTGACCTCCTATCTGTTATTTATGACTGAAACATTTTGAAAAATCCCCAAGAATCTTTTCTTCTGCTGGACTCAAACAGACATGTCCTCGTCTTAAAGGTCAAAGGTTAGGGAAACGTGCACACTCACAGTAGCGTGGGCGATGGTCAGGTAACAGTCAAGAACCGAGCATTTCCTCTTCTGCCACATTTTCCTGAGTCTGAAACACAAACGACACGAAGACGCAGTTTAGGACCAGCTGGACGCAGCGGCTGCAGGGTCATGTGACTGAGGAGGAAAAACACGCAGGAAGACCAGTGAAGGTCGTCTGTCATCCTGAGAAAGTGAACCTGAAAGGTCAAGGACTTGGTGCTGTTGGAGTTCTTAAAGACCCGCTCTGATGAAAATGCTGGTCTTGGTGATTCTAACGTGTTCTGGTGGCGTTTTTCTGACGGAGGACATAGATACGCATCCACTTCCTGACAAACAGATCCATGAACGTCTTTGTTTTCCTCGTCTGAGCTGAATCCGGATCAGAACTGGACAGCTCCAGTATTGCTCTTCGTTTTTGTTGCACCGCTTAGTTTGGATCGAGAAGTGGAGGAGAGTGCAAACAGGTGGATGATGGAAAGTGGGGGCAGACTTACTCTGCACCGACAGTCCTGCCCACAACTCAGAGGGGAATTTCTGACGAACTCCTGCCACTCTGCAGAGACTATGTCCTAGAAAACCACACAGGCTTTTGAATTTTGGCAACAGTGGCATCATCCTCATGAAAAGAGAACTGGGAACGCCTTGGAAACAGATCTGTAGATGATGGGAGCTTGAATTTAAGGAGCAGTTTCCTGCAGTTCATATCCTTGTGCATCTCCTCCTCTTCCTCCAGAAACTCCCTTCAGTCTGAATTTCCTCGCTGACAGAAGGTTTGTGAGTCTGAAAGGTTTGCGCCTGAGACCCAGGGGGGGGTTTCCTTAACCAAACCTCATCAGACTGAAGCAGAAGTTCAAAGGATTCACCCGTCACTCTTCTTGTAGAGGAAGCCGGATCTCTCTGTTCCGTACTGTCTGTCTCCCAGCAGCTGATGCATGCTGTAGGCCTGCGTCGGCAGAGGTTCCTGCACACACACACACACACACACACGTGCACGTGAAGCCCTGCGGTGGTCACATGGCCGTCAGTTTTTGCATGTCTGACCTGCTCTGTGTGGACCACAGGTCTGAGCTGGTCCCTGAGAGCACACAGCTGCTTCTTCTCTTCATCCTGCTGCTGCTTCACCTGCAAACACACACCTGCTGACAAACCAGGCGCTGCTGAATGACATCATCCTGACGGACTACAGACTGCTCGATCCCCACAGCGCCCCTGCAGGCTGCTGCTCGTACCACGCTCAGGACGCCGTTCAGCTCCTCCATGTACTGCTTCAACCTGTGAGTGGTGGAGACGCATTCCTGCAGGAAGCTACACACACACACGCACAGGAACACACGCACAGGAACACACACGCACAGGAACACACACACAGGAACACACACGCACAGGAACACGCGCACAGGAACACACACGCACAGGAACACACGCACAGGAACACACACGTATAGGAACACACGCACAGGAACACACACGCACAGGAACACACGCACAGGAACACACGCACAGGAACACACACGCACAGGAACACACACGCACAGGAACACACACGCACAGGAACACACGCACAGGAACACACACGTATAGGAACACACGCACAGGAACACACGCACAGGAACACACACGCACAGGAACACACACACAGGAACACACACGCACAGGAACACACACACAGGAACACACACGCACAGGAACACACACGCACAGGAACATACGCACAGGAACACACACGCACAGGAACACACGCACAGGAACACACACGCACAGGAACACACACGCACAGGAACACACACGCACAGGAACACACACACAGGAACACACACGCACAGGAACACACACACAGGAACACACACGCACAGGAACACACGCACAGGAACACACGCACAGGAACACACGCACAGGAACACACACGCACAGGAACACACACGCACAGGAACACACGCACAGGAACACACACGCACAGGAACACACACGCACAGGAACACACACGCACAGAAACACACACACAGGAACACACACGCACAGGAACACACACACAGGAACACACACGCACAGGAACACACACACACACACAATCCCACACACGCACACACACACGCACACACACAATTGCACACACACAAACGCACACACAAACACACACACAATCGCACACACGCACACAAACGCACACACACACACACACAAACGCACACACACAAGTACACACACACGCACGCACACACGCACACACACAATCGCACACGCACACACACACGCACACACATAATCGCACATGCACACACACAAACGCACACACACACACACAATCCCACACACGCACACACACAATCGCACACATGCACACACACAAACGCACACACACACGCACACACAAACGCAACACACGCACACACACACACACACACATACAAACCCACACACACAAACGCACACACACACACACACACGCACACACACAAACACACACACAAACGCACACACAAACGCACACACACGCACAAACACGCACAAACGCACACACAAACACACACACAATCGCACACACGCACACAAACGCACACACACACACACAAACGCACACACACAAGTACACACACACGCACGCACACACACAATCGCACACGCACACACACACGCACACACATAATCGCACATGCACACACACAAACACACACACACGCACACACACAATCCCACACACGCACACACGCACACACACAATCGCACACATGCACACACACAAACGCACACACACACGCACACACAAACGCAACACACGCACACACACACACACACACATACAAACCCACACACACAAACGCACACACACACACACGCACACACACAAACACACACACAAACGCACACACAAACGCACACACACGCACAAACACGCACACAAACGCACACACACACGCACACACACAAACGCACACACACACGCACACACACAAACGCACACACAAACGCGCACACACACACACAGGCAAACACACACACAGGAACACACACACACGCAAACACACACACAAACACACACGCAAACACACACACACAAACGCACACACAAACACACACACAAACACACACGCAAACACACACACGCACACGCACACACAGAAACGCACACACAGACGCGCACACACACACACAGGCAAACACACACACAAGAACACGCACACACAAACGCACACACACACGCAAACACACACACAGGAACACACACACGCACACACAAACGCACACACACACACAAACACACACGCACACACAAACGCACACATAAACGCACACACACACACAGACACATCAGATGAAGCAGCCTGAGGACTCCAGCAGGCGCGTTTGGGCGTGTCGGGGATCCTACTTGTGGTGACAGTGGTAGTGCTTGATGAGGTTCTGCAGGAGGTCCACCCCTCTTTTCGTCTTGATCTCATTTACCTTGATGAGATACTAAGGAGGAAAAAGAAGAGGAGATATTTGAAACGTGTCGAGCCATACCTGCATGCAGCTGAGCCGGAACGGACTTTAGTTCTGTTCAAACAGAACTCAGAGGTTCAGTAGAAGTTCATGCAACTTCATCCAAGAGGACATGAGCAGAAGATGCTGGAGTGCATCACCTCACACATGGACAGCTGGAAGGAGCGTCTTTCCTTTTCCAGCTCCTCTGCGATTTCCCCCCCGCTCACTTCGCTCCTCACCATCCCGTACTGCCGGGCCAACTCCCGCTTCTCCTTCTCCACCTGCTTGCTGCCCACACAGAGGCAAAGAGTCATGAGCCTCCAGCTGACCGATGCAGGAGTTTCCAAAGACACGGGATTATCTCTGAACATGAAACACAAACAGGACATCCCAGCTTCCATGCAGGTCGTGTAAGATGCAGCGTGGTCCTCAGAACTCACAATCTGCTCTCATAATCCCTCCATGCTCTTTCAAACGGCTTCTTCAGGTCCTGCGGGGGGGGGGACACACGACACACACGTCAGAATCCAAACTTCTGCTGGAAAATGTTTGCTTTTTTCTGAGATCAGAAAATCTTCTCACCCCTTTGATGTCCCGCAGGTCTCCTTTAACCACAGAGTCCAGGAAGAAGTTGATGTTATGGAGCATGCTCTTTAGCTGCAAACACACACGTTGCTTCAGGTCAGGTGACTTTTCTGCTTTCAAAGCTCGGCGTGGGCAGAGCCTCTGGACACTTTTTGTTTCTGTAAATGTTGGGTTGACCTGACATATATGACAGGATGAGCTGGAGATCACGAGGACAACTGATGGCGTAGTTTGCTGAGTCAGCAAAACCAAAACGGTAAATGTTCTTGGTTCTTCTGTTGAAATAAAGCTTCATCTAAAGTTCCTCAGAGACTCGTCTGGTTCATCTGATCATAAACTCACAACTTCTGTGGGTTCATCCCTCCAGCTGTATCCCTATCGGGGTCACGGAGTGGTCAGAACCTAGCTACTGTTGGGGGAAGGTGGGGTTCTCTCTGGACAGGTCATCCTGTCACGGGGCTTGACGGAGTCAGGATGGAGGGTGGGGTTAAGGGTTTAGGTGACCTTTGGCTTTTCTGCTTCCCTGCTAATAGAACTCACCAGGTTCTTCATCGGATGGAGGAACTCTTTGGAGAAATCTGCCAAGCGGCAGAAGGCGGAGCCAACCTCTGCCTCCCCGTTTGAGTGACAGTTGACAGAGAGCTTCTCCATGGAGTTGATGTACTGCTCCAGGTGAGACACGTGCTCTGAAAAGACCCACCACTCGTTAGAAGCAGACAGCCTTGTGTGTGCATGCACGTGCACATGTCTGTACCTTGTCCTGACGTGTACTTGGATTTCGCAGCTTTCCTCATCTTCTGCAACACCAACCGATCACTGTCCAGAACCTGAAGAAGCCCAAACATCGGTGATGATCAGTGAGAGCTCCACATGGAGCTGCTGACCTCTGGCTTTGGACAAGACAGAGAAGAGTCTGGGGGACATGTCAGAGGAGACGTCCAGACAGGTTTCTGTACAGAAGTAGGATGACCACATGGACAGATAAACCAGAACAGGAATCTGAGTTTTCCTGCTGCTGCATCACTGAAGATGACAAACAAAAACTTCCTGTTTCTTTACCTCAAGAGGCTGAAGGTACAAACCCTGGAGAAACGTCATTTTAAAAATAAAAACTATAAACTAAATCAGAAATGTGATGTTCTGAGGTCAAAAGCTGCTTTATTTATGTTAAAATAGACCAGTGGATCAGAAACAATTTGTTTATCAGCTGATGTCTGCTGATCTCAGGGGCACAGGAACGGTGCATGCAGCAGACAAGCACCTCCACGTTCTCCTCTGTGTGTTCATGGATGTACGCGAGCTGACATGCAGCCTGCAGAGGCAGATGCAGCCTGCAGAGGCAGATGTAGTCTGCAGAGGCAGATGCAGCCTGCAGAGGCAGATGCAGTCTGCAGATGCAGCCTGCAGAGGCAGATGCAGCCTGCAGAGGCAGATGCAGTCTGCAGAGGCAGATGCAGTCTGCAGATGCAGCCTGCAGAGGCAGATGCAGCCTGCAGAGGCAGATGCAGTCTGCAGATGCAGCCTGCAGAGGCAGATGCAGCCTGCAGAGGCAGATGCAGTCTGCAGATGCAGCCTGCAGAGGCAGATGCAGTCTGCAGATGCAGCCTGCAGAGGCAGATGCAGCCTGCAGAGGCAGATGCAGTCTGCAGAGGCAGATGCAGTCTGCAGATGCAGCCTGCAGAGGCAGATGCAGCCTGCAGAGGCAGATGCAGTCTGCAGATGCAGCCTGCAGAGGCAGATGCAGCCTGCAGAGGCAGATGCAGTCTGCAGAGGCAGATGCAGCCTGCAGAGGCAGATGCAGTCTGCAGATGCAGCCTGCAGAGGCAGATGCAGTCTGCAGATGTCGTGCCTCCTTCATTATCCTCTCTATCAAACTGCAAACTGTAATAATGGGGAGTAAGCTGTTACCATGACAACATATGTTCGCTCTGTTGGAGGCACATGGTGGGAGGGGCAGTTTTTGAGGCCACCCTCCGGATCAACATGTCCACTGTCTGTTTATGGGTGGGGGGTCTGTTGTTTTCCACACAACACCCCCACTTTTAGAACGATGAACTGGAGCTCAGAGATGCAGAGAAGCTGTTGGTCTGAATACAAACAACCTGATGGACTTCTCTCCAAAACCAAAGTCTTTGGTGATTGTTTGTTTCTGACATCTGGGAGGTTTGTTTCCTGAAGAAATTCCTGAGTGTCTCAGGACGTCTGCTTCAGAACTTTAGTTCTAAAGTGTTGAATCTGAAGGTTCTCACCCTTCATCCTTTAACATTTCTAAACTTTAACTTGAATTCATTTTTAAATGACCATTTACTTCTTCAGTAACGCCTGCAGCAGATTATTTTCTAACATGAATGCATCGTCATCTCCAGAAGAAAAGTTGCCGTTTTCTTTGGAGAACAACACCATGAGAACACACTAGTCTCCATGGAAACGCCTTCACCAGACCTTCAGGCTGCAGACTAACCCTCTGGGAGGAGGAGCCAGCAGACAGAAACCAGAGATCCAGTTCATCCCTGGATTCAAAGGTGAATGTTCACAGGTCGAGTCGTCACATCTGGACCAGTCTGAGGTGACATGTCGGTGAGCGTCTTCCAGGTGGATTGTAAGGTCGTCTGAGGGGAGGGGTCACCCTTAGGGCAAATTTAGGAGGAAGTTGCGTCCATATTTGGAGCTGCAGAGGCGTCGGAGGCGTCAGTCAGGAAGGATCTGTTCCCGTTTCCGCCAGACCGGGGGGGGGGGGGGGGGTCCCCTCCCCCGCCTCCCCTCCCCTCCCCCGCCTCCCCTCTGCACATGAACCCCTGATGACGTAAGAGGATGCTGACCGCAGCAGAAACGGCACAGGGAAGGGTATGCAGAAAGAAAGAAGGTGAACGTCCCTCATCTTCATCCCTGTGGTGAACAGAACATCCAGAACATCACGAGACCGAGAAGCCCGCTCCCCCCCAGACTGACCTCCTCCAGCAGGTAGACGGTGTTCCTGCAGCTGCTCATCTTGGAGGTGAAGGAGGAGGTGGTGGGGGAGCTCCAGTCCTCCTGAACCTCCTGCACGAACTCAGACACCGACATGCACTCCGGCATGGTGCTCCTCTCTGCAAAGGCGGAGGTTCGAGACCCGTACAGGAGCGGAATGGGGGGTCTGAAGAATGAAGGGACCTGGAGCGCAGGCGCAGAGCGCGTCATGTGGCTGGAGCATGAAGCCCCCACATGAATGTGCTTGAGCCCCCCACCACCCGCCGCCCTCCACACAGGGGCGGTGCCGACCAGCAGGAGTCCAAAATCCCGCAGCCCGAACCTCCCACCCGCCAGGAAACTGCGGAGTTTGTGGCGGTTTCCCGCAGCAGGTTTTCATTCATGAAATGAGCGAAGGCGCGCGAGACAAAGAGAGGGGGGGGGGGGGGGGACCAGCGCGCGCTCCCAGAACCCCAACAACAGCGTTAGATCCACAAAACATCCAGAACAACAATGTACGCTTTTCTTCTTTCTGTTTTCATCTATTAACTGTAAAAATGTCCTTTCTTTTGTTTTGATGTTGGGTTTTGCTATTAAATGCAGTAAAACAAACCATCAGATTTTTACACCAGCAGAACCTCTGGGGCGCCAGGAGTCACTGAGATCTGGGTTCTGATGGGCCCTTCTGGCTCCATCATAGACTCCAGCAGGAGCATCGTCTCCATCTCAGTCACAGACAGTAGGTCTGTGATCCTCCTGCAGCTGGGAGAGCTTCTCCTGTAGCCGAGGCGGGATGATGGTACTGAAGGCAGAGCTGAACCCACACGCAGGATCCTGGCGTAGGTTCCTACAGAGTCCAGATCCTGGAGGATGAAGTGAAGCGTCGTCTGCAGACCCGCTGGCTCTGTAGGCAAACTGCAGGAGGTCCAGGAGAGGCGTGAGAGCACAAGGCCTTCAAAGGTCATCATGACCACAGAGGTCAGGCCGACGGGTCTGAAGTTATTCAGTCCTGAGGTCTTTGGCTTCTTGGGATCAGGGATCATAGTTAAAAAAGTATATAAATATATACAAGAAATTAAAGAGAATAAATATGTAAAACTACATAATTATATTAAGATATAAATATATAAAATATACTAATATATGAAAGTATATATATATACATAAAATAAATTAAAGAATATAAATATATGAAATATCTAAAATAGTTTCCCTGATGTACCAGTCATTACATTCCAGACTACACTTACCAGCGGACACCCTGTCGCTCTGCTGGTGTTTAGGTGTTTTGTCCTTTGGTTGGACTAAACTAATGACAGTGATTCTGTCCTTAAAGGACTTTGTTGGCTGTGAAGGGACTGAAACCCAGTGGGAGGATATAACTCAACACCGGTTGGACAGAACTGAAGGAGCAGCTCGGACGACACGGCAAACGTCTTCAAGACAAAAACTGAGTCCAGTGGAATTCTTTGAAAATGTTTTGTTTTTATCATGACCTGGATGACAGAGAATCTGCACCGACATGAATTAAGATAACACTTTACTGAGGCATCGAAACACAGAAACACTTTGAAACCATTTGAAACGTTAAAAAAGCTTCAGCTCGGGGATAGACAGCTTCTATACTTCTATAAAATAACACACATAGGATGTTTTTAAATGTGATGATGCGGCAGCAGAGCCTCATGTCCTTCACTCTCCTCTTCTTCAACATCGGGTAGAATTGAAAGGATCGGCTCTTCTGCAGACGTCTCCCATTCCAGCTGATAATCTCACAAAGGTTGGGAAGAGCACAGCGTGCAAGGACCTCGGAACTGACGACGTCAATGCCTCCGGCGGTCAATGCTTAATGGGAGTCCACCATTTTATGCTTTCCTCTGACTAGCAGCAAAATTGTGATGCAATATCATTAAAAAGTGTTCTCAAAGTTGGACTTTGGGAATAAATGAATGATGATGAATCTTTTTTGTGGGTGGAGGTGGTTTATAGATGACTTTTGGGCTGGAAAAGCGTGACTATCTGGCAACATTGGGCCGGACCGGACTGGAGCGCTCAGTGGAAACGAGGCAGAAGGGTCTTCTGTGGACCTTCTCAGATCATTAAGGCTTTAAAAAAGCTGCTGACATCATCTGGAGGAAGTGGGTCTAAAAAGTCTCATCTGTCATCGAATCGTAATAAATGAAGGGCTGATCTCCATGCTCACTTTCAGTCTGGATTCAGGTCTGACTTCAGTTGGAGGTGAAAGTTCTCTCCACTCTGACGGTTTTGGAAGTTCTTCTGTTGAATAAAATGTTTCCTAAAAAACAAAGAAAAACCTGGAACATACCAGAGATGGGAGTGGACTTCAGGCAGCGGGGTTTGCTGCTTAAAACTGAACAGAGAAATTCTTTGAAAAAGGAAATTCATGCTCATCCTCTTTGAAAAACTTTATTAAAACAAACAGGGATAAAAGCACTGCAAAAGCAAAAGGATGTTTTTTTCTGCTTCGGTCATCTTTACGTGAGTTCCAGTGTCAGCTGAAGAAGAGGTAAAAACATCTTCATCACTTGCATTCAGTGCCCCCGCCCTCAGCGTAGACTGTTTCAACTGTAAGTGAAGTTTGCGTTTGACGATCCGAAAACAAAGCAGTTTATTTCATGTAAAGTTTCTTTCACAGCAGACAACTTTGAACATTTAAATGAAACTAAAGCTTCTTTGGGACCATGTAGATGTCTGTCACTGAGCTGCAGCTTTACAGGCAAACAATGAACATTTACTGGCACCTGAAATGCAAAGACAGCAGGAGAAGCGGGAGCATCAGAGGCTTCTTCCTCCTTCATCCATTCACGATGAGGGAGCTGATTTCCCCCGGCAGCGTGTAGAGGATCAGAACCAGGAAGAGCGTCAGGATGAGGATGATAAGCAGGGCTATGATGTACTTCTTATAGTGCTTCCAGATGAGGAAGACAAAGGTCTTCATTGGGTTGATGAACCAGTTGAAGCTGGTGGTGGGACGGCTGGAGAGAAGACAGAACATGTTTGTTATGAATCCATTTTGACTGAAAAACAAAATGCTCAAATATCAATTTGTTGCTAAAGTTGTTGAAAAAGTTACAAATAAATATTACTCAGAAAGATTGGCAGAATCATGCAAGAACATTAAGAATACTTGGAATCTTGTAAACAAAGTAGTATACAAAAAAACAGGCCTTTCCCACCTCGTTGTTCTGATGGAGTAAAGAGTTATAATGACCATCTTTACACTGCCAATGGTTTCAAGAATCATTTTTTAAATGTCAGTGTGTCACTGGTAAGAAATATAACAGCAACAAAACAATGTCAGCAATTCTAAAATTAAATCAAGAAAGTTGAACTCATTTTGCTCCACCAGATGCACTTCTAAAATATTTGTGGTACATTTCTACTAAGAGAAGCAGACCAGGTTTGAATCTTATAATGGAAATGATTTTAAACCTTAAGCAAACATACATGTGAGGTTATCCTTAGAAGAGTTATTTTTACTTTTAGTCCCATAAGCTCTAAGAAATTACAAGCTGTATGTTTCTGGGTTGTAATTGTGTGTGTGCATGGGGGGTTTATGGGGGGACCGAGGGGTGCTACTGGCGTGGCTTGCCCAGGGCGTCATTTGTGCCAGAACTGCCACTGGTCCAACAACCTGTCAGCAGGTCAGTGTTTCATTAAGACAGAGGAAGTTCAGCTTCATCAAGGATGTTACGTCTGCTAAGAACTTCTGTAGATTCTCAAGACACTCAGATCCATCAGATCTTATGGGAAGGTAGACCTGGATGTCATGGTATGATACTCTGTATTTTCTAATAATTGACCCCAGTGGCAGCAGGTAAAGCGAAAATAAAAGAGTCTAAAACTGAGCCCTGGGGTGCACCATGTTTGAGTGGACCCTCTGAGGAAGGAAGCAGTCCCAGTTGGACAGAAAAACTCCTCTAACATAAACAGAACCTGAACCAGCTGAGTGCTGTGCCCTTCACACCAACAGACTCCAGTTGTGATAATAAAACACTGTGATCCACTGTGTCAGACGCAGCAGTGACATCCAGAAGGAGGAACAGTGCTGACACAGAATCAACAGCTGAAAGCAGATCATTGCACAACCTGAGGAGAACTATTTCAGTGTTTCAGCAGGTGACCCAGTTAAAAGAGAGGGGTTCGGGGTGCAAGCAGGGCCGTACTATGGACCGGGCCAGTGGGGCCAAGACCCCCCATTATCTGACCCTGGGTACAAGCAGAGGGTAAAAACCTGACAGAGGAAAACAGAAGACGTGAGCCAGGAGAAATCACAGGGACTGAAAAGAGAGTTTAAAAAGTTAAATGACTCTCAGGTTTGCTGATGTTCTCAGACAACATCTGACATGAACCCGTTCTTTCACATCAGTCTGATATTCAGTCCAGGACTTTTTAAAGAACTCTAATGAGACGTCTTTATCCATTTACGCTCCGCGCGACAGCAGCAGTGTCTGAGCGCGTGTGTGATCACTGAACCAAGGCTCCGGGGCCGGTTTACCACATTTAACCATAAAAGGAGCGATCACATCTGTGATTCCCAAACAAGCAGAGCTCAAATCCTCCAGGAGATCATCAACTTTTCCTTACTGAGCATCCAAAGAGGGAAGCTCAGAGGCAGAGAAAGCTGCGGTGAACAGCAGCACAGTCTGCGCATTTATCAGACGGCGGGAGAGGTGGTAGCATTAAAAGATTAAAGTCAAATAAAAAGAGCAGATGATCAGAAAAACAGGCACCAACAATCTCCTAGAGATCTCCAGGTAAACCCAGAGCTAAAACCAGATCCAGCATGTGTCCTTCCTCATGTGTGCAGCGGCTCACCATCTGTTCCAGAATAAAAGAACTGATCAAGTCTTTCATTAGTGATTTGGTCTCACAACACACATGAAGAATAAAATCTCCAACAATTCAAATCCAATCATACTTTAAAAGGATCTCAGACAATAAGACTGTAAAGTCCTGAAGAACGTCCTTCTTAAACTGGGGCGGCTGTAGAGCAGCACGCAGAGAACTGGAGACTGACGTGTAATTTCCATGAGCAGAACCTGGAGAAAGTGTCTTCCGGAAGCTGCTGACAAGAAAAGTGTGAACAGAAAAACCGCAGCAACTCCTCCACCCCCAACCTGCAGCTCGAGGAGAGCGGAGGAATCCACAGGCAGCAGGGACAAGTTCAGAGAACGGCGTGAAGTCTCTGACACAAAGCCAGGTCTCCGACAGGAATAGAAAATCCAGTTCCCGGGAAATGAAGAAGTTATTCAAGATGGTTTTGTTTGCCAGAGATCTGGCATTGATCTGACAAACATCTGATCCATGGTGGAAGATGAGGAGCCCCGACTCAGTGGATGAAGATTCTCCAGCTGCACGCAGCGTTTGGTCCAGTCGGTATCAAATGTTGTGTCAGAGAACATCAGCAATGTTCTCCTGAGGCTCCGAGTGCTTTGCCAAAATCTGTATGAGCGCAACCGATAATCCCTCAGCATGGCCTCACCTAACTTCTCCCAGGACCGAGTTGGTGCCTCTGCAACAGCCTTG
The DNA here is from genome assembly GCA_014656515.1 of Oryzias celebensis. Classification (NCBI taxonomy): domain Eukaryota; kingdom Metazoa; phylum Chordata; class Actinopteri; order Beloniformes; family Adrianichthyidae; genus Oryzias; species Oryzias celebensis. The sequence continues at coordinate 243,316 of BNCR01000005.1, forward strand.
GCTGCAGCTCGCTTAGACTGCCAGAGCCTGTCAGCTACCTCCGGAACCAGCCAGGCTCAAGTTCAGGGATTGCCACCATAAAAGGCATCCAAACCTTACAGCCACAGCTCCAAACAGCAGCAGAGACACTACAGGTGGATAACATGACCTTCTTGAACTCACCTGTTTGAAGTTCTGCCTTTCCAGCCTTCGCCTCCGACTCAGGAATAAGCTCACACCCCCACCATCACCTTTGACATGCACCCATACCACAAAGCACCGGACCCTTTTGAACTCTTCTGCCGGTGGTGAGCCGACAGGAGAGGGATCCCACTGGGAAAAGCCTCGGCCCCCAGCCTGCAAGCCTGGCTCCAGAGCGCGGCCCCCCGATCCCAATCCAGGTAACGTAAACATATTACTTCTTGTTGGATACTCATTGGAGGTTCTAAACCACAATTTGTTTGGTTTTTCACCTTTGACCTTTCATTCATGGGAGGCCCTACTGGGGGTGTTCCGTCAGCACAGCTTAGTTCTGAGGATCATTTCAGTTCGTAAATCTTCACTTCAACACGTTGTCATTTGGATGAAGAACTTTTAGTGATCAAAGACTAAATCTGTGAGTGTGTTTGCATTTACTTTGGTTTGTCCAGCGGCTCTGGCTCCTTTCGGCCCCGCCCCACAGGGTTACCCTCTGCCTGCTCTAGCGTGACCAGTTGAAGCTCCGCCTCAACCTTTCCCTTTTAGAAAGAGAGTGGGACAGAGAATTAGAGTGAGCGACTTCAAATGTTTGCGGAGAAGATTTTTGCCGCCAATGTTATTGGCTAGAATTCCTTTGAGCCCCTTTAGCAGTGGTCCCCAACCTTTTTGTGGCTGCGGACTGGTCAACCCATGAGGATTTTACCGCGGTCGGGTGTGTGTGCGTGCAATGATAAAGAAACAGTATCCTTGAAGAAGAACATGTGCTTTAAACCAAACAATAAACAGTTCTGACCACAGATCTGATCATCATTTCACTCACATCTGACGTGTGCATTTTGAAGGATTAAAAAAAAAAACATACAAACAAAAAACATAAACATAATTAAAGCAGAAATAATGTCGTGTGGTGTCAGGAGTGGTTAAAAACCGGATTATTTTACTATAATAAAATCATCTCATTTAAAGAATTTAAATTCAGTAACAAAATGTAACCAACAAATCAATTATTTAAATGTAACAGGTGAACAGTTTTTTTTCTTCAACTTCTTTTAAAGCTACCTCTCAGTGCTGAATATTTCCGAGGGCCCCTGAACTGAGCACCTCATTGCTGCCTGATTGGGCTCCGGTGTGCCCAAACAGAGACCCAATAAAGAGCAGAAGGATATCCAGACACAGGAGGAACATGGAGGGGGAGTGAAGGCTGGAGGGGCGCGGCGAGAGAAGCCAGCGCTGGGCCCTGGAGGACGCCCACAGCCAGGGCCAGATCCAGGGGAGCGGCTGAACCGGGAGCCAGACGGACAGACGGAGGGAGGGAGGGAGGTGACTGACTGACTGACTGACTGACTGACTGACTGACTGACTGACTGACTGACTGACTGACTGACTGACTGACTGACTGACTGATAACCCACCCTCCGACACTTTTAAAAATGGTGTCTTTTTTATCCAGCAGCGGTTGGTTTTTCTGTCCTCCAGAGCCATTCTTTTAATTACACGTTTATGTTTCAGTTCTGTATTTTAGACTCTCAAACCCCCGGGGTACTTTATTCTTTAGACAGAGGCTCCTACAGATAGACAGGCACTTTCAAAAGAGGCAGCCAATCTCCCCAGAGATGATAGACTCTGTATGCCCCTCTATATATATATAAAACCCTCTCCCCTCACTGCCAGCCGTCTTGGGGGGGGGTACCAGCATACTGGCACCACAAAGAGCTTGAAGCCGGTTTACGTTCAGCACGGTAAAGCACCCTGGTTACCTCGCTCCCAGATCTGCTGACATGCCTCCAGAAAGTGGCCCCACATCTCCTGAAAGTTCCTGCTCTTATGATTGAGTGAAAATCTTCTCCAATTGTAAGCAAGACATGATGCCTGCCAGCCTCTGCTTGTGAGTCGGGGGGGCAGCATCCTTCCACCCATGAAGAATGACACGTCTGGCTAACAGGAGGCAAAAGACAGTCTGACGTTTTTCTGGAGTTAGAGACGCCCTCTGCCCAGCGATCCCAAACAGAGCAGTCAGAGGGTTTGGCTGCAGCGCGGCTTTGAGGATCCAGGATAAGGTTAGAAACACCTCCATCTAAACATGCTGAGGGATGGACAAGACCAGCACATGTGAATGAGTGTGGCTTCACCAGTTTTACATCTGTCACAGTAAGGACTGATGTTTGGATAATCTATCCAGTTTAGACTTTGAGATATGAAATCTGTGTAGAACTTTAAAATGGATTAAACAGGGACGGGCACAAAGAGATGATGAGTTCACTTGTTTAAGCTCTGAATTCCAGGTTTCTGGCGGTAAGGACACGCCTAGATCCTCCTCCAAGGCCGCCCTGATTTGGACCACATTGTGAGATTTCAGGCTGGACAGCTGGTTGTAGAGGACTGAAATGAGTCTCTTATGGGACGGGTTCAGGAGAAGGATGGTTTCTACGATTGTTGAGTCTGGGAGAGTGACAAGGCCAGGCCTGAAGGAGTGGAGATGCTGTCTTACTTGCAGATATCTCAAAAAATCAGACTGTAGGAGACCCAACGTTCTGCTTAACTGCTCTAATGAGGCCAGGGTGTTATCCAAAAATAGATCTTTAAAGCTTTTGATGCCCTTCTTGCACCACTCCCAACAACCCATGTTGTGGAGGGAGGGTATGAAAAGATGATTCAAAGTGATAGGGCTCAAAAGGGAAAACCATGCAGACCAAAATACTTCCTAACTGACCCCATATCCATAGAGAGAGTTTAACCACTGGGTTGCAGATGTGTGTCATGGAAGGGAGAGCGAGAGAGGAACCCAGCAATGCAGGAAGAGAGATGTTTCCGGGCAGGTGTAGTACCATTGCCACCCAGTTGGGGACGCCACATCGGTCAGCATAAAATGACCAGGATGCCATGTGGCACAAGTTTGCAGCCCAGTAATAGAGTGTCATAGAGAGGGGCAAGCATACGCTTTATGATTGATGGGGAAAAGCTCACTTTTGCTGAGGTTCAGTTTGTAACCAGACAGCTTCCCAAACCGGTCGAGCAGCGACAGAGCCGCAGTCTGGGAAGCCCCCAGGTTTGATTTAAAGAGCAGAAGGATAAATCCATATTTTAATCAGAACTCCTGATAGTTTCATGCTTTTATTTTTGTCTTGAAGTTGTTTCCTGATCTTCTGTCTGTTCCTGCTCTGATCCCATTAACAAAGAAAGGTTCACATACAACTGTTCTGGTGTTGCAAACCCCGGACTGAAAGGAATCGAGAGAATCCGGTCGATTTTCAAAATAAAAGATTTTTCAGAATAAAAGCACGTTCAGACGTAGTCATTTTGCTCCTCTGACCAAACTTTACAGCTCAAATAGTTGAACGTGAAGCTGAGAGAATCCAGTTGTTTTCAGAATAAAAGGATTTTGGGATTCAAAACAGAATTTTGAAGTTAAGTCAGACGCGGCATGAATGAGCGGCCAAATGTTTCAAGAATGAAGATCTGAAGCTCAGATGTCACCTGACAGAAAGCAGGAATAAAGGTTTCTTACCATCAGCAGGAAAGTGTTGCCTAAGTTGTCCGTGTACTGGATGTCCTCCTGTCTCAGCTTGCTCCTCTTGTCTTTGCTCTTTTTTTTCTTCCTGCTTTTCCTCTTGTCCTTCTCCTCCCTCTGAAAATCTTCTGCTGTCTTCATGCGCACCAGTGGCCACCAGCCCTTCATCTTCTTGGCTCTGAAGATGGAGAAGCGGGGACTGGCTCGATCTTTGGCCATCTCAATCGTGCACTTGCTGGACGTCTTGGCAGGCCGGACCATTTCACTGAGGCGGAGCTCTATGGAGCCTGAGAGGGGAAACAAAAGGATGCTGGTCAAGAGGGGTAACTGCAAAAGCAGGGCAGAACCTGCAAGGACTTCAGTTCAGGTCCAGAGTTACGTTTTTAAAGAAAAGCTCAGAAAAAGTTGAGTTTAAGTGAACCAAACCCAGAAAGTCGTTGGAAGAAATGCGATCATAATCCCACGCCTGCAGCATCAGAACAGCTGGTTCACGAAACTCTGACTCCTCCAGGGAGAAGATGGACTCCTTCTTCTTAAAAACCACCTCTTTCTAAATGAAGACACGTGTTCATTAGTCAGATTTCTGCTTTCCCGCCTTTTTTAATCCTGAGCAGCACAAGAAAGTCTCAAACGTTTGGCTTCATACAGAGAACTTTAAAACAATGACACAGATGGGAGCAGATTACAGGCCGTGCTGGATCATCTGTGGTTAATCTCTCAAAATCCTGCAGAAACTCTCCTGGAGTTTCCCTTTATTGGGTTTGGGTCTCATCTTCAATAACATAATGGTGAAAAAGACTCCAGGGTCTTTTCAGTTTCAAAATGATGGCTGGATCAGAATAAAAAAAGTTGTGACAAATGGAAGAAAAGAGCTCTGAACATTTTTTAGGACCCATGACAAGAGTAGTCGTACACACAGCCACACTTCATCATATATTTCCATCTAGACTCTGAAGTGTGAGGTATCATTTGTAGTCTGTACGAATCTGGCTGAGTGTCTGTCAGACGATGAGCTGCACCTCAGTGGGAAGGTAGTCAAAGCGGAAAACAAATCTCCAGTTGAAGTTTCCTTCTCCTGTCAGAGAGTTGAAGTGGACGTCAGTTTCCTGTTTGTCTCCATCCAGTCCTTTAATCCATCTAAGAGAAATAAACCGACACCCCCCCTGCGGTTACAAATGACCCCAGAGCAGACCGAGCCCGTCCAGGTTTATTGCTGCAGGTTATTCTGACCCTTTTACGTAGATGTCAGAGGAGGGGTCACCAGTGAAGGGGTTGACATCATCCAGGAAAACGTCATCCGTGTTCCAGATTATAACTCGCAGTTCGTACCTGTTTTTATCATAATGGCAACCAATCAAAACCTCAAATGTCAGGTTTTTTTCAACGTCACAAAGGTGTGATGACAGACCTTTCAGGAAGGCGTGGCTTTATATCCACAGGGGGCGGGGCTGGAATATCAGTGGGAAACATGTCCACCCACAGGTGAAGATGACCCTGCAGCACAAAGTAGTACCAATGACCCACAAACACCCAAATGAAAACACAGAGATTCTGCTGACAGGAGACAGTTCACAGGAAATGAATGAAGAAAAATCACAGCAACTCTTTTAACCTCCAACAAATGCAACTGCAAGAAAGATTTCAATAGTGGCCCCTAGTGGTGAAACTAAGGAACTAAAGAAGACAGAAGATCCTCATGACTCGTTCCTGTTCTTCAGGGACTGTTTCAGCAGCAGCCGTTCTTCTCTCAGATCAGACATTCTGCTCGTCTTCGTACCTGTGGTTGTCCAGGTTTGTCTTGGATCAGAAGAGATCGGACTTCCACGTGCTCCGGCACCAACGGGACGGCTCTACCGGCTCCTTGGAGAAACTCCTCCATTTCCCCCCAGTGGTGCAACACGTAGAGAGCAGCATGTTCTTCTTTCTCTGCCTCCTCCTCTGGGGTACACTGGTTCTTCTTCAGTAGAACTGACGACAAAAACATCTCTGTCAGAGCTGATGGTGGCGATGGCACCAACTCCATGGCAAGAAGGTCAAACTGCCTGATCCTGGTCTTAGTGCTGTGAGGAGGTGCTTCAGTGAAGTCAATGGATCCTCATTGGCAGCCTTTACCTGTCTGTCTCTCCACCGGTTGGTCTGCCCACCCGCCTGTCTGTCTTACCTTCTGGAACAGCATTGACTGGTATTTTGAAGATCTTCTGGAGCACTTTCACTTCAGACGTCCTGTATTCAGGAGATGGAATTCCATTTTTCCTGCAGAGCTCAGCCAGGATGGTTGAAGGCTTCTTGGCATCACGCCACATGTTGTACCCAACGCTAAATGGAATGACAACGAAAGGAACATATGACACGGCATTGTATTGACTTTGTAGTAACACTTTCCTCAGAACATCTTCAGTAAGGCTTATATTACAGCCTAACTGTTCTAAGCAGAAAGAATCTTAACAGATTAAAAAACGTGCTTGTGTTTTTGTTCAGTGACGCATCAAATATGTTCCTTCACTTTTGTTTAAAGTACGGATCTTCATTTCCTGCTGCTGCTGTAGTCTGGATGGATTTTAACCTGCTGTTTTTAGACAGGTTTGTTCTTATTTGGACTAAACCATTCAAAGCTGACGGTTTGTCCTCTGGTGCTATCCTCTCTTTTGACTCTATCGTATTAACAGGCATCATCATTAAACCATACTAACCCCCCCACTGGTCCCTTTTCTGCTGTCTTCTATTTGTGCAGGGACGGTTGTGGTGTAGCGGTAGAGCGGTCGTCCTCTGTTCAGAAGATTGTAATGTCTTGCCCAAGGACACTTGGGTGGTTATAGGTTGGCGCCAGTGTTCAGCAGCAAGCCGCCATCAGTGTGTTTATGGGTGAATGGGACTGTGACTGTAAAGCGCTTTCGGCTTTCTAGGAAGGTAGTAAAACACTGTACAAATATACAACATTTACTATGATTTGGAAAGAATTCTAAAAGTATCACAGGAGTGATGTAAGGGATGTTTATGTGCTTTTCTGCTGGGACTGAAACTACTGTGTGTAAAAACTTCAGGACTTCAGGATTCAGATCTTCTAACCAGCATCCGGTCAAGAAGAAGACAGACTCGTATGTTCTGTGCAGCTGACTATGCGTCACCTCAGTGCTTTGGTCTGAGGGTTAGTTTCCACCACCGTTCTGTCCCTGCAGTAAACAGGACGCCTTTCAGGAAGTAAGAACATGTGCATGACTGTGATGCTCAGATCTGCAGGGTGGTTGTTCCAGCAGGGGAAGTGCATGGCATCATCAGCCCTTTGAAACTGATGGCTTCATCAACACACTTCTACCCATCATGTTGTGGGTCAGAACAACATTTCTGGGAGCCTTTAGGCAAAGAAGTGTTTAGAGATACCAACGTGTCGTAGTACAGAGCCAGACCGCAGGAGGCCCGGTGCCTGCTGTAGAAGCGGTTCTCCAAGTCAATCCGAGTCTCGCCGATAACATCATCTGATCCTATAAGGTCGTGGTCCACAACCGAGACTATCAGCTCTGTCTCCAGAGGGAAAGACACGCTGAGTTCAAAGACCCTGAAGGTCAGAGACAGGCTGTTAGGACAGACAGGTGACACCTGGACAGGTAGACAGACAAGCACTGACTCTCCAAAAGTTGGGTTGAGCTGCTTTGGGATGTATCGATCTTTGGTGTCCAAACTCTGATCTCCCACCTTCACCACCAGGTAGGGGTCAGCCTTCCCGTTTGGGTCTGCAGGAGCCAAGCTGGTGGCCTGCAGGACAGAAGAAGCTAGCGTGCGATAGATAAAAGCAGAAACGGACACGTCGATGTGTTTGGTTTACCAACCTTCACAATGTAGACCCGGACTAAGACTTTGATCGGCACGTTTTTGGGGATTCCACTGGTGATCTGAGAAGTGGGGTCCCCTACATCCTCTGGATCAATGGGATAAACCAAAAAGGAGCCCTGGGGGGAGAGCTGTGAGAGGACATCTCACACGGACAAAGGTCGAAGGTCAAACTGTATCAGCCAACAGTCTGTCATGCACTCCATCTGTCCTGTTCAACAGATGAGGACACAGGCGAGCGCCCCACCCAGGCTCGGAGCAGCCCCGATCAACCGAGGCACAGGCCGACCCAGCCACACCCGAAAGGATGTAACAAACCCCACCCCCCAGCATGGCCCCCCACCTAACCAACAGGCCCAGGAGAGGTGCACAAAGACCACCCACCCCCATGAGGTGACAGTGCTAATTAGGGGGGCCAGAGGGACTAAAGTTCTTCTGTTTTGTTCTTGTCAGCAGCTGTCATGCACTCCTGTTGAATGACACCAACGTCTCACTGTAAGATCTCTGCTGGCACTGACTCATCACACCGTCATGTCATTTCATTCACGTTTCACTTCATGCCATTCAAATGATTTCATCTTGTTTTAGTCATAAAATGTCATTTTCAGATATGGGGGCGGCCGTGGTGCAGTGGAAAGGGCGGTCGGCCTCTGATCGGAGGATTTCAGGTTCGATTCCCGCCTTGCCCGCCCATGTGTGAAGGTGTCCTCTGTCAAGACGCTGAAGCCTACATTGCCTCTGATGGAAAGTTGGCACCAGTGTTCAGCAGCGGAGCCGCCATCAGTGTGTTTATGGGTGAATGGGACTGTACGGCGCTTTGTACAAAAGAGGCTGGATTATCTAAACCTCATTTTAGTAAAAGTTTATATACTTTAAGTGACTCACAGATGACACAAAGAATGTAATCTCTGTTGAGAACAACTCCCTGAAACAGGAAGTAATCAGCAGCTGAAGCAGTGGAGGTCCTGAGAGGACAGCTGAGCATTTATGAGGAACAAAGCAGAGTTAAGGGGATGAAAACCCTCAGTCACTCCTACTGCAATAGCCTTGATGAGTGCTACCTTAAATTTTCCCATGAGCCTGTCTTCGTCGTCATCCTCAGCTCTGCCTTTGTACAAAGGAAAGACCCTCAGCCAGTCCTGGAAGTCATTGAATTCTGATTCCAGGTCTCCTTCATAGAGCTGTGAAGGACACCAGACATCAGAACACCAGAGAAAGGATCACCTGGAGGTGAATCTGTTTTAACAAAAGATCCACTTTGGTTTGATTCATACAGCTTAATTAAATGCTAAAGACTCTGTCAAATCAATGTTTCTTTATTTGACATTTCCTTTTATTGATCTGTTTCTGACAGAACTACAGTCACAATAGATGACCCCTCACACACACTCCTCAGTTCTTTAAAGAAGGATGACTGAGGGGCAACGGAGACTCCAAGAGCTCTTCATAAAGTTTGGATCTAGACATTGAAATACCACAGATGTTCTTGGCCGATCCAGAGAATGTCACTAATACAGAACTTCTTTTTGTAGAATTAATCCAATTCTGATCGTTTATCACACAAAGTCCAGAGGGTTCTGTGTAAACATTCAGACTCACGTGGAAACTAAAACGACATGAGGTGTTTGTCAGGAGTCTGGACTTCATACCTTCAGTGTTGCAATCTTTTTTCGTTTGGGAGGTTCAATCTCAACCAAAACAGTTTCTTCCTCTTCCTCTTCTTCATTGTCCTCCATGTTCAGAGTTGTTCTGTCTATAGAAAATAGAGAATCATACCATCTCTTTCTTCCCTTGTACTCCATAACCTTAAACCATAAACCATAACCTCTGGCGATGAAAAATGTCCACAGGCCCAGAAGGACCAGGGTTTGGCAGAGCAGGATAAACAAGTGCCGGACCGACGCTGGAAGAACATGCCAGAACGCCCACCGATTAAAGCAGCTCGAGGTGAAGCGGTGCCAGAACCAGAGGAGCAGCTGAGCCAGAGGGGGGAAGTGACGGGAAAGCAGCAAAGTACCCCTCGGCCGTGAGTTCAAATCCAGTCCAAGTCGTACCATAGAGTAAATATGGACCCAATGCCTCCCTGCTTGACACTCAGCATTATGGGTTTGGATCGGGGGGTTAAAACACCAAATGGTTCCCAAGCGCGACTGTGTCTGCAGCTCACCACTCCCCCAGGGGTTGGGTCAAATGTGGAAACTAACTTCAAACACCTAGGCTTGTGACAACTGATGGGACTGGAATTTTAAATAACAGCCTGGATTTTACGTTTTGCTCTGACTGGCTGCAAAATGGTGGATGCAATGTAAAAAAAAGCTTCAAAGTTGACTTTGACTTTTATTCAAAACTTGAAGTAATAATTAACAGATGACCGATGCTGAACAATACGTTTATTGATACTTCTAGAACTAAAAGAAGAAAAGGAGACTTTGGCGCTAAAATCAGATTTTTGTCCAGGAGGATAGACCAACGGACTTCATTTACAGGTACAGGTTTGACCAGCGTGTGTGCTGAGAGCGCGTCCTCCACAGCTGTGTCTGTTAGTCTGTAGTCCAGAATGACCCGTATCAGCCTTTCATTGGTTTGTAAATTTGGCTCTGAAAGAGTCAGCCTAACCCTAACTCAACCACAACCTTACCCCTCTGATCATCCTCTGCCTTCCATACATTGTAATGAGATATACACAGACACTTCTCCATGTAGGCTGAAAACATTTGGCAGTAGCTCCTCCCACACGTGGATGGCATGTCAAGTTTTTGAACACATTTTTGGACAGACGTCGAGTTAAAATATCATAAATCACCAGGACAAGGGGTGTCAAGAACTGCATTTTGGCCATCAAAAACGCTGGTATTGAAGCAAATTTAGAAGCAAATTTGCTGCACAGCAAAGCAGAGGCGGTTAACGCTGGTTCCCTCATGGACGCTCAACAGCTCTTCTCAAAAAAATGACTGTTTGCTTTCCTATCACACTTCAATATCTCTTTCCTCTGACTTTGACAGTTTATAAAGTTAAAAAGTGCAATCGGTTGACACGAGAACACAGATAAATCTAGATTTAATTACCATCATATGCATATGCACTTCTGTTATTTTCTTTCTTTGAAATGTCATTTCATATAAAAACCAATTAGACTCCTTACAGTCACTTAGCAACCCCAGAGGAAAATCCTGGAGCTGCCCTCCCCAGGTGTCACGTCTCCACACACCTCCAGATCAAAGAAACCTGTGTGTTTCTTCATTTAATGCAATTATTACCCTTGTAAACCTGCAGCCATCACAGATGCCTCCACGGCCTCCTGTAAGAACTTTTCATTCATTTATTCAGTTATAGAGCACCTTTCACCACCATTCAAGGAGGCCCAATATGTGGTGCACAATATTATATTAATAAATAATAAAATGCTAAAAACAATAACACCAAAGTTTAAGAAGACAACGATAAAAGATAATAACTGTTAAACACAAGACTAAAAACAATAAAAGGTGAGCTAGGAAGAAAATAATGCACGGTCGTGGAGGAACAACTTAACCTTAAAGCTCTGCAAGAGGGTAGCCTCTCTCATAGCCGGTGGCAGTTTGTTCCAGAATTTAGGAGCCAACACAGCAAAGGCACGGTCCCCCAGGAACTTGCATTTGATTGGAAAATAAAAGCACGCATGACAATTTCAAGGTTTGACTTTGATAGAAAAGACATGATCCTAGCCAGACGTCACAGCTGAAAAAAGCATGACCTGGTTACGGCATTTGTTTGGAGGTCCAGTTTAAAGGCAGCTAAAGTCTCACTCTGAGTTTACTGACTGCTCAAAAGAGAGAAGAGGTCAAGACCAGGATCCTTGTGACCATCATGGAATCACGTCAGTCTTGCTTTCATTAAAACCAAGAAAGTTAGCAGACATCCAAAGTAAGACCTCATCCAATGGGGTGCTCCCCCAGAAAGCCCCGCCCAGTGTTCCAGCCAATCAATTAAAATCTCACGGTCAACTGTGTCAAAATCTGTCATTAGATCTAATAATAAAAGAACAACAGCTCACACTTGTCTGTTGCTAACAAACCGTCTTGAACCTTTTTAATAGTGCAGTCTCTGTAATACTCCCAGACCTGAAAAGGTTCTAGGATCTCATGAGCATTTAAGGAGACCAACTGTTTATATACAATGTTCTCTAAAATCTTTGCACAAAAAGGTAGTTGGATATTGGTCTATAATTTAACAATATTGTGGCATTCGACTCCTGTTTTTTTTAACAGTGGCCTTTTACTGCTTGTTTAAAATTGAGTGGAACCTGACTAGAAGCAAGACTCGTGTTTACTATTGTCAACACTGCTGGTGCTATCACTGCAAAACCTTTCTGAAAAATCCATGGTGGCGTTACATCACAAGAGCTGGCTGGCTTTAGCTCTGACACCACCCTTTAAGTCAACCAGGGACACCGATGAAAAGGAATTAAGTTTAGCTACTGGTGCAGGCGACGTTGGAGGAGAATACCTGGAACACAGTATAAGAGAGGACCTGATACCAGCAAATTTCCAGAACTTTCAATCAGGTTTCCACTAGAATCAAGTAAAGAACCCAATGTCTTAAAAAGGGTTCATTGATTCCTGAAGCAGAGGCAATAATGTCAGAATGAAAAACCCTCCTAGCTTTTTTGACAGCTTCATTATAAATGACCAGTTTGTCCCTGAGGAGGTCATGGGAAATTTGGTGTGTTGTTTTTCCTGGCAGATCCAGATTCTTCTGGTGACGGGAAGAATCTCATCCAAAATGTGAACACAGCAGTTCAAACTGAAGGAGGAAAGAGTCTGTGGTTATCAGGCATGAATATCAGCTCGTCATTCCAGAGAGAATGAAGCCGAAAAATCTGCAGCTTTTTGCTCATCCAAGCCCTGGAATGTAAAGCTGTGTCATACCGCCCCTCATTATTTCAGACAGAACATTTCTAACTTCTGTGCCCTTTCTTTGTAGCTTTTACTGCTTTCTAACCAGCATTTGACTTTTCTCCCCATCAATCGTGTTCTGTTTAGATGGTTGCAGAAAGATGTAATAGAGTTTTGTTTTTGTTGTATCTGAACATGTGTCTCAGAGCAAAGATCTGCAATGGAAACCTCTGCAGCCATAAACTGTACCTGTCTCCACTTGTTCCTCCATCTCCATCTTCTCAGCATCCTGCTGACAGAAATCACACTTATTGAAGGCTTCATAGTAATGAGTTTTTATCTTGACATTCATCCCAGAAAAAAGGGAAAATACATCATTAAAAACACACTTTGAGAGGAAGCTGTTCTGCTGGAAAGGAATGGGGTTCTTTCTTTCTTTCTGTTTTTCTTTCTTTCTGTTTCTCTTGCTGATCTCTCTGGATCAAGAAAAGGCCTTTGACTGAGTTGATCACTCTTATTTATTTTCCGCTTTGAAAGCTTTTGGTTTTGGGGAAGGTTTCATTTCTTTTCTGAGTCTTTTGTATAGACAGGCTTTTTGTTTGGTTAAGGTGGGTGGGGGGGTTAAGTAAGTCGTCCTGTGTCTTTCCAAAGAGGTATTCGACAGGGATGTCCTCTTTCAGGTCAACTATACACCATTGCCATTGAACCCTTGCTCATCATGTTGCGGTCCAAGCTCATGGGGTTTGAGCTGCCTGGGCTCCTCCACAAGCCGTCAATCGTGGTTTCTGCCTATGCTGATGATATTTCCGTTCTTGTGCGCCATCAGAAAGATGTCAGTCTTCTTTGTGCCTGCTGAGTGTCAACCAGAAAGCGTCTTCGGCTAAAGTTAATTGGGAGAAGAGCACTGCACTGCGTTTAGGGCACTGGGTGGATGCATTGTCGCTGATATTACCTGGGGACCTCAATTGGGTCTCTGAAGGTATCTCATTTTTGGGAGTGTTTTTAGGCACGGACGATTATCAACAAAAGAATTGGGAGGGTGTCATGGAGCGGGTGTGTACCAGACTGTCTAGATGGAAATACCTGCTACCACAGCTTTCCTATCGGGGTCGAACTCTTGTTGCCAATAATCTGGTTGCCTCGATGCTCTGGCACAGACTGACAGTATTGTCTCCTCCTGCAAGCCTTATTTCAGCAGTTCAGAAGACCTTGGTGGACTTTTTCTGGTCTGGTCCCCACTGGCTGGGGGCCGTCGTCCTCTATCTTCTGGTTGAGGAGGGCGGACAGGGACTGGTTGACATCCGTTCGCATATGGCGGCTTTCAGGCTGAGGACTATGCAGCGTCTCCTCTACCGTCCAGGTCTGCCATGGACGGATGCTGCCCGTGTGCTGCTGCGGAAAGCTGGTAATCTGGGGTATGACAAACACCTGTTTCTGATTCAACACACGCACTTGGATGTGACGGGAGTTCCACCCTTTTATGAGTCCGTCCTGGATGATTGGAGACTTTTGCTTTGGCAAAGGAGTGCTGCTTTAACCCCTGGACTGTGGCTGTTTGAGGACCCACTGTTGGGCAGTGGGCTTCTCTCTTCACAAACATTGTCTTTAGTAACCGTGGGCTCCAGACTGAGGGAAGTCGGCTGCGTGAAGCTCAGACATCTCCTAAAGACATCTCTATCTGAGCTTGGTGCGGCTGCAGGTTTCCATTCCATCAAGACGCTGCAGAGGATGGTGGATGAGGTTTGCCAGTCCTTACCTGAGAACCTGCGATGGTATGTGAGAGATTCTTCAGTCGCTTCACAATGGGTGGATGGGATGGATTTTCCCTTCCCTTCAATGCAGGTCTCTCCATCCAGTGAGGAGTGGATGGAGGATGGAAGTAGACTGTTATCTTGGACATCCCCATGGATGGGGAATTTGGAGACAATGGGAAGGAAGACCCTCTACCTAGTGTCCGTGAAGGTTTTAAATGTGGGTGTCCGTTTTGCTCAGTTAGCGAGTCGGTGGTCCACCTGTTTGCTGAATGTCAGCGTCTGACGAGTCTCTTTTCTTTTCTACGGATGTTGTTTGAGGGGTTGGGGGAACGGTTTACTTTGGTTTGCTTCATTTATGGTCCCAAATACGAGACTCAGAAAAAGAGCGTTCACACACTTTTGAACTTCAGCTGAAGCTAAGCTGTTTGGATGTCCCGGAAAAACCGGATCCAGGGGACCGGGTCTGTTTCTCTATAAGAGACGTTTGGCAGCTCGGTTGGGAATAGAGTTCTGTTTTTACAGTCTTACTAATTCAGTTGACGATTTTGTTCAAATTTGGACCATTGAAAATGTTTTATGTTCTGTCAGCAGAGACTCTTTGGAAGTTTTGATTTCATTTGTTTTTCTGTTGTGCTTCTTGAACTCTTTCCCTGTCCGTGTAATTTTTAATTTGTGAAGTGCTGACCGATTATTAAAGGTTTTTTACAACTCAACTCAACTCTTTCTTTCTGTTTCTCTTCTTTCTATTCTTTGTTTCTTTCTTTCTATTCTTTGTTTCTTTCTTTCTCTTCTTTGTTTCTTTCTCTTCTTTGTTTCTCTTCATTCTTTGTTTCTCTTCTTTGTTTCTCTTCATTCTTTCTTTCTCTTCTTTGTTTCTCTTTCTTCTTTGTTTCTTTCTCTTCTTTGTTTCTTTCTTTCTCTTCTTTCTTTGTTTCTCTTCATTCTTTGTTTCTCTTCTTTGTTTCTCTTCATTCATTCTTTCTCTTCTTTCTTTCTCTTCTTTGTTTCTTTCTTTCTCTTCTTTCTTTCTCTTCATTCATTCTTTCTCTTCTTTCTTTCTCTTCTTTGTTTCTTTCTTTCTCTTCTTTGTTTCTTTCTCTTTTGATTCTGAACCAGTAGGGGTTTAACGGTTCTTGGGCTTTCTTTAGGCATTAATAAGTTTCAGATGCATACTTGGGATGGGTTGTTAGACAAGGTTGGTGCGAGTTTGTCTAAATGGAAACGGTTGCTACCCCATCTGTCTTACAGAGGACGCGTCCTGATTGCCAATAACCTAGTGGCCTCGAGACTTTGGCACAAGCTTTTCTCTCTTCCTTGGGATTTACTTGCCAAGCTGCAGCGTGCATCCTTACCAGCATTTTTTGTAGGGGTAAGCACTGGATTCAATAAGCTTCCTTGTTTCTGCTGCTCTCTGAGAGGGACCAGGATTTAGTTGACAGACAGCCCAACAGCTCCTGTATCACAGTGGTATGCTGTGGCTCAGGAGAGAGCTTTGCAGGATGCTGGTTGTGTGAAGCTGGGTCATGTGGCTTCACCCCTGGTAGTCATAAGTCAACATGTTTGTCTGGCTCCTGTCTAAAGCGCTGGAGAACGTCATGAAATCAGTTCCTGTCCTGTGGAAAAAAATTTCGATTCTCCACTGTGTGTTGGACTGCCTCCTTGCGATACATTTTTCCATCTTTGACCGTCTCCCCTAATGTTGAGGATTGGACAGAAGATGAGGACAAATTACTTTCCTTTGGCTGTGCAGGTGAAGGGGAATTTGAGGCCATGGCAAAGGAGACACTGTACATCACGTGTGTGAAAGTTTAACAATTTTAGTCGCCGAAGGACATGGACACTTCTAAGTGGACTGAGGTTTCGGCCCGGGTTGAACTCCAAAAGGACGCTGGCAGAAACACGCAGCTGATCTCCAAACTTTGTTCCAATTAAATCAGAAAAGTGTGATGTTTGTGGGGCATTTGAAACACTTGCGCAGTTGGTGATTTAGTTGGTGATTTAGTGAAACAGGTTAACCCGGACTCACACTGCATGCGGTCCGGCTCCAGTGCGGCTGTGGAGCGGTCTAGCTACGCCAGATGACTCACCTTGGCTATAGATGGCTTGCGATCCTGTTGCAGACAGGCCCTGCTGCTGACCTCGCAAACCTCTGAACTCACGTGGGTTCACGAGATAACCCGCCATTTATAGAGGAAGAATTAGTAAACAAACCCTCATTCCGCCGCGATTCTGGATTCTATTCACAACGCTTTTTTTCTGCGTGACTCGTCTTCATACAGTGAGTAAGAACAAAACTTGTATTAACACTGTTGTCTAATATAAAGCTTAAATGTACATACTTGACTGTGTTACGCAGAAAATAGGTTTTATTTTGAAAAATGTACCAAATGCAGTTTACACTCGCTCGCATTATTTCTGGTTTGGGTCGTTTCATTTTCCCCATCATAAAAAAGTGCCCTGGAATCTGGCAAAAATTTGAAGCCAACAAAACGGAAACAGAGTGCGGGAGAGAAAGAGGCCGAATCGCAGAGGCCGGACCGGACTGGGTGCAGGGTGACTGCCTCTTATATTTTTCAAGTTATGTAAAGACTCTGGCATCTGCACCGGAGCTGGACCGCATGCAGTGTGGGCCCGGGTCAGAGGCTTGTTTGCTGTTTTGAAAAATTGGTGTCTCAGGCAATGTGTTTTCTTTCCCATTGTTTGTTTTTGGCCCCAAGTATGCTGCCATAGGAAACAGGCACACACACTTCATTTTATTTTTGCAACGGCTAAACTTGCCATTTGGTTAAGGAGGAAAAATCCTTGACTCTGTTGGTTGTGTGGATGTTCCCTTTATGTTCTTTACCCTTCTGAAAAGCTGTTTGAATGTTGAATTTTCTTGTTTTAAGTTGATTGGTGACCTTCAAAGGTTTAATGGCATGTGGTTTTAGACTGGAAATGACAATAACATTGTGTTTCAGTTTCGACTGCTGTGCTGGTTTACATGCTGTTTTCTTTTTGCTCTTTTTTGTTTTGATTTTTTCTCTGTAATGGAGTGTTTTGTTTTACATTTAATACACAGTGTGTTCTTGTTTTAATGTGATTATTAAAGGACTGTGTAAATTCAGTTCTGTCTGTCTATCTTTCTTTCTTTCTCCTTGCCCGTGACCTATCAACCCTATGTGAAGGATCCGGCTGCATCTGGACGGTGGGTGGATGGCATGGGTTTTTTCAAAATGGCAAGAGGATGAGAATATACTCCTGTCCTGGACTACTCCCCGAATGAGGACCATTGAGACTCTTGGGAAAAAGTCTTTGTATCGTGTCGGTGTCAAGGTTTTGAATGTGCGCTTCCTGATGTGCGCTGAAGTGGTGAGGTGGGCAGAATTGTTTGGCACTGGTTTTTTCTCAGGGGGCTGTTGGAGAACCCTGTATAAAGCTCCCACAGCAGAACTTACCTGCAGCGCCTGCTCCTCCAGAGAGGCGTAATACTTGGACCACCAGTCCAGCTGCTCCTCCTCTGGCTCCTCCTCCTCCAGTTCTTCAGTTCTCTTTGAAATCTTCTTTAGAGGCATCTGTGAGTGACAGCTGGAACATCAGATCATTCGTAAAACAAAAATCAGACCATGGTTTGTGACTCACAGGAATCTTTGAATGAGCAACAGTCAGCCCGCTGAGTCCCATGTTCTTCACTGAGGCCAGAGGTTTGACGTTCTCTGAAGTTCTCCTCACTGCAGACAGGAGATGATAGTGAGAACAAAGGCTTTTGTTTCTGAAGAACAATTCAGAAAAAATAAAAACATGGTTATGTTGACTAAAATAAAGGCAGTAATTAGAATCCCTTTAAAACAACCACATGCTTTGAGACATAAAACATTTCTGATTGAAATAAATGAATGTTGTAAATAACAGAGACACAGAACTAACCTTAGAAAAAAAGAGCCTTCTTACCATCTACAGATCTGGATGCAACACTTACCGCTGCTTTTATTGGTTCTTATTGGTTTCTGGCCCTCTTCTTCCTCCTCTGCATCTCTTTGGCCGTACTCCATGAGGTTCAGGACCACATGGGTTCCAACCAAAGCAAGATGCCCAAAAGCACGATGCTCCACCACAAACAGCGTCAGAGGAGGGTGGAGATAGGACTGCTCTGGCAGCTCCTGATTCAACCCAACAGAAACAGTTTGTCAAGAGTCGGCAGTTTGTGCTTCAAATATGTTGTTTTATTTCTACATTTAACTCAGTGAACAGATCATTTTCTAATTTCACTAAATTTCTGAGTCTAACTCATTGACACTGTTTGGGAACTGGACTGGGAGATGTCATCCATAGAAAAGCGTTTGTTTCCAGCTCCAACTAGAACCAATCCAACGAAGACGATTCAGTCAACATTTTTTTTGCAGTACGGCTGTTGCCATGCTGGAGCCAGATATCATCAGCAAGCAGCGATTGGTCTGAGTTGGTAGTTCGTTTCTATGGCAACCATTCTCACCAATCAGGGGCAAGTTTATTAGAAAACCACAACCCTTCCACTGAAAGCGGGCTAAGGAAAATCTGTCAATCACAGGTTTTAAATGTTCGACGTGCGAGACCACCTAGTTTTACTGAGGCATCTGGTTGGTCAATTTATAACTTGAATAAAAAAATATCACAATAAATGAGGATTATCAAGAAGATGTTAAAAAAGTATCAGAGCAAGAATGTATATTCTGACCAATAGAATGAGGAACAGCTGTTTATTTCTCTATAGAAGTGCAATTTTGGATTCTTGGAACCAGCAGCTAATTCCTGTTTGGATTGTCAGGGAGGAGGGGCCACTCAGTCCAGTTCTCAGTTTGTACCTGGCAGCAGTGGATGCAGTTTATTTGCATGACTAAAATCCCAAAGTAGAATGTTTGTTTGTTCTCAGTATTCTAAGTCGAAGTCAGAAAGTGCCATGGGTCTGCTGACAAACGTCAGGTTCTTTGTTGACAAACTAATTTAATGAGAAATGTCACAGAAACTGTGGCTAAAAGAAAAAACCTCCAGTTTTTCTGTATTTTCTTTCAGTCAAATTTGCTGATTATTCTTACTGAACTTCTGAGCATAAAAGCAGCTGCTTTCATGGTCCCAACACAGACACTCTGCTGTGCTGCTGTAGAATGCACCAGATGTAGATTTGAGTTTCTGACAGGCTTTTCAATAAGCCCATTCTTAGAGACCTGCCCACCATTTGGGCGGAGCATCGCCTCCTACAGCTCAAATGAGAAGTGAACAACAGTTTGGATGAAGCAGAAAAAGTGACCGGTTCATTTTGGTCAGTGATGACAGAAACAGACCACATCCATGTAGCCGACCATCTGTTTGAAATTTGGATTGGTCCTGTAATCTTGGATTTCTTCAGACTTCAGTGGTTCTCCTGCGCACTCCACCTTCACCATGGGGCGCTCCACCTCGAACAGCTGCACCCGCTTCAGCTCACGTAGCCCCCAGAACAGCACCTGGAAACAAAAGAGTGGTCCTGGACTCATTCGGAGAATGGAAGCAGCTTTAAGGATTCTGCGAATGCTACCTCAATCCTGAAGGTCTTCAGGACAGGGCGGACTCCCTCTGGGATGTTGAAAAACCTCTCCTGTTCCTGAGATTGCAGAACCTGAGGGTCCACGCTGAGGGGAAGGCGGGGCTACCAGGAGACCAACATGAAAAGAGACATTTTGAAGCTAAGGTTGAAACACACCTGAGATCCAGCAAAATCAAACCACAGGTGAAGTCTGAGTCACATGAAGCTGTAAGGGGGGAATATAGGATAGAAGCGCCAGGAGTCATAGTTGGATGCCATAATGGAAAGGGCAGGATGGTCACTCACTACAACTGAACAGCTGGAAAAACAAGAATGTGACTGATTAATGTCAGCTAATAACTGTCAGCTAACTTTCAGGAACTTTTCCAAGATGGCTGCTGCGTCTTCCAACAGTGACATGACTGCATCCACAAACGCTGACAGTTCACCAACCTCAAAAAGGCCATGCAGAAACTCTGTGATAAGTTGAAGTCTAAGAATGATCCTTCGAATTCTCTGCTGAACTCAACGCGTCAACAGTCCATGCACATTGCTTTCCTGAAAGCGGCGGCACAAGACACTGTCCTCTGGGACCCTAACACCTCGCCGCGGCCTTCCTGGAGCTCCACACCCAAACCGCTTTGGTCTGAAGTGGTCTGCTGCAGGAAGAAAGCCTGGGACCGTGAGGCCTCGTTCTCTCCAACAGCTTCCATGTTCTGTCGGCTCCAACATCTGATGACATCCGGGCAGCCGCTCCTCCACTCAGCGGTCAAAATCCTCGCCCTGTCGCTGCTTTCCGGACCATGAGAGAAGGCCTCCCGGCATCTGGAGGTTCATCTTCCGCCAAACACTGGCAGCTCCAGAGAGACACAGTGAGTAGACGCTCTGACACCCGCCGCCGTCCAAATGTATTCCACGTCCCTGCGGGATCAAACCAAACCACCAGGGGCTTCCACCTGCGGTCTCAATTGGGGCGTCATGTTCAAAGTCCTCCTGCGGCCAGTGTAACACCAGCTTCCGCTCATCCTCCTGCCACGACTGGTCCGGTTACATTGGCGGCAAGAACTGACAGCCGTGGGGATCACCCAGACTCCTTTATCGTTGAAACGTCCATGGTCAGGCATGTCTGCGTTAACGGGAGCCGCACCTTCTGTCACCATGGTGCGCACGTCCGTGACATCACCACCTCTGCCCACCAGCACACAAGCCCCCGTTCACACAATAATAGCACACGCAGGAGTGAATGACCTCAATTTCAGCAATCTGAGACTCTCAGGAAGGACTTCACCCCCCTCATGCACTCCATCAAACAGCTAAAGAAACAGTGCATCATCTCCGGTCCACTTCCATCTCCTCGCTTCCGGTACGGTAAATTCAGCGATCTGCAACAGCTTCATATCTGAATCACAGATCATATTTCTTTAAACCAGACGGCGTCCATCCAAACCAAACAGTGCATCATCTGCTATCCACGAACGTTGAACTCACACTCCGTTCCGCCAAACTGTTTTCTGACTGACTGGACCACCACCAGAATCCATCTTCAGCTGAAACCACAGCTATGGCACAGCATATTCCAATTCACATAAGCAAATTTCACAAAGATCCCGGTCAAGACCCACCTGCCAGATATCTCCATAACATCCTCACAATACCAGATAAAACAGATGAAACAATCCATCTGCGCTCACATGCAATTTTGAACTTTGCTGTTTTAAGCATTTGCTATCATTTAAACAAATCTTTTATTGTAAATGAATTTATTTCAGCGTATTTATTTCACTCGTTTGAGATCGCCATGTCGTTTGCCGGTAGCATCAATAACGCTGAAGAAGAGTGGCACCAACGTCATCCCCCCCTCGGGAACTGCCAGCTGGAACTCATATATGAGAGCGTGGTAAAAGTGAAAACGAAAAAGCAATCACGCTTTGCATTATCGCTTTGATTACGTCACAGAATGAGCGGTGTTGAAGTAGAAAATGAAAAATAATTTTAAAGGATTGATTTTTTATTTTATTTATGAGTCAATTAATGCAGTTACATTGTGAAAATGAAAAAGCATTTCTGTAATCCATTTTAATTTTCAAATGAGATATTTCTCATTTAATTTTGGTACACATTTGCTAAAGAACTTTTTGAAAATGAAATGTCAAATGTCCTTTTCTTTGTCATTTTATTAAGTGACAGAATGAGCGGTGTTGAAGAAGAAAAAGCCATTTGGTGGATTGAGTTTTAATTTTATTTTTTAGTCAACGGAGGCAGCTGTATTTTGAAAATGAAAAACCATTTCCAGTATAGGCTTTCATTTAAAATATGAGTCACAATTGCTTCCATAGAATGGTGAATGGTGGGTTCATTTTGCGTAAAATTCAATCCCAAAATGCAGAAAATAACAGATGAACATTTCAGGATTTATTGAAATGATGAAAATATTTTATTCTGGTCTGATTAGCACTGGCTGTGAACGTCAATCTCTGTATCAAAAATCTGTTTCGCTTTCATGGAGACAAAAGGACCTTTTCCTCAGTAATCCATGTTCAAACCAGCTCTTCTAATTTGTTGCTACTTTCTCTGCTCAACAGAAAACCAGGTTTGCTCTTTTTTTTTCTTTATGCAGCCTCTCTGCTGTTTTGGATTCACCCAAAAATTGATACGTGGAGCTAGCAGCTAATGTTTTTAGCCTGTTCGCTACATGGAGCTAGCAGCTAATGTTTTTAGCCTGTTCGCCACATGGTGCTAGCAGCTAATGTTTTTAGCCGTTAGCTACATGGTGCTAGTAGCTAATGTTTTTATCCTGTTTGCTACATAGAGCTAGCAGCTAATGTTCTTAGCCATTAGCTACATGGAGCTAGTAGCTAATGTTTTTAGCCGTTAGCTACATGGAGGTAGCAGCTAATGTTTTTAGCCGTTAGCTACATGGAGCTAGCAGCTAATGTTTTTAGCCTGTTCGCTACATGAAGCTAGCAGCTAATGTTTTTAGCCTGTTCGCTACATAGAGCTAGCAGCTAATGTTTTTAGCCGTTAGCTACATGGTGCTAGTAGCTAATGTTTTTATCCTGTTCGCTACATAGAGCTAGCAGCTAATGTTTTTTGCCGTTAGCTACATGGTGCTAGTAGCTAATGTTTTTATCCTGTTCGCTACATAGAGCTAGCAGCTAATGTTCTTAGCCGTTAGCTACATGGAGCTAGCAGCTAATGTTTTTAGCCTGTTAGCTACATCCAGCTAATGTTTTTAGCCGTTAGCTACATGGTGCTAGTAGCTAATGTTTTTAGCCGTTAGCTACATGGAGATAGTAGCTAATGTTTTTAGCCGTTAGCTACATGGAGTTAGTAGCTAATGTTTTTATCCTGTTCGCTACATGAAGCTAGCAGCTAATGTTTTTAGCGGTTAGATACATGGTGCTAGTAGCTAATGTTTTTATCCTGTTTGCTACATAGAGCTAGCAGCTAATGTTTTTAGTCTGTTCGCTACATGGAGCTAGCAGCTAATGTTTTTAGCCGTTAGCTACATTGTGCTAGTAGCTAATGTTTTTATCCTGTTCGCTACATGAAGCTAGCAGCTAATGTTTTTAGTCTGTTCGCTACATGGAGCTAGCAGCTAATGTTTTTAGCCGTTAGCTACATTGTGCTAGTAGCTAATGTTTTTATCCTGTTCGCTACATAGAGCTAGCAGCTAATGTTTTTTGCCGTTAGCTACATGGTGCTAGTAGCTAATGTTTTTATCCTGTTCGCTACATAGAGCTAGCAGCTAATGTTCTTAGCCGTTAGCTACATGGTGCTAGTAGCTAATGTTTTTAGCCTGTTCGCTACATGGAGCTAGCAGCTAATGTTTTTAGTCGTTAGCTACATGGTGCTAGTAGCTAATGTTTTTAGCCGTTAGCTACATGGTGCTAGTAGCTAATGTTTTTAGCCTGTTAGCTACATGCAGCTAATGTTTTTAGCCGTTAGCTACATGGAGCTAGCAGCTAATGTTTTTAGCCTGTTAGCTACATGCAGCTAATGTTTTTAGCCGTTAGCTACATGGAGCTAGCAGCTAATGTTTTTAGCCTGTTAGCTACATCCAGCTAATGTTTTTAGCCGTTAGCTACATGGTGCTAGTAGCTAATGTTTTTAGCCGTTAGCTACATGGAGATAGTAGCTAATGTTTTTAGCCGTTAGCTACATGGAGTTAGTAGCAAATGTTTTTAGCCGTTAGCTACATGGAGTTAGTAGCTAATGTTTTTAGCCGTTAGCTACATGGAGTTAGTAGCTAATGTTTTTAGCCGTTAGCTACATGGAGTTAGTAGCTAATGTTTTTAGCCGTTAGCTACATGCAGTTAATGTTTTTAGCCCTTAGCTACACGGAGCGATGTCTGTGTTTATCTCATTTACTATGCATGAAAGACATGGATGATGTTAAGAGATCAGGTTGATTTATTTTGAAAAGCTCTATAAAAACATCAATGATCATGCTTTCATGTTTGGGTTCATGAAAACATTTAGAATCTCCTACAAGCTACCGAGAGCTTCTCTCCACCATGTCTGAATGGTTGCTTCCTGGTGTTTCAGAAACATAAAACAGTTAATATTAACAAGGATGGTTTTGGCGGAGGAAAACTGAAGGCTCAGCTCTGAAAAGCACAGACTGCCACAGACGTTACCTCTCCGAAGCCAGAGTAGTCAAACTCGATGAGCTCAAAGGCAGCCAGCAGCTCTCCAGCGGAGACTCGTCCTTTGCTGATGTCACAGAAACTCAAGCAAGGCTTTTCGTAGACCTGCTCCACGGTTTTAAACTCCGGCTTTGCAAATGCTTGGCCCAAAGGCTTCGGACTGCCCTGAACACACACACACACAAACAAATCAACACAGAAAAACACATCATATACACATACACACATAACAGCACAAATGAACACCTTATGAACATATCAACACATGTAAAGACATATCAACACATCATAAACACATAAAAACATTATAAACACATTTACTCACATCAAATCATCTTCAGCATATCAACACATAAAAAACACATCATAAACACAGAAACACACATAGGCACATCATAAACACATCAACACACACATAACTGTGATATTTCTATAGCCCAATACAGCCACAGCAGACACTGATATCCGTTTATTGCAAGAAACAAAAAGTCAAACATGTAAAACTAAACAATAGGTGGTTGTTAAACAGACTAAGCTGAACAAACATCTCTGTCCTTCTTGATGAGGAAAAACTGAAGTATTTATAACTTAAGTATTTTGGACCTCGTACAATGACCTCAGTTTTTTCTGGGTTTAGGAGGTCATTAACTGCCATCCAGATCTTGATGTCACTAATGAACAGTGACATGTCGTTAAATGAGGTCCAGCTGAGTGGATCTTCTCCGTTTTACAGTTGTTGACCTTTTAGCTTATCCTGTCAGGGGTCGCTATAGTGAATTGATTGGCAGAAGTCTTTTGGGTGTGAGGTGAACAATCCTGAAGGAATTTATTCATTCTACCTGCCTGCCTTTTTAATCTGCTGGGGCTTCAGTAGAAGAATGGATCCATGAACGTCAGCAGATGGGTCTATATCTGACATAAACTCAATGATGGTGTTTTTTCAAGATTAATGGTAAGTGGTGTATACTTGTTTAGCATTTTTCTACCTTCCTCAAAGGCCCAAAGTTCTTTACCGTCACAGTCCCACTCACACATTCATGCACTAATGGTGGCTCTGCTGCTAAACACTAGCGCCAACCTATAACCACCAGAGGCAACGTGGGGTGCAGTGTCTGGCCAGAGGACACTTTGACACAGGGGTGGGCAAGGCGGAAATCAAACCTCCAAAAACAGAAACAGCATCACCTCACTGGAGATCATAGCAGAACAACTGTCCTGTCCACTCAGGAAGACGCTTTCAGTCAAAAAACTAATTCCTCCCACATTGAATGTTAGGTTACCATGGTGTCATAATCGTAAATGTTGATGATGATGAGGGGGGGGTCACGCTGGAGCTGCTCCATGGCTCCCTCCAGCAGGACTCTCTCAAACAGCAGACACTGGCTCCAGGAGGGGGTGAGGGTGTCCATCATGGTCTGAAGACAGAACAACAGGTTCTTTGCTGATCTCAGGTGAACAGGAAATGTCTCTGAAACTTTTGACATTTTGACCAACCCTGCTCCTCTGGCATTGCGTGGAAAAAACCACTTTAGCAAACGGATCGGACAAGCCGTTGTTGTCTGCTGCCCTCAGGCCACGCCCCTGGTACAGGTGACATCGCAGCTGGAAGTACCTGCTGTCTGTAAGCAGAGACGTAATGCTCAACTTGACACCATGAGCTGGAGTGACTTTGTTGACCATCATGAGCCCTCCCCCTCAGGGTGGGGTCAGCTGACTCACCCTGGCAGGTGAGTCCCACAGGAACCCTCATCCTGCTTTCAGGGGCGGGACATCTCTGAAGATCCTCCTCTTCTTCGTACACAGGTGTAAATTCCTGCGGTATACTGGCGACGGCCTCCTTGCAGTACCTGACGAGACCAAGCCACAGGTAGACCTCCAGCTTGGCAAAGATCTCACTGGGGAGGCATCCTGGAGACTTAAGGATGGACAGGATGGACCATCAGCACCCCTGATCTGACCTTATCATAAACCATCTCAGCATTTAAACATCACCAGGTTTCGTTTTTTTACTTCTGTCCAACAGCTGAGTAATCAGATACGAGCTGAGAGCCTCTTGTGTTAGACGGATGTTACTGTTACAATCATATTATAAATCTTCAGACACACAAGGAGAATTCCTGGCCATCCCCTCACCAAACCCCGCAGAAGCGGGAGCACAGAGAGTGCAAGCTCAGCCCAAAGAGCAGCCAGAAATGGAAGCTTTGAGATCGGTCTATAATTAGTGAAATCAGATGGGTTCAAATGAGGGTTTTTCAGTAAAGGCTCCACTATGGCATGTTTAAATGGGTTAGGAAAACACCAGTGGAGAGTGAAAGGTTGATCATGTCAGTGATACTCTGGCCAATAACATCAAACACCTTTAAGAAGAGTTTCGAAGGAATCACATCAGATAGACAAGAAGAAGGTTTCATCTTTGTCAACAAAGCTGATGTATACTCAAGGGTGACGGGCTTAAAAGCTGATCATTTGTGTGAAACAGGCTCCACTGCAACACAATCATTACAACAAAGAGGTGGGAGTTGGTCTTTGATCTTCTTTGTCTTGTTTGCAAAGAACTTGAGAAATTCATTGCTGTCTGCTTTGCAGGACTCAGGGGTTACTGGAGCTGCAGGGCAAACAATAGAACTGATGGTGTCAAACAAAACTTTAGGACTCTTCTTATTAAGGGATATCAGCTGGTGAACTGCCCTATAACAGTGTGAGTGTGTGTCATAAGATCCTAGAGAATAGAGGCCCTCTGACATTGCGATTGGCATCGGCATCTATGCTGCTTTGGGCCCCCCGGGCCCTGGACCATCGGGCCTCTGGGTACCAGCCCCACGGCCCGGTCCAATTTAACTTCTAGAATGCTTAGAGATTAACATTTTCAGTAAATTAAATCATTGTCGGCATTGTTAAATCTGTAATCTCCTCGATCTGAAGGATTGAGAGCTCGGCACACATGAAAGAACAAACTGAGCTTTCAGGATCAACCATGTTTGCACACAGACACACTCCACAATAATAAGGATTTACCTTCATGTAAAGGGTGGTGATGCATCCACAGTCCCGCCCCTTCTGCTCCTCCACCACTGAGAAGAGGATGGAGTGAGCGGGAATCCTGACGTATGCAAGTCGCTTGCTTCCCGTAAGCAGCCAGAGAAAAGCATCCGGAATGGTGCTCTGAGGCTGGGAGATGAGACGGTCAGCAGACTGACAGGCTCTCATGCTCACCTGCAGGACACTGGTTTTTCTGCCATCTGACCTCTACAGCCATGAAGCGGAGCCTCTTCAGGAGCTTCCTGCTCTCCAGCAACTTCTGTCTGACCGTCTCTCTGGTAGTCCTCCGCCTCACCTTAACAGCCTGGCGAGCAATTGTAACCTAAACACAAAAAGGCAGGCAGACAGGACAGCCGTTAGACAATTGTAACAGGGGTAGACTGACAGTTTTATTTGTGTATGTATTTGTTTTGAATTTCACCAAATCCTTATCATTTTTAATTATATTTCTTTTCCAAAATGTTAATTTTGTTTATAATCAGGATGTATATTTGTTTGAAGCATGAGTCTAATACCTGCACTGTCACTTTAAGAGAACTTTCTAGTTTCTGTGTACCACCTCCACTCTCTCAGTTCGCGCTAAGACGACTGAGAGAAGGTAATGCGTTTGTTCTCTGTTAATATTTTGAATTTATTTTGTTGGTTACTGCTGAAAATGCAAAAGAAGGTTTGCTGAAGTGCAAGTGTGGTCAGTTATGGTGAACATGCAGTGGTTTCTGCAAACTGTGCAGATAGTTTGTAGAAGACACGTGTGGACAGGTTTCCTGTTTTCAACAGGATACTGCAACCCTGTGTGTGACCAGGGAACTGCATGTCACAGAGTTTGATTTTTTGTTGTTTGATATGTACAGAACCAACTGAGAGGACAGTCATCAATAAAAAGACCAGCAACCAGCAGATGTTCGTGGTCCAGAGTCCCTTCGTCTTTTCAGCTGAACACAGAACATAATGCAGAAGATTTTTTTTTTGGGTTAACGGATGTGGTGGTCAGGCAGATACACAATGAACGTCCTGGACAGTCCAAAAAATGATAAATGGCGTTTACTTCGCCTTACAGTCCTGTTCACCCAGAAACACATTCATACACTGATGGCACCAACCTATAACCACCAGGAGCATTATGGGGTTCAGTGTTTTGCCCAAGGACACTTTGACACATGGGCAGACACAGACACATTGAAGGAAGCTGTTCAGAGGGTTAGGGTTGCAAAGGAGCTGCTACAGAGACGGTCAGAAGTCGACCGCTCTACCTCTGCACCATGGCCGCCCACAAAAACGGTTGAGCAGAGGTCAGACTCACGAGTTTCTTCTTCATAAACTCCTTCCTGAGTTTATCCAGACTGTTGGGCCGAGTGTGCTGAGACTTCTTCTCAGAGAAAGAGGTGAACTGTCTGCAGGAAGAGGAGCACAGACGAACCAATGAGAGGAAGAAGAACAAAGTTGAACATTTCCAGGGGATTTTTAGGAGGACGACACAGACTTGCAGGAGGCCACCAGCTCCAGCAGCACCTCCATCAAACGCTCCTTAGCCTTGGATCGTGGCCTCTTCAGGAGTCTTTCTACTTCATGGAGACCCAGCTCCTAAAATTCAGAAGACAATGACGCATTTCAGAATCAGCTGTTTCTTTCTTCTTTTGAGAGACGAAAAAACAGGAAGTGAACTCTGACCAGTCTGTCAGCCATCTTGCTTATCCAGTTAGCCTGATGGAGACGAAAGCTGTGGTCCTCAAACTGAGCCCAGACAAACAGGCAGGGTTTGAGCCGGACCGCTGGGGGCTGCAGCCGCAGACACTGGAAAGACCTGACCACAGGTGAGCACACAACAGCCGGACAGCAGTCAGATGAACTGATGCTGGTCATCTGGAGCCTGAAGTCAATGTAAATGTGTGAAAATGTCTCCTAAATATGGTAGACTGGCCTGCTAAAGGCTACCTGTCATACTCGGTGGGTTCAGCTCGCATTGGAGCAGACAGAGATCTGTTCTGAGCTTCAAAGCTCTGAAGATCTTCTCGGTCCAGCTCATCCTCTGATCTGAGGAGGCCCTGGGTGTCCTCACTAAGCTCCTCCCTGCTTCTGCTTAGCTCCTCCCTACTCTGGCTTTTCTTTGATTTCCCATCTCCGACTGCTTTCCCGTAGTTCCCTGTCAGAAACACAGAAGTGGAGGGAACCATGTCTTCCTGAGGATAAGGACTGTGTGATGTAAAGGAAG
Organism: Oryzias celebensis; assembly: GCA_014656515.1. Classification (NCBI taxonomy): domain Eukaryota; kingdom Metazoa; phylum Chordata; class Actinopteri; order Beloniformes; family Adrianichthyidae; genus Oryzias; species Oryzias celebensis. The sequence continues at coordinate 272,869 of BNCR01000005.1, forward strand.
AGCCAGACTCTGGACACACAAGTTTGCTTAAACAGAAATCTCAGACGGGTAAAAAAGTGGCTGAGAAAAATCCACCCAAAGATCATTTCTCCATCTCAGAATACGGAAGAACAACCAGATCTAACCTATTGAGAGTTCAAAGGTCAGCGGTTTGGTTCCAACAGAGGAGTCCATCATGGTGACTTCAAACAAAGATGCAAACAGCAGGAACTCCTCCTTCTGTCCCAGATAGCCCTGAAAAACAAAACTCTGAGTTTAAAAGGGGAATTTATCCAAGACGGCAGTGGGAACATTTCAAAAACACCAGCAGAACGTCTCCTCTAAGAAAGATCCACAGACAGACAACCACTCTGCACACTTCTCACTTTCAGATTAAGATTCTGATGCTTTCCTCCAAAAAACAAAGATGTCTCTGTTCACTTCTATGTGATGTCGTTCTGAAGAAAACTTTCCTCAAAGTTAGGAAAAACTGAAAGACCAGCAGAAGGAAGTCAAACCTGAAAGAAACCCACCAGAAAGACAGAAGCTGATCTTCCTTCAAGACCAATGATGGAACTTCATAAACAGAGAAAAAAATGTCCCCCTTGTTCTATCGACAGCTGGCACTGTCCCCACTGACCTCAGGGAGGGGATGGATCTCGTCGATCTCCACCGTTACGGACTCTGGAACTTCCACTCCCATCTCAGACTCCTCAGTCGGCCTCCTGTTTTCTGAAGATGAAGCCAAAAAACTCTGATCCTTCATAGTTTATGATGATGACGCCCCCAGAGGTTTTCATCCTAGCAGACTGACCGTCCTTCTTCTGCTCCTTGGTGCTCCTCCTTTTCTTCATCCCGAACTTCCTTAGCACTCCTTTTGTCTTCAACAACACAAACAGATGAACATAAACATTGAAGGAAGCTGTTCAGACTCAGTAGAGCTGCTGTAGATGACAGAACGGCATTTCCGGCGAAAACCTTCACAGAGACGATAGATGATGAGTCCACAGACATGGCAGATGGTGAAGAATACACCTCCATGGTGAGGGCCAGGAGGATCCGCCCTCGATAGAAGATCCCTTCTCCCACACCCTCGTTCAGGGCCTGAAAGCAGCCCGTGCTTAATCTCAGAGGTACTGGTACCTAATCTCAGTGGTACTGGTACTTAATCTCAAAGGTACTGGTACCTAATCTCAGTGGTACTGGTACTTAATCTAAATGGTACTTGTAACTAATCTAAATGGTACTGGTACCTAATCAAAGTGGTACTGGTACTTAATCTCAGAGGTACTGGTACCTAATCTCAGTGGTACTGGTACTTAATCTAAATGGTACTGGTAACTAATCTAAATGGTACTGGTACCTAATCTCAGTGGTACTGGTACTTAATCTCAGAGGTACTGGTACCTAATCTCAGTGGTACTGGTATTTAATCTCAGTGGTACTGGTACCTAATCTCAGTGGTACTGGTACTTAATCTAAATGGTACTGGTAACTAATCTAAATGGTACTGGTACCTAATCTAAATGGTACTGGTAACTAATCTAAATGGTACTGGTACCTAATCTCAGTGGTACTGGTACTTAATCTCAGAGGTACTGGTACCTAATCTCAGTGGTACTGGTACTTAATCTAAATGGTACTGGTAACTAATCTAAATGGTACTGGTACCTAATCTCAGTGGTACTGGTACTTAATCTCAGAGGTACTGGTACCTAATCTCAGTGGTACTGGTACCTAATCTAAATGGTACTGGTAACTAATCTAAATGGTACTGGTACCTAATCTCAGTGGTACTGGTACTTAATCTCAGAGGTACTGGTACCTATTCTCAGTGGTACTGGTATTTAATCTCAGTGGTACTGGTACCTAATCTCAGTGGTACTGGTACTTAATCTAAATGGTACTGGTAACTAATCTAAATGGTACTGGTACCTAATCTAAATGGTACTGGTAACTAATCTAAATGGTACTGGTACCTAATCTCAGTGGTACTGGTACTTAATCTCAGAGGTACTGGTACCTAATCTCAGTGGTACTGGTACTTAATCTAAATGGTACTGGTAACTAATCTAAATGGTACTGGTACCTAATCTCAGTGGTACTGGTACTTAATCTCAGAGGTACTGGTACCTAATCTCAGTGGTACTGGTACTTAATCTCAGAGGTACTGGTACCTAATCTCAGTGGTACTGGTACTTAATCTAAATGGTACTGGTAACTAATCTAAATGGTACTGGTACCTAATCTCAGTGGTACTGGTACTTAATCTCAGAGGTACTGGTACCTAATCTCAGTGGTACTGGTAGCTAATCTCAGTGGTACTGGTACTTAATCTCAGAGGTACTGGTACCTAATCTCAGTGGTACTGGTACTTAATCTCAGTGGTACTGGTAGCTAATCTCAGTGGTACTGGTACTTAATCTAAATGGTACTGGTAACTAATCTAAATGGTACTGGTACCTAATCTCAGAGGTACTGGTACCTAATCTCAGTGGTACTGGTACTTAATCTCAGTGGTACTGGTACCTAATCTCAGTGGTACTGGTACTTAATCTCAGTGGTACTGGTACTTAATCTAAATGGTACTGGCAACTAATCTAAATGGTACTGGTACCTAATCTCAGTGGTACTGATACGTAGCCTAAAGGGTATTGGAATTTAACCTAAGTGGTACTGGTACTTAGACGTTGGAGTAATAACATACGTGTGTTAAATTAAATCTTGGCAAAAAAGTCAAACATGTTCTTGGCAGAAGCAGTGTTTTTTTCAGGCTAATGCAGGATTTGGTTGAGGTTACCTGGTGGACGTCTCCAAGGGTGGAGTTCTGTGGAGAACCATACAGATTAATCCAACTTGGACCAAAGGTGGGGTTAAACCCTGCAGGAAACAAGCAGACGGCTTTCTTATTTGAGTTTGTGTCTACCACAGAAATGCTCGTGTTGTCAACTCTCTTCTTTGTTTGGAGCTGCTGGCCGATCTTCTGCTCTGATGCTAATCTTTCTGCAGCCTTTGACCCCATAAATCACATCTTTCTACGTTGTGTGAACTCTGTATAGTTGAAACTGTTCTCAATTGGTTTAAATCCCACCAAACCTGTCAAACATGCAAAGCATACTAGCAGGGGGAGCAAATCCAGACATCACCAACTTTGCCCCGGTGTTCTTCAGAGGTCTTGTTCCTCTTCTCGTTTTACACCAAGACTCTGACCACTGTCATTTGCTCACATGGTTCTCTTGCCCCTTCTGTGCTGGTGACACTCAGCTCTTCCTGTTCAATTTGATGACAGACAGAAAGTTCGGGTCTTTCGTGACAGTCCCTCTGTCACCAAAACTTCTCCATCACTTTGAGATTTTCCAAAGGCATCCACAAAAAGTTGCCTGTGACTTTAGGAGTCATCATTGAAAATGGTCTGAGTTTTAAAGAAAATATTTCCGACATTTCTTGGGTTCAGATTTTCTCTCTACAACATTCAGAAGATCAGATGTTATCTTCACGGTTAATGCAGCTCACCGACTTGTTCTGGTGTTAATCATGTTTCATCCTGATTACTGTAATGAACCTATAAGGGGCTACCAGCTTTCACACTCAGGTCTCTGCAGATGATCCAAAATGCAGCTTCAACACTCATTTTTAACCTGGCAAAAAGATCACACCACACAACTCTTGTCCAGGTCTGTACCCCTACATGTTTTATCTTCTCCAGGTCTGTACTAGAGGCTGACACGGGAGTGGGTTTTAACCCCTTTCTCGCCCCGCTCCCACAAAGAGTAATACTGTCCAGCTCCCAGACCAAAATTTGAAAAATAATCCTGTCCTGCTTCAATATAGTTTTGTCTTTTTTTGTCATTATGTAAAACATTATATGTAATTGACATTTTGATGTGACGTTTTGGGGTTTTAATTTGTGAAGCAAATTACATGGTAATTTTTAATTCCAAGTTGTAGATGATGTCGCAGCTCTCAGACATTTTTTAATCCGTCTGACTTTCCTACCAGCTTTCTGAACTTAGAAGAGTCTTACATCTTTACTCTTCTCTGGATGTCATTTTATCTGTCATGGAACTCACCATGATTGTAATTCTTTTCATCGCTGCCTTCGATATACGACTGCTGCACCCCTACATGTATACTTTTGTCCAGGTCTGTACCTCCACATGTACATTTTAGATATGAGAAATGTCTGGAAGTCCCTGCAAAATGGAAAATACTAAAAAGACTTCTCATCTCTGATCAAACAGCACTGGAATGACCCACTGAGGACACATAGCGACCTCATGAAAATATGGAGGATAACCTGAATGCTGAACTTCTTTGACAGATGAAGCTTTTTCCGTCTCAGCCAAGAAAGTTCACTGGTCTGTGTGATCCTGACCTGCTGTTTATTTGTGTTGTTCTTCATTTGTCACTTTGGATAAAAGCGCATGTTTAACATGGTGATCTGAAATCTATTGAACATGCGGTCATCTCCTGCCAGCCTTTTGAGTTTTTAGTGTGTAGATAACGCTCAGGTGTGAGTACGTTTCTCATCAGGTAACCTCAGGTTTATTGCATGAATCTATCCTTCAGTATGAACTTCCATCTGGCCCTCAACTGTGTCTTTCTAGATCTCACTACAACACAATCAGGTGGTATCTGAGCAGCCCAGACTTTTGTACCTGCCTGCTGTCACCATGGTAACATCACACCTTAAAAAAATCATTCACTGAATCAAGAACTTCTCATTTTCCAGAAGCCTATGTAGTCACTGAAGCAGCTCTTCTGGGTGAACTGTGCGGGGAAGTGTGGTCTCCACAAACGCCAAACCCGTGTGGACGCGGGGCGAGCATATGCTAAGTCTTTTTGCACGCTGCTTCCTCCTGTCATACCATCACGGAGGAACAAGGCTGCGGTCAACGTCCTGACCCACATATGTCAAAGGCAAAGGTTGTACACAGGTTGTTGCAAAGGTCATACCATCCCTGGTTGGGTCAGAAATCTGCTGCAAGTCCAGGAAGTGTGTTGCTAGAGCAACATCTCCCATTTTGGAGTCATCAAGGACCTGGATTTTGATTCTCTGAGCCAATGGTGGAAACTGCTCGATGAAGGAGACTTCCTCATTCCAGACTGGACAGCTGGAGGCGCTGGAGACTGACGTCTCGCCCTAACCGATCCAAAAACACAAGAGGACCGATGTTTGACATTCATATATATACGGACCTTCAGAGACTAAAGAAAACAGAATTCAGACATAGAGAGTTTTTCTTCATGAACAAATGGATTTTATCCCCAATATTTATAGTCGTTTAAACTGATTTTGTTGAGTATTTCTGCTGGAATTCATAAATGTGAGTACCTGCTGCCCAGCGAAGGTCACCTGTATGTAGGGATCTATAAACACGGCCCTGTCTGAGATGGACATCTTTGCCATTAGCCCCGCCTCCATGGTGGGCAGACCTTCAGCTCTGTAAATCTGGACACGGAACCGAGCCCACGGGCGCTCCGAGGGTAATCCACGAGGAAGCAGCAGGTTCCTGCAGGTGATGTTCAGCAAAACGACAGACTCAAACATCTAAACAGGCCAGTTCACCTGCTTTTCATCTTATGTTCTGTTTGGTTTTTCTCCTGTGGGTTCAAAAAGGACTGACTTTTCAATGTCGTCGCTGCCTCCCAAAGATGAGCCAGGATGCATGCTGGGAATGCGCAGAGCATCTCCCTTCATCAGCACACTGAGGCTGGCCTTGACGTAACCCTTCACACCCGCCCGGGTGTCCACAGGGTCTGTGAGGGGTGCCCACTTCTGGTAGAAGCTGTGGTCTGGGCGAGCAAAAAGGTCAGCAGTGGAAGAGAGCTGCAGTAGGTATGTAAGCACGGGGCAGTGGGTGAAGCGGGTCAAACGGGTGCAGCGGGTGAAATGGGTGAAGCAAGTGCACTGGGTGAAGGTGGTAAGCGGGGTGCAGTCATCTTACCATGCTGGTTGTACACAGTGGAGACATCGATCTTGAAGGTCCCAATGTGGGTCATGAGGAAGGCCAGCGTCCGTCTGTGAAACACCTGAGACCAATGACACCACAGCTGATGATCAGAGCCGCCCCCACCATCATCACAGAAGAAAGAGCAGAAGAAAACCAACCTTTATCTCTATGACTTCATCAAAGAAGATCTGTGGAACCTCCTGAAACTCAAACTGGAAGTTCTGGAGAAGAAAAGGAGAAGAATGAATTCCTGTCCCAGACTGTTGGGTGCCTTTCCCTGAGCCTTCAGCCCTGCTGCAGGACGCTCTGATGCTGCTGCTACTTTCCTGCAGACCTCTGCTGTGTCTCCTGCTCTGAAGCAGCATCTCTGCGGCGTCCCTAAATGACCCTTCACTCTTCCATGTATTCCTGTACAGGCTCCAGTCTGCTGTACCTCATTGTAGAACGGACAGTTGGTAGATTTCTGAGTCGCCGTGTTTCTCTCCTGACCCCCCACTCTGATGAAAACTGCAGGATTGATGTTCACTCCAACCAGTTTCTGAGCCTCCAGGATGTTCACGTTCACCTGCAGGTTTAGATGGGAAATCCGGGTGTTGAGACTGTCAGCTCATGTTTGCATCATCCAAAAAAGACTTTAATCTGAATCCATAAGACATCAAACCAAGATGTTTGAACCTTTTTGACTTCTTATACAAACCGTTTTTTCATTTGGGCCGGTAGACAAGAACATGACTAGACGTGGTTTAAGAGCTTTATTTTGAAGGCTCCCAGAAACTAAAGATATTTTTAACAGACAGGTTTAATATAAAGAATGTCCTTTCAGATGCCAGTTCATTTCTGATAATGAACACCTGGAAGGGCTTTATCCTCCTTATACTGTACCATTTATGAAATAACGAAATATTACATCATTTATTAGTACTTTGTTCTTTTTGTTTTTTGGGGTTTAAATCATTTTTCACATAAAGCGTGCTATTTCCTACATGGTGTGACGTGTTGTCATGGCAATGTCTCCAGAGCCAGCAGAGGAGAGTGGTCATAAGCTAAACATTATCTTCAGTGATCAGGGAAAGCTCTCATTTTCTCACTGCTTCTTGACCAGAGGAGGAAGCTAAAGTTTGTTTCAAAGTCTTCAAGTACATTCTTTGATCGCTGTGATTGAAGAAATATCCAGCATGAACTCGGATCATTAAATGAGGAGCAGCAAACAAACCTTTCTGTCATTCATGTATTTACTCTGCACCAAGCGAAAAAGTAAAGACAGACCAACTGGTGAAATGAAAGTCATCACTGTTGTTGAGGGTAGAATGTGACAGAGATGCAGGAATGTCCATCACAGAGACATTAGAAGGTCAGAGATCTTCTCTACTCTCTGGTTGTGATAAACTGGTATAACGTCTGTCCATCAATGTTCAGAGTTTCTGTTGTTCCGGTTACAGACTGGTTTGGGCTAGCACAATGTTTTCAAACATTCAGGCTCTGTACCCCAGACTACTCTAGTTGGTGTCCATCATCACTTTTTAATGGACACCCTGCAGCCAATCAGAATCCAGTATTCACCTGGACCATAGTGTATATTTAAAGCACAAACATATATGACATGTGGCTCCAGTTTATCATGAGGAGAACCCAACCGTTTGATTCTGTTAAAGATCAGTTTGTCCAAGAACTTTGTTTTGATGATGAATCCACCAACCTGGAAGCTCTGGACCCTCGGCATTCCAGCCGCAGCTTCAGCAGACATTGGCCTAAAACGACTACAAACACACACAAACACACACAAATACATCCAGGAGATCAGCGTGTTCTCAGAATAGTGACTTGCTCTGATGAGCTGCAGGACGAGCTTTCACACCAACCTCAGAAGGGTGGTGAAGATCACATCAGAGACCTCTAAGTCCACCAAGTCCTCATCATCCTCATCTTCCTCTTCCTCATCTCCATCCCCTATCCGCAGCAGACTGCGACCTAGACGCTGAGCATCTCTCTCCAATGGGTTTTGGTGGGCAGACTTAGGGCTTCTATTGAGAGACCAGATCACAGACCAGATCAGAAACCAGATCAGAAATCAGACCAGAAACCAGATCAGAAATCAGAACAGAAACCAAATCAGAACAGAAATCAGATCAGACACCAGATCAGAATCCAGACCAGAAACTAGATAAGAAACCAGATCAGAAATCAGAACAGAAACCAGATCAGAAATCAGAGCAGAAACCAGATCAGAATCCAGACTAGAAACCAGATTAAAAATCAGACCAGAAACCAGATCTGAAATCAGAACAGAAACCAGATCAGAAATCAGAACAGAAACCAGATCACAAACCAGATCAGAATCCAGACTAGAAACCAGAATAAAAATCAGACCAGAAACCAGACCAGAAATCAGAACAGAAACCAGATCAGACACCAGATCAGAATCCAGACCAGAAACAAGATAAGAAACCAGATCAGACACCAGATCAGAATCCAGACCAGAAACAAGATAAGAAACCAGACCAGAAACCAGATCAGAAATCAGAACAGAAATCAGATCAGAATCCAGACCAGAAACTAGATAAGAAACCAGAACAGAAACCAGATCAGAGACCAGTCATAAACCAGATCTGAAATCAGAACAGAAACCAGATCAAAACCAGACCAGAAACTAGATAAGAAACCAGACCAGAAACCATATTAAAAATCAGACCAGAAACCAGATCAGAAATAAGAACAGAAACCAGGTCACAAACCAGATCAGAAATCAGAACAGAAACCAGATCACAAACCAGATCACAAACCAGATCAGAAATCAGATCAGAAATCAGAACAGAAACCATATCAAAACCAGACCAGAAACTAGATGAGAAACCAGACCAGAAATCAGATCAGAGACCAGTCAGAAACCAGATCAGAAACCAGATCAGAAATGAGAACAGAAACCAAATCAGAACAGAAACCAAATCAGAACAGAAACCAGATCAGAAATCAGAACAGAAACCAGATCAGAGACCAGTCATAAACCAGATCAAAAACCAGATCAGAAATCAGAACAGAAACTAGATAAGAAACCAGACCAGAAACCAGATCAGGGGTCAGTCATAAACCAGATCATAAACCAGATTAGAAATCATAACAGAAACCAGACGAGAAACTAGATAAGAAACCAGAACAGAGATCAGACCAGAAACCAGATCAGAAATCAGAACAGAAACCAGATCAGAAACCAGATCAGAAATCAGAGCAGAAACCAGATCAGAATCCAGATCAGAAACCAGATCAGAAACCAGAACAGAAACCAGAACAAAAACCAGATCAGAATCCAGACTAGAAACCAGATTAAAAATCAGACCAGAAACCAGATCTGAAATCAGAACAGAAACCAGATCTGAAATCAGAACAGAAACCAGATCAGAAATCAGAACAGAATCCAGACTAGAAAGCAGATTAAAAATCAGATCAGAAACCAGATCAGAAATCAGAACAGAAACCAGATCACAAACCAGATCAGAAATCAGAACATAAACCACATCAGAAATCAGAACAGAAATCAGATCAGAATCCAGACCAGAAACTATATAAGAAATCAGAGCTGAAACCAGATCAGAATCCAGACTAGAAACCAGATTAAAAATCAGACCAGAAACCAGATCTGAAATCAGAACAGAAACCAGATCTGAAATCAGAACAGAAACCAGATCAGAAATCAGAACAGAAACCAGATCACAAACCAGATCAGAATCCAGACTAGAAACCAGAATAAAAATCAGACCAGAAACCAGATCAGAAATCAGAACAGAAACCAGATCAGACACCAGATCAGAATCCAGACCAGAAACAAGATAACAATCCAGATCAGACACCAGATCAGAATCCAGACCAGAAACAAGATAAGAAACCAGACCAGAAACCAGATCAGAAATCAGAACAGAAACCAGATCAGAAATCAGAACAGAAATCAGATCAGAATCCAGACCAGAAACTAGATAAGAAACCAGAACAGAAACCAGATCAGAGACCAGTCATAAACCAGATCCGAAATCAGAACAGAAACCAGATCAAAACCAGACCAGAAACTAGATAAGAAACCAGACCAGAAACCATATTAAAAATCAGACCAGAAACCAGATCAGAAATAAGAACAGAAACCAGGTCACAAACCAGATCAGAAATCAGAACAGAAACCAGATCACAAACCAGATCACAAACCAGATCAGAAATCAGATCAGAAATCAGAACAGAAACCATATCAAAACCAGACCAGAAACTAGATGAGAAACCAGACCAGAAACCAGATCAGAGACCAGTCAAAAACCAGATCAGAAACCAGATCAGAAATGAGAACAGAAACCAAATCAGAACAGAAACCAAATCAGAACAGAAACCAAATCAGAAATCAGAACAGAAACCAGATCAGAGACCAGTCATAAACCAGATCAAAAACCAGATCAGAAATCAGAACAGAAACTAGATAAGAAACCAGACCAGAAACCAGATCAGGGGTCAGTCATAAACCAGATCATAAACCAGATTAGAAATCATAACAGAAACCAGACGAGAAACTAGATAAGAAACCAGAACAGAGATCAGACCAGAAACCAGATCAGAAATCAGAACAGAAACCAGATCAGAAACCAGAGCAGAAACCAGATCAGAATCCAGATCAGAAACCAGAACAGAAACCAGAACAGAAACCAGAACAAAAACCAGATCAGAATCCAGACTAGAAACCAGATTAAAAATCAGACCAGAAACCAGATCTGAAATCAGAACAAAAACCAGATCAGAATCCAGACTAGAAACCAGATTAAAAATCAGACCAGAAACCAGATCTGAAATCAGAACAGAAACCAGATCACAAACCAGATCAGAATCCAGACTAGAAACCAGAATAAAAATCAGACCAGAAACCAGATCAGAAATCAGAACAGAAACCAGATCAGACACCAGATCAGAATCCAGACCAGAAACAAGATAAGAAACCAGATCAGACACCAGATCAGAATCCAGACCAGAAACAAGATAAGAAACCAGACCAGAAACCAGATCAGAAATCAGAACAGAAACCAGATCAGAAATCAGAACAGAAATCAGATCACAAACCAGATCACAAACCAGATCAGAAATCAGATCAGAAATCAGAACAGAAACCATATCAAAACCAGACCAGAAACTAGATGAGAAACCAGACCAGAAACCAGATCAGAGACCAGTCAAAAACCAGATCAGAAACCAGATCAGAAATGAGAACAGAAACCAAATCAGAACAGAAACCAAATCAGAACAGAAACCAAATCAGAAATCAGAACAGAAACCAGATCAGAGACCAGTCATAAACCAGATCAAAAACCAGATCAGAAATCAGAACAGAAACTAGATAAGAAACCAGACCAGAAACCAGATCAGGGGTCAGTCATAAACCAGATCATAAACCAGATTAGAAATCATAACAGAAACCAGACGAGAAACTAGATAAGAAACCAGAACAGAGATCAGACCAGAAACCAGATCAGAAATCAGAACAGAAACCAGATCAGAAACCAGAGCAGAAACCAGATCAGAATCCAGATCAGAAACCAGATCAGAAACCAGAACAGAAACCAGAACAAAAACCAGATCAGAATCCAGACTAGAAACCAGATTAAAAATCAGACCAGAAACCAGATCTGAAATCAGAACAAAAACCAGATCAGAATCCAGACTAGAAACCAGATTAAAAATCAGACCAGAAACCAGATCTGAAATCAGAACAGAAACCAGATCACAAACCAGATCAGAATCCAGACTAGAAACCAGAATAAAAATCAGACCAGAAACCAGATCAGAAATCAGAACAGAAACCAGATCAGACACCAGATCAGAATCCAGACCAGAAACAAGATAAGAAACCAGATCAGACACCAGATCAGAATCCAGACCAGAAACAAGATAAGAAACCAGACCAGAAACCAGATCAGAAATCAGAACAGAAACCAGATCAGAAATCAGAACAGAAATCAGATCAGAATCCAGACCAGAAACTAGATAAGAAACCAGAACAGAAACCAGATCAGAGACCAGTCATAAACCAGATCCGAAATCAGAACAGAAACCAGATCAAAACCGGACCAGAAACTAGATAAGAAACCAGACCAGAAACCATATTAAAAATCAGACCAGAAACCAGATCAGAAATAAGAACAGAAACCAGGTCACAAACCAGATCAGAAATCAGAACAGAAACCAGATCACAAACCAGATCACAAACCAGATCAGAAATCAGATCAGAAATCAGAACAGAAACCATATCAAAACCAGACCAGAAACTAGATGAGAAACCAGACCAGAAACCAGATCAGAGACCAGTCAAAAACCAGATCAGAAACCAGATCAGAAATGAGAACAGAAACCAAATCAGAACAGAAACCAAATCAGAACAGAAACCAAATCAGAAATCAGAACAGAAACCAGATCAGAGACCAGTCATAAACCAGATCAAAAACCAGATCAGAAATCAGAACAGAAACTAGATAAGAAACCAGACCAGAAACCAGATCAGGGGTCAGTCATAAACCAGATCATAAACCAGATTAGAAATCATAACAGAAACCAGACGAGAAACTAGATAAGAAACCAGAACAGAGATCAGACCAGAAACCAGATCAGAAATCAGAACAGAAACCAGATCAGAAACCAGAGCAGAAACCAGATCAGAATCCAGATCAGAAACCAGATCAGAAACCAGAACAGAAACCAGAACAAAAACCAGATCAGAATCCAGACTAGAAACCAGATTAAAAATCAGACCAGAAACCAGATCTGAAATCAGAACAGAAACCAGATCTGAAATCAGAACAAAAACCAGATCAGAATCCAGACTAGAAACCAGATTAAAAATCAGACCAGAAACCAGATCTGAAATCAGAACAGAAACCAGATCTGAAATCAGAACAAAAACCAGATCAGAAATCAGAACAGAAACCAGATCACAAACCAGATCAAAATCCAGACTAGAAACCAGATCAGAAATCAGAACAGAAATCAGAACAGAAACCGGATCAGAATCCAGATCAGAATGCAGATCTGAAATCAGAACAAAAACCAGATCAGAAATCAGAACAGAATCCAGACTAGAAACCAGATTAAAAATCAGATCAGAAACCAGATCAGAAATCAGAACAGAAACCAGATCACAAACCAGACCAGAAACTACATGAGAAACCAGACCAGAAACCAGATCAGAGACCAGTCAGAAACCAGATCAGAAACCAGATCAGAAATGAGAACAGAAACCAAATCAGAACAGAAACCAAATCAGAACAGAAACCAGATCAGAAATCAGAACAGAAACCAGATCAGAGACCAGTCATAAACCAGATCAAAAACCAGATCAGAAATCAGAACAGAAACTAGATAAGAAACCAGACCAGAAACCAGATCAGGGGTCAGTCATAAACCAGATCATAAACCAGATTAGAAATCATAACAGAAACCAGACGAGAAACTAGATAAGAAACCAGAACAGAGATCAGACCAGAAACCAGATCAGAAATCAGAACAGAAACCAGATCAGAAACCAGATCAGAAATCAGAGCAGAAACCAGATCAGAATCCAGATCAGAAACCAGATCAGAAACCAGAACAGAAACCAGAACAAAAACCAGATCAGAATCCAGACTAGAAACCAGATTAAAAATCAGACCAGAAACCAGATCTGAAATCAGAACAGAAACCAGATCAGAAATCAGAACAGAAACCAGATCACAAACCAGATCAGAATCCAGACTAGAAACCAGATCAGAAATCAGAACAGAAACCAGATCACAAACCCGATCAGAAATCAGAACATAAACCAGATCAGAAATCAGAACAGAAATCAGATCTGAAATCAGAACAGAAACCAGATCAGAAATTAGAACAGAAACCAGATCACAAACCAGATCAGAATCCAGACTAGAAACCAGAATAAAAATCAGACCAGAAACCAGATCAGAAATCAGAACAGAAACCAGATCAGACACCAGATCAGAATCCAGACCAGAAACAAGATAAGAAACCAGATCAGACACCAGATCAGAATCCAGACCAGAAACAAGATAAGAAACCAGACCAGAAACCAGATCAGAAATCAGAACAGAAACCAGATCAGAAATCAGAACAGAAATCAGATCAGAATCCAGACCAGAAACTAGATAAGAAACCAGAACAGAAACCAGATCAGAGACCAGTCATAAACCAGATCCGAAATCAGAACAGAAACCAGATCAAAACCAGACCAGAAACCAGATCAGAAATCAGACCAGAAACCAGATCAGAAATCAGAACAGAAACCAAATCAGAACAGAAATCAGATCAGACACCAGATCAGAATCCAGACCAGAAACTAGATAAGAAACCAGATCAGAAATCAGAACAGAAACCAGATCAGAAATCAGAGCAGAAACCAGATCAGAATCCAGACTAGAAACCAGATTAAAAATCAGACCAGAAACCAGATCTGAAATCAGAACAGAAACCAGATCACAAACCAGATCAGAATCCAGACTAGAAACCAGAATAAAAATCAGACCAGAAACCAGACCAGAAATCAGAACAGAAACCAGACCAGAAACTAGAAAAGAATCCAGACCAGAAACAAGATAAGAAACCAGATCAGACACCAGATCAGAATCCAGACCAGAAACAAGATAAGAAACCAGACCAGAAACCAGATCAGAAATCAGAACAGAAACCAGATCAGAAATCAGAACAGAAACCAGATCAGAATCCAGACCAGAAACTAGATAAGAAACCAGAACAGAAACCAGATCAGAGACCAGTCATAAACCAGATCCGAAATCAGAACAGAAACCAGATCAAAACCAGACCAGAAACCAGATCAGAAACCAGATCAGAAATCAGAACAGAAACCAAATCAGAACAGAAATCAGATCAGACACCAGATCAGAATCCAGACCAGAAACTAGATAAGAAACCAGATCAGAAATCAGAACAGAAATCAGAGCAGAAACCAGATCAGAATCCAGACTAGAAACCAGATTAAAAATCAGACCAGAAACCAGATCTGAAATCAGAACAGAAACCAGATCAGAAATCAGAACAGAAACCAGATCACAAACCAGATCAGAATCCAGACTAGAAACCAGAATAAAAATCAGACCAGAAATCAGACCAGAAACCAGATCTGAAATCAGAACAGAAACCAGATCTGAAATCAGAACAGAAACCAGATCAGAAATCAGAACAGAAACCAGATCACAAACCAGATCAGAATCCAGACTAGAAACCAGAATAAAAATCAGACCAGAAACCAGATCAGAAATCAGAACAGAAACCAGATCAGACACCAGATCAGAATCCAGACCAGAAACAAGATAAGAAACCAGACCAGAAACCAGATCAGAAATCAGAACAGAAACCAGATCAGAAATCAGAACAGAAATCAGATCAGAGACCAGTCATAAACCAGATCCGAAATCAGAACAGAAACCAGATCAAAACCGGACCAGAAACTAGATAAGAAACCAGACCAGAAACCATATTAAAAATCAGACCAGAAACCAGATCAGAAATAAGAACAGAAACCAGGTCACAAACCAGATCAGAAATCAGAACAGAAACCAGATCACAAACCAGATCACAAACCAGATCAGAAATCAGATCAGAAATCAGAACAGAAACCATATCAAAACCAGACCAGAAACTAGATGAGAAACCAGACCAGAAACCAGATCAGAGACCAGTCAAAAACCAGATCAGAAACCAGATCAGAAATGAGAACAGAAACCAAATCAGAACAGAAACCAAATCAGAACAGAAACCAAATCAGAAATCAGAACAGAAACCAGATCAGAGACCAGTCATAAACCAGATCAAAAACCAGATCAGAAATCAGAACAGAAACTAGATAAGAAACCAGACCAGAAACCAGATCAGGGGTCAGTCATAAACCAGATCATAAACCAGATTAGAAATCATAACAGAAACCAGACGAGAAACTAGATAAGAAACCAGAACAGAGATCAGACCAGAAACCAGATCAGAAATCAGAACAGAAACCAGATCAGAAACCAGAGCAGAAACCAGATCAGAATCCAGATCAGAAACCAGATCAGAAACCAGAACAAAAACCAGATCAGAATCCAGACTAAAAACCAGATTAAAAATCAGACCAGAAACCAGATCTGAAATCAGAACAGAAACCAGATCTGAAATCAGAACAAAAACCAGATCAGAATCCAGACTAGAAACCAGATTAAAAATCAGACCAGAAACCAGATCTGAAATCAGAACAGAAACCAGATCACAAACCAGATCAGAATCCAGACTAGAAACCAGAATAAAAATCAGACCAGAAACCAGATCAGAAATCAGAACAGAAACCAGATCAGACACCAGATCAGAATCCAGACCAGAAACAAGATAAGAAACCAGATCAGACACCAGATCAGAATCCAGACCAGAAACAAGATAAGAAACCAGACCAGAAACCAGATCAGAAATCAGAACAGAAACCAGATCAGAAATCAGAACAGAAATCAGATCAGAATCCAGACCAGAAACTAGATAAGAAACCAGAACAGAAACCAGATCAGAGACCAGTCATAAACCAGATCCGAAATCAGAACAGAAACCAGATCAAAACCGGACCAGAAACTAGATAAGAAACCAGACCAGAAACCATATTAAAAATCAGACCAGAAACCAGATCAGAAATAAGAACAGAAACCAGGTCACAAACCAGATCAGAAATCAGAACAGAAACCAGATCACAAACCAGATCACAAACCAGATCAGAAATCAGATCAGAAATCAGAACAGAAACCATATCAAAACCAGACCAGAAACTAGATGAGAAACCAGACCAGAAACCAGATCAGAGACCAGTCAAAAACCAGATCAGAAACCAGATCAGAAATGAGAACAGAAACCAAATCAGAACAGAAACCAAATCAGAACAGAAACCAAATCAGAAATCAGAACAGAAACCAGATCAGAGACCAGTCATAAACCAGATCAAAAACCAGATCAGAAATCAGAACAGAAACTAGATAAGAAACCAGACCAGAAACCAGATCAGGGGTCAGTCATAAACCAGATCATAAACCAGATTAGAAATCATAACAGAAACCAGACGAGAAACTAGATAAGAAACCAGAACAGAGATCAGACCAGAAACCAGATCAGAAATCAGAACAGAAACCAGATCAGAAACCAGAGCAGAAACCAGATCAGAAACCAGATCAGAAACCAGAACAGAAACCAGACCAGAAACCAGATCAGAAATCAGAACAGAAACCAAATCAGAACAGAAATCAGATCAGACACCAGATCAGAATCCAGACCAGAAACTAGATAAGAAACCAGATCAGAAATCAGAACAGAAACCAGATCAGAAATCAGAGCAGAAACCAGATCAGAATCCAGACCAGAAACCAGATCTGAAATCAGAACAGAAACCAGATCTGAAATCAGAACAGAAACCAGATCAGAAATCAGAACAGAAACCAGATCACAAACCAGACCAGAATCCAGACTAGAAACCAGAATAAAAATCAGACCAGAAACCAGATCAGAAATCAGAACAGAAACCAGATCAGACACCAGATCAGAATCCAGACCAGAAACAAGATAAGAAACCAGACCAGAAACCAGATCAGAAATCAGAACAGAAACCAGATCAGAAATCAGAACAGAAATCAGATCAGAATCCAGACCAGAAACTAGATAAGAAACCAGAACAGAAACCAGATCAGAGACCAGTCATAAACCAGATCGGAAATCAGAACAGAAACCAGATCAAAACCGGACCAGAAACTAGATAAGAAACCAGACCAGAAACCATATTAAAAATCAGACCAGAAACCAGATCAGAAATAAGAACAGAAACCAGGTCACAAACCAGATCAGAAATCAGAACAGAAACCAGATCACAAACCAGATCACAAACCAGATCAGAAATCAGATCAGAAATCAGAACAGAAACCATATCAAAACCAGACCAGAAACTAGATGAGAAACCAGACCAGAAACCAGATCAGAGACCAGTCAAAAACCAGATCAGAAACCAGATCAGAAATGAGAACAGAAACCAAATCAGAACAGAAACCAAATCAGAACAGAAACCAAATCAGAAATCAGAACAGAAACCAGATCAGAGACCAGTCATAAACCAGATCAAAAACCAGATCAGAAATCAGAACAGAAACTAGATAAGAAACCAGACCAGAAACCAGATCAGGGGTCAGTCATAAACCAGATCATAAACCAGATTAGAAATCATAACAGAAACCAGACGAGAAACTAGATAAGAAACCAGAACAGAGATCAGACCAGAAACCAGATCAGAAATCAGAACAGAAACCAGATCAGAAACCAGAGCAGAAACCAGATCAGAATCCAGATCAGAAACCAGATCAGAAACCAGAACAGAAACCAGAACAAAAACCAGATCAGAATCCAGACTAGAAACCAGATTAAAAATCAGACCAGAAACCAGATCTGAAATCAGAACAGAAACCAGATCTGAAATCAGAACAAAAACCAGATCAGAATCCAGACTAGAAACCAGATTAAAAATCAGACCAGAAACCAGATCTGAAATCAGAACAGAAACCAGATCACAAACCAGATCAGAATCCAGACTAGAAACCAGAATAAAAATCAGACCAGAAACCAGATCAGAAATCAGAACAGAAACCAGATCAGACACCAGATCAGAATCCAGACCAGAAACAAGATAAGAAACCAGATCAGACGCCAGATCAGAATCCAGACCAGAAACAAGATAAGAAACCAGACCAGAAACCAGATCAGAAATCAGAACAGAAACCAGATCAGAAATCAGAACAGAAATCAGATCAGAATCCAGACCAGAAACTAGATAAGAAACCAGAACAGAAACCAGATCAGAGACCAGTCATAAACCAGATCCGAAATCAGAACAGAAACCAGATCAAAACCGGACCAGAAACTAGATAAGAAACCAGACCAGAAACCATATTAAAAATCAGACCAGAAACCAGATCAGAAATAAGAACAGAAACCAGGTCACAAACCAGATCAGAAATCAGAACAGAAACCAGATCACAAACCAGATCACAAACCAGATCAGAAATCAGATCAGAAATCAGAACAGAAACCATATCAAAACCAGACCAGAAACTAGATGAGAAACCAGACCAGAAACCAGATC
The DNA here is from genome assembly GCA_014656515.1 of Oryzias celebensis. Taxonomy (NCBI): domain Eukaryota; kingdom Metazoa; phylum Chordata; class Actinopteri; order Beloniformes; family Adrianichthyidae; genus Oryzias; species Oryzias celebensis. The sequence continues at coordinate 291,955 of BNCR01000005.1, forward strand.
AGAGACCAGTCAAAAACCAGATCAGAAACCAGATCAGAAATGAGAACAGAAACCAAATCAGAACAGAAACCAAATCAGAACAGAAACCAAATCAGAAATCAGAACAGAAACCAGATCAGAGACCAGTCATAAACCAGATCAAAAACCAGATCAGAAATCAGAACAGAAACTAGATAAGAAACCAGACCAGAAACCAGATCAGGGGTCAGTCATAAACCAGATCATAAACCAGATTAGAAATCATAACAGAAACCAGACGAGAAACTAGATAAGAAACCAGAACAGAGATCAGACCAGAAACCAGATCAGAAATCAGAACAGAAACCAGATCAGAAACCAGAGCAGAAACCAGATCAGAATCCAGATCAGAAACCAGATCAGAAACCAGAACAGAAACCAGAACAAAAACCAGATCAGAATCCAGACTAGAAACCAGATTAAAAATCAGACCAGAAACCAGATCTGAAATCAGAACAGAAACCAGATCTGAAATCAGAACAAAAACCAGATCAGAATCCAGACTAGAAACCAGATTAAAAATCAGACCAGAAACCAGATCTGAAATCAGAACAGAAACCAGATCTGAAATCAGAACAAAAACCAGATCAGAAATCAGAACAGAAACCAGATCACAAACCAGATCAAAATCCAGACTAGAAACCAGATCAGAAATCAGAACAGAAATCAGAGCAGAAACCGGATCAGAATCCAGATCAGAATCCAGATCTGAAATCAGAACAGAAACCAGATCAGAAATCAGAACAGAATCCAGACTAGAAACCAGATTAAAAATCAGATCAGAAACCAGATCAGAAATCAGAACAGAAACCAGATCACAAACCAGACCAGAAACTACATGAGAAACCAGACCAGAAACCAGATCAGAGACCAGTCAGAAACCAGATCAGAAACCAGATCAGAAATGAGAACAGAAACCAAATCAGAACAGAAACCAAATCAGAACAGAAACCAGATCAGAAATCAGAACAGAAACCAGATCAGAGACCAGTCATAAACCAGATCAAAAACCAGATCAGAAATCAGAACAGAAACTAGATAAGAAACCAGACCAGAAACCAGATCAGGGGTCAGTCATAAACCAGATCATAAACCAGATTAGAAATCATAACAGAAACCAGACGAGAAACTAGATAAGAAACCAGAACAGAGATCAGACCAGAAACCAGATCAGAAATCAGAACAGAAACCAGATCAGAAACCAGATCAGAAATCAGAGCAGAAACCAGATCAGAATCCAGATCAGAAACCAGATCAGAAACCAGAACAGAAACCAGAACAAAAACCAGATCAGAATCCAGACTAGAAACCAGATTAAAAATCAGACCAGAAACCAGATCACAAACCCGATCAGAAATCAGAACATAAACCAGATCAGAAATCAGAACAGAAATCAGATCTGAAATCAGAACAGAAACCAGATCAGAAATTAGAACAGAAACCAGATCACAAACCAGATCAGAATCCAGACTAGAAACCAGAATAAAAATCAGACCAGAAACCAGATCAGAAATCAGAACAGAAACCAGATCAGACACCAGATCAGAATCCAGACCAGAAACAAGATAAGAAACCAGATCAGACACCAGATCAGAATCCAGACCAGAAACAAGATAAGAAACTAGACCAGAATCCAGATCAGAAATCAGAACAGAAACCAGATCAGAAATCAGAACAGAAATCAGATCAGAATCCAGACCAGAAACTAGATAAGAAACCAGAACAGAAACCAGATCAGAGACCAGTCATAAACCAGATCCGAAATCAGAACAGAAACCAGATCAAAACCAGACCAGAAACCAGATCAGAAATCAGACCAGAAACCAGATCAGAAATCAGAACAGAAACCAAATCAGAACAGAAATCAGATCAGACACCAGATCAGAATCCAGACCAGAAACTAGATAAGAAACCAGATCAGAAATCAGAACAGAAACCAGATCAGAAATCAGAGCAGAAACCAGATCAGAATCCAGACTAGAAACCAGATTAAAAATCAGACCAGAAACCAGATCTGAAATCAGAACAGAAACCAGATCACAAACCAGATCAGAATCCAGACTAGAAACCAGAATAAAAATCAGACCAGAAACCAGACCAGAAATCAGAACAGAAACCAGACCAGAAACTAGAAAAGAATCCAGACCAGAAACAAGATAAGAAACCAGATCAGACACCAGATCAGAATCCAGACCAGAAACAAGATAAGAAACCAGACCAGAAACCAGATCAGAAATCAGAACAGAAACCAGATCAGAAATCAGAACAGAAATCAGATCAGAATCCAGACCAGAAACTAGATAAGAAACCAGAACAGAAACCAGATCAGAGACCAGTCATAAACATGATCCGAAATCAGAACAGAAACCAGATCAAAACCAGACCAGAAACCAGATCAGAAACCAGATCAGAAATCAGAACAGAAACCAAATCAGAACAGAAATCAGATCAGACACCAGATCAGAATCCAGACCAGAAACTAGATAAGAAACCAGATCAGAAATCAGAACAGAAATCAGAGCAGAAACCAGATCAGAATCCAGACTAGAAACCAGATTAAAAATCAGACCAGAAACCAGATCTGAAATCAGAACAGAAACCAGATCAGAAATCAGAACAGAAACCAGATCACAAACCAGATCAGAATCCAGACTAGAAACCAGAATAAAAATCAGACCAGAAACCAGATCAGACACCAGATCAGAATCCAGACGAGAAACAAGATAAGAAACAAGTTCAGACACCAGATCAGAATCCAGACCAGAAACAAGATAAGAAACCAGACCAGAAACCAGATCAGAAATCAGAACAGAAACCAGATCTGAAATCAGAACAGAAACCAGATCAGAAATTAGAACAGAAACCAGATCACAAACCAGATCAGAATCCAGACTAGAAACCAGAATAAAAATCAGACCAGAAACCAGATCAGAAATCAGAACAGAAACCAGATCAGACACCAGATCAGAATCCAGACCAGAAACAAGATAAGAAACCAGATCAGACACCAGATCAGAATCCAGACCAGAAACAAGATAAGAAACTAGACCAGAAACCAGATCAGAAATCAGAACAGAAACCAGATCAGAAATCAGAACAGAAATCAGATCAGAATCCAGACCAGAAACTAGATAAGAAACCAGAACAGAAACCAGATCAGAGACCAGTCATAAACCAGATCCGAAATCAGAACAGAAACCAGATCAAAACCAGACCAGAAACCAGATCAGAAATCAGACCAGAAACCAGATCAGAAATCAGAACAGAAACCAAATCAGAACAGAAATCAGATCAGACACCAGATCAGAATCCAGACCAGAAACTAGATAAGAAACCAGATCAGAAATCAGAACAGAAACCAGATCAGAAATCAGAGCAGAAACCAGATCAGAATCCAGACTAGAAACCAGATTAAAAATCAGACCAGAAACCAGATCTGAAATCAGAACAGAAACCAGATCACAAACCAGATCAGAATCCAGACTAGAAACCAGAATAAAAATCAGACCAGAAACCAGACCAGAAATCAGAACAGAAACCAGACCAGAAACTAGATAAGAATCCAGACCAGAAACAAGATAAGAAACCAGATCAGACACCAGATCAGAATCCAGACCAGAAACAAGATAAGAAACCAGACCAGAAACCAGATCAGAAATCAGAACAGAAACCAGATCAGAAATCAGAACAGAAATCAGATCAGAATCCAGACCAGAAACTAGATAAGAAACCAGAACAGAAACCAGATCAGAGACCAGTCATAAACCAGATCCGAAATCAGAACAGAAACCAGATCAAAACCAGACCAGAAACCAGATCAGAAATCAGATCAGACACCAGATCAGAATCCAGACCAGAAACTAGATAAGAAACCAGATCAGAAATCAGAACAGAAACCAGATCAGAAATCAGAGCAGACACCAGATCAGAATCCAGACTAGAAACCAGATTAAAAATCAGACCAGAAACCAGATCTGAAATCAGAACAGAAACCAGATCACAAACCAGATCAGAATCCAGACTAGAAACCAGAATAAAAATCAGACCAGAAACCAGACCAGAAATCAGAACAGAAACCAGATCAGACACCAGATCAGAATCCAGACCAGAAACAAGATAAGAAACCAGATCAGACACCAGATCAGAATCCAGACCAGAAACAAGATAAGAAACCAGACCAGAAACCAGATCAGAAATCAGAACAGAAACCAGATCAGAAATCAGAACAGAAATCAGATCAGAATCCAGACCAGAAACTAGATAAGAAACCAGAACAGAAACCAGATCAGAGACCAGTCATAAACCAGATCCGAAATCAGAACAGAAACCAGATCAAAACCAGACCAGAAACCAGATCAGAAATCAGACCAGAAACCAGATCAGAAATCAGAACAGAAACCAAATCAGAACAGAAATCAGATCAGACAACAGATCAGAATCCAGACCAGAAACTAGATAAGAAACCAGATCAGAAATCAGAACAGAAACCAGATCAGAAATCAGAGCAGAAACCAGATCAGAAACCAGACTAGAAACCAGATTAAAAATCAGACCAGAAACCAGATCTGAAATCAGAACAGAAACCAGATCAGAAATCAGAACAGAAACCAGATCACAAACCAGATCAGAATCCAGACTAGAAACCAGAATAAAAATCAGACCAGAAACCAGATCAGACACCAGATCAGAATCCAGACCAGAAACAAGATAAGAAACAAGTTCAGACACCAGATCAGAATCCAGACCAGAAACAAGATAAGAAACCAGACCAGAAACCAGATCAGAAATCAGAACAGAAACCAGATCAGAAATCAGAAAAGAAATCAGATCAGAATCCAGACCAGAAACTAGATAAGAAACCAGAACAGAAACCAGATCAGAGACCAGTCATAAACCAGATCTGAAATCAGAACAGAAACCAGATCAAAACCAGACCAGAAACTAGATAAGAAACCAGACCAGAAACCATATTAAAAATCAGACCAGAAACCAGATCAGAAATAAGAACAGAAACCAGGTCACAAACCAGATCAGAAATCAGAACAGAAACCAGATCACAAACCAGATCACAAACCAGATCAGAAATCAGATCAGAAATCAGAACAGAAACCATATCAAAACCAGACCAGAAACTAGATGAGAAACCAGACCAGAAACCAGATCAGAGACCAGTCAGAAACCAGATCAGAAACCAGATCAGAAATGAGAACAGAAACCAAATCAGAACAGAAACCAGATCAGAACAGAAACCAGATCAAAACCAGACCAGAAACTAGATAAGAAACCAGATCAGAAACCATATTAAAAATCAGACCAGAAACCAGATCAGAAATAAGAATAGAAACCAGGTCACAAACCAGATCAGAAATCAGAACAGAAACCAGATCACAAACCAGATCAGAAATCAGATCAGAAATCAGAACAGAAACCATATCAAAACCAGACCAGAAACTAGATGAGAAACCAGACCAGAAACCAGATCAGAGACCAGTCAGAAACCAGATCAGAAACCAGATCAGAAATGAGAACAGAAACCAAATCAGAACAGAAACCAAATCAGAACAGAAACCAGATCAGAAATCAGAACAGAAACCAGATCAGAGACCAGTCATAAACCAGATCAAAAACCAGATCAGAAATCAGAACAGAAACTAGATAAGAAACCAGACCAGAAACCAGATCAGGGGTCAGTCATAAACCAGATCATAAACCAGATTAGAAATCATAACAGAAACCAGACGAGAAACTAGATAAGAAACCAGAACAGAGATCAGACCAGAAACCAGATCAGAAATCAGAACAGAAACCAGATCAGAAACCAGATCAGAAATCAGAGCAGAAACCAGATCAGAATCCAGATCAGAAACCAGATCAGAAACCAGAACAGAAACCAGAACAAAAACCAGATCAGAATCCAGACTAGAAACCAGATTAAAAATCAGACCAGAAACCAGATCTGAAATCAGAACAGAAACCAGATCTGAAATCAGAACAAAAACCAGATCAGAAATCAGAACAGAAACCAGATCACAAACCAGATCAGAATCCAGACTAGAAACCAGATCAGAAATCAGAACAAAAACCAGATCAGAATCCAGATCTGAAATCAGAACAGAAACCAGATCAGAAATCAGAACAGAATCCAGACTAGAAACCAGATTAAAAATCAGATCAGAAACCAGATCAGAAATCAGAACAGAAACCAGATCACAAACCAGATCAGAAATCAGAACATAAACCAGATCAGAATCCAGACTAGAAACCAGATCAGAAATCAGAACAGAAACTAGATCAGAAATCAGAACAGAAACCAGATCAGAATCCAGACCAGAAACTAGATAAGAAACCAGAACAGAAACCAGATCAGAGACCAGTCATAAACCAGATCCGAAATCAGAACAGAAACCAGATCAAAACCAGACCAGAAACTAGATAAGAAACCAGACCAGAAACCATATTAAAAATCAGACCAGAAACCAGGTCTGAAATCAGAACAGAAACCAGATCAGAAATCAGACCAGAAACCAGATCAGAAATCAGAACAGAAACCAGACTAGAAACCAGATTAAAAAGCAGATCAGAAACCAGATCAGAAATCAGAACAGAAACCAGGTCACAAACCAGATCAGAAATCAGAACAGAAACCAGATCACAAACCAGATCAGAAATCAGAACAGAAACTAGATCAGAAATCAGAACAGAAACCAGATCAGAATCCAGACCAGAAACTAGATAAGAGACCAGAACAGAAACCAGATCAGAGACCAGTCATAAACCAGATCCGAAATCAGAACAGAAACCAGATCAAAACCAGACCAGAACCTAGATAAGAAACCAGACCAGAAACCATATTAAAAATCAGACCAGAAACCAGGTCTGAAATCAGAACAGAAACCAGATCAGAAATCAGACCAGAAACCAGATCAGAAATCAGAACAGAAACCAGACTAGAAACCAGATTAAAAAGCAGATCAGAAACCAGATCAGAAATCAGAACAGAAACCAGGTCACAAACCAGATCAGAAATCAGAACAGAAACCAGATCACAAACCAGATGATCACAAACCAGATCAGAAACCAGATCAGAAATCAGAACAGAAACCATATCAAAACCAGACCAGAAACCAGATAAGAAACCAGACCAGAAACCAGATCAGAGACCAGTCAGAAACCAGATCAGAAACCAGATCAGAAATGAGAACACAAACCAAATCAGAACAGAAACCAGACTAGAAACCAGATTAAAAATCAGATCAGAAACCAGATCAGAAATCAGAACAGAAACCAGGTCACAAACCAGATCAGAAATCAGAACAGAAACCAGATCACAAACCAGATCACAAACCAGATCACAAACCAGATCACAAACCAGATCAGAAATCAGATCAGAAATCAGAACAGAAACCATATCAGAACCAGACCAGAAACCAGATAAGAAACCAGACCAGAAACCAGATCAGAGACCAGTCAGAAACCAGATCAGAAACCAGATCAGAAATGAGAACAGAAACCAAATCAGAACAGAAACCAGATCAGAAATCAGAAAAGAAACCAGATCAGAATCCAGATAAAAAATCAGACCAGAAACCAGATCAGAAATCAGAACAGAAACGAGACTCGAAACCAAATTAAAAATCAGATCAGAAACCAGATCAGAAATCAGAACAGAAACCAGGTCACAAACCAGATCAGAAATCAGAACAGAAACCAGATCACAAACCAGATCACAAACCAGATCAGAAACCAGATCACAAACCAGATCACAAACCAGATCAGAAATCAGATCAGAAATCAGATCAGAAATAAGAACAGAAACCATATCAAAACCAGACCAGAAACCAGATAAGAAACCAGACCAGAAACCAGATCAGAGACCAGTCAGAAACCAGATCAGAAACCAGATCAGAAATGAGAACAGAAACCAAATCAGAACAGAAACCAGATCAGAAATCAGAACAGAAACCAGATCAGAATCCAGATTAAAAATCAGACCAGAAACCAGATCAGAAATCAGAACAGAAACCAGATCAGAAATCAGATCAGAAATCAGAAAAAAACAGATCAGAATCCAGACTAGAAACCAGCTTAAAAATCAGACCAGAAACCAGATCAGAAACCAGAACAGAAACCAGATCAGAAACCAGAACAGAAACCAGATCACAAACCAGATCAGAATACAGACTGGAAACCAGCTTAAAAATCAGACCAGAAACCAGACCAGAAACCAGATCAGAAACTAGATAAGAAACCAGACCAGAAACCACATCAGAAATCAGACCAGAAACCAGATCAGAAACCAGATCAGAATCCAGACTAGAAACCAGCTTAAAAATCAGACCAGAAACCAGACCAGAAACCAGATCTGAAACCAGTACATAAATGAGACCCAGGGAAACAATGTTCAGTGTCAGGACTGTTTGAATGAAGGTGACACAAAGGGTTTGATCATTCCTCCAAACGCCTCAATAGCAGCTTCGGTGTCAGAAAGGTGATGTTTGGTTCTGCTCTTCATTCAGGTCATCTGAGGCCTTAAGGCTCCATGACGGGCAGAGAAGATTCCGTCTTATTTAGGATCACATAATGTCTTCAAATACCTCCAGAAGATGATAAATCTTCATGAATAGAATTTAATGTAAAGAGTCAAACTCACTCGGAGAAAGGAAATGCATCAGTACAGACGACATGAAATGGAGGGTTAGGGTCAGCAGGTCACAGAAATGTTATGGTTTAGTGGTCAGTAGAGGTTCTCACCTCTCAGGCACATCTACTCCCTCATTCCTGATGACCAGAGCAGATCTGAGGATGAAGGAAAAGGAATCTCAGAACATCATGAGAGCTCCCGACTCTTCAGCGTTCTTGTCCTGTAGCATCATCTGAACCTCCGAACACGGATGGGAACCGGAAAACGTTTATCTGAGCTGCTTCTGCAGATGTCAATTCAGGGAGTCTGAAGTAAAACCAAAAACCAAGAACCTCATCATTCCAGAGTTGAGATGTTCATCATGGAGGGGGGTATAATGGGAGCTACGTTTTTGATCAGCCCATCTAGTGCAACACGGGAGATGTAGTTAACAGACAATCATGGAAATAAGACAGTAATGCTTATGTACCTGACTGTGTTCAAACCGTTTATCATCTCATTTGCATAAAAACATTCTTTTACTTTTTACCGTGAATAAATAGTGTTTACTTCTGTAGCGCTTTTCTACCTTCCTTGAAGGCTGAAAGCGCTTTACAGTCACAGACCCACTCACCCAAAAAATGGGTCCGAGGAGTCTGTAATGATGACTGTGCAGCTTTTAGCCAAACTCAAAAAGACTTTGTCATTTTTTAAGACATGTTTAATGTCCAGCGGCAGTAGCTCATTAGAATACAGTTCTGGTTTGTTGGCTCAGAGAAACCCCGCCCCCTCCACCGGTGAGAAACACAGAGACATTTTTGTTGGAGCAGGGATTTAAGTTTTCAGGCAGAAAAAAAGTTTAAACTGAACAGATGTTCAGAGTGCAGAGAAAACCTGAGTTACTGTAAAGATAATCCTGTGATTTCTGCATTCATATGAATCAAGCAGCCTCTTTCTGTCAGAAAAACAGATCAAGTTCTGTTCTTTTCTCACTGCTGATAGAAATGATGATTCTGCATGAGACGAGAACCTGAAAAAAGTGAGTTTAGACTGGAAGCACAGTCCAAAAGAACTTCAACCGAAGAGCTGATGTCCATACAAACATCTGTGACAATCTCCAAACATCAGGGTTCTGCAACAAGAGAGGCTTTAGCAGCAGCTCCAAACACCGCTAAAACGTTTGGGACTAATCTACCAAAATCCCATAGTCATTGATTACTTTGATTGATTGATTACTTTCTTTTCAATTTAGTGGATTGAAAAAGATTGGTTCCGGTAAAAAAATAATCGTACTCAATGTCTTCATCAGTCACAAAGTCAAGGTCCTTCCAACGTCCTGGTGCCCCATCCACTGGATGGAACCGAATGTCCAGCTCCACGTAGATCTGAAAAAAAAACTCTAGTTACCATGGAGACTGTAGCACGCAAACCCCTACCGGGCGCATCACCATCTCCTTACATCTGTTGGACTGTGGTTGGTGTCAGTGAGCGGTTCCCGTAGTAACAAGCTGCCAGACGTTAGTACATACTGTAGACTGATGACCATCTGACCCAGCAGCCTGCACACACACACAAACACAACTACATAAATACACACATACACACACACACAAACACAAATACATAAATACACACACACACAAACACAAATACATAAATACACACATAAACAAACACAAATACATAAATACACACATACACAAACACAAATACATAAATACACACATACACACACACACACAAAAACAACTACATAAATACACACATACACACACACACAAACACAAATACATAAATACACACATACACACAAACACAAATACATAAATACACACATACACACACACACAAACACAAATACATAAATACACACATACACACACACACAAACACAAATACATAAATACACACATACACACACACACACAAACACAAATACATAAATACACACATACACACACACACAAACACAACTACATAAATACACACATACACACACACACAAACACAACTACATAAATACACACATACACACACACACATACATAAATACACACATACACAAACACAAATACATAAATACACACATACACACACACACAAACACAAATACATAAATACACACAAACACACACACACAAATACATAAATACACACATACACACACACACAAACACAAATACATAAATACACACACACACAAATACATAAATACACACATACACACACACACACAAACACAAATACATAAATACACACAAACACACACACAAACACAAATACATAAATACACACACACACAAACACAAATACATAAATACACACATACACACACACAAACACAAATACATAAATACACACACACACACACACAAACACAAATGCATAAATACACACATACACACACACACAAACACAAATACATAAATACACACAAACACACACACACAAATACATAAATACACACATACACACACACACAAACACAAATACATAAATACACACACACACAAATACATAAATACACACATACACACACACACACAAACACAAATACATAAATACACACAAACACACACACAAACACAAATACATAAATACACACACACACAAACACAAATACATAAATACACACATACACACACACAAACACAAATACATAAATACACACACACACACACAAACACAAATGCATAAATACACACATACACACACACACAAACACAAATACATAAATACACACATACACACAAACACAAATACATAAATACACACAAACACACACACACAAACACAAATACATAAATACACACATACACAAACACAAATACATAAATACACACATACACACAAACACAAATACATAAATACACACATACACACACACACAAACACAAGCACACATACATAAATACACACAAACACATACACACAAACACAAGCACACATACATAAATACACACAAACACATACACACAAAAACAAGCACACATACATAAATACACACAAACACATACACACAAACACAAGCACACATACACAAACACATACACACAAACACAAGCACACATACATAAATACACACATACACACAAGCACATACACACAAACACAAGCACACATACATAAATACACACAAACACAAGCACACATACATAAATACACACATACATAAATACACACAAACACAAGCACACATACATAAATACACACATACACACAAACACATAAATACACACAAACACACACACACAAATACATAAATACACACATACACACACACACAAACACAAGCACACATACATAAATACACACAAACACATACACACAAACACAAGCACACATACATAAATACACACAAACACATACACACAAACACAAGCACACATACATAAATACACACAAACACATACACACAAACACAAGCACACATACATAAATACACACAAACACATACACACAAGCACACATACATAAATACACACATACACACACACACAAACACAAGCCCACATACATAAATACACACAAACACAAGCCCACATACATAAATACACACAAACACAAGCACACATACGTAAATACACGCATACACAAGCACACATACATAAATACACACATACACACACACAAACACAAGCCCACATACATAAATACACACAAACACAAGCACACATACATAAATACACACATACACACAAACACAAGAACATATACATAAATACACACAAAAACATTCATAAATACACACAAACACCAGCACACATACATAAGTACACACAAACACATACACACACAAGCACAAACACACATACATAAATACACACAAACACATACACACACACAAATACAAGCACACATACATAAACACACACAAAAACATTCATAAATACACACAAACACAATCACATACATACATAAGTACACACAAGCACATACACACATACATAAACACAGGCATTCATTCATAAATACACACAAACACATACACACACACAAACACAAGCACACATACATAGGTACACACAAACACATACACACTAACACAAAGCACATATACATAAATACACACATACACACAAACACAAGCACACATACATAAATACACACATACACACACACATAAACACAAACACACATACATAAATACACACAAACACATACACACACCAACACAAGCACACATACATAAATACACACAAACACATTCATAAATACACACAAACACAAGCACACATAAATAAGTACACACAAACACATACACACACACAAACACAAGCACACATACATAAGTACACACAAGCACATACACACACACAAATACAAGCACACATGCATAAATACACACAAAAACATTCATAAATACACACAAACACAATCACATACATACATAAGTACACACAAGCACATACACACATACATAAACACAGGCATTCATTCATAAATACACACAAACACATACACACACACAAACACAAGCACACATACATAGGTACACACAAACACATACACACTAACACAAAGCACATATACATAAATACACACATACACACAAACACAAGCACACATACATAAATACACACATACACACACACATAAACACAAACACACATACATAAATACACACAAACACAAGCACACATACACACACAAACACAAGCACACATACATAAATACACACATACACACACACAAACACAAGCACACATGCATAAATACACACATAAACACAAGCACACATACAGAAATACACACATACACACACACACTAACACAAGCACATATACATAAATACACACAAACACAAGCACATATACATAAATACACACAAAAACATTCATAAATACGCACAAACACCAGCACACATACATAAGTACACACAAACACATACACACACAAGCACAAACACACATACATAAATACACACAAACACATACACACACACAAACACAAGCACACATACATAAATACACACAAAAACATTCATAAATACACACAAACACAATCACATACATACATAAGTACACACAAGCACATACACACATACATAAACACAGGCATTCATTCATAAATACACACAAACACATACACAAACACAAGCACACATACATAGGTACACACAAACACATACACACTAACACAAAGCACATATACATAAATACACACATACACACAAACACAAGCACACATACATAAATACACACATACACACACACACATAAACACAAGCACACATACATAAATACACACAAACACATTCATAAATACACACAAACACAAGCACACATAAATAAGTACACACAAACACATACACACACACAAACACAAGCACACATACATAAGTACACACAAGCACATACACACATACATAAACACAAGTCTACATTCATAAATACACACAAACACACACACAAATACAAGCACACATACATAAATACACACAAACACATACACACACACAAGCACACATACATAAATACACATATACATAAACAAAAGCATACATTCATAAATACACACAAACACAAGTTTGTGTCATTTTGTGTGTTTGTGCCTTTGTGTGTCTTTCTGTAATTGTGTAGGTTTCTGTCCCTGTGTGTTTGTGTTATTGTGTGTGTTTCTGTCATTTTGTGTGTTTGTATCATTGTGTGTGTGCCACTGTGTGTTTGTGTCATTCTGTGTGTTTCTGTAATTTTGTGTGTTTCTGTAATTTTTTGTGTTTGTGTCATTATGTGTTTTTGTTTCATTTTGTGTGTTTGTATCATTTTGTGTGTTTGTGTCATTCTGTGTGTTTGTGTCATTTTGTTTGTTTGTGTCATTTTGTGTGTTTGTATAAATGTGTGTGTGCCACTGTGTTTGTGTCATTTTGTGTGTTTGTGTCATTTTGTGTGTTTGTCATTTTGTGTGTTTCTGTCATTTTTTGTGTTTGTGTCATTATGTGTTTTTGTTTCATTTTGTGTGTTTGTGTCATTTTGTTTGTTTGTGTCATTTTGTGTGTTTGTATAAATTTGTGTGTGCCACTGTGTTTGTGTCATTCTGTGTGTTTGTGTCATTTTGTGTGTTTGTGTCATTTTGTGTGTTTGTGTCATTTTGTCTGTTATTTTGTGTTTCGCTGTGTGTTTTTTGTCACTGTGTTTTTCTAACATTGTGTGAGCTTGTGTCATAGTGTGTGTGGTTGTCAGTCACCTGTCAGTAAAGATTCGGCTGCAGTTGTAAACACTGACGTGTAGAACCTCTTCCGTGATGTCTTTGCCGTAGTGCGGCCACCGGAAATTCTGTGGGAAACACAGCAACGCCATACCGTGAAATCTTTCCGTTCCAGTCATGCAGATCCTGCTGACATCATTTGGAAAAGCAGAAATATGACCTGCTATTCCTGCAAAAGAGGAACCTTGATTCTGACGCATTTGAAATGCTTTTTCAAATATTTTTAAATCAAGTTGAATCTGAAAAATGTTTTGACTAAAACATGGAAAAAGGATGTTCTTCACTCTGGTTCTTTAACCTGAACTTGAAGTTCTAGACTCAGCATCCTTCTACCAATATATTGACCGTCTCTCCTCTGGACATGACTGAACCATAAGAACAAAAACTCATTTTACCAGAACAACTATTCATCTCTGTGTCTCACAGGAGAACCTGCTCACACACTCATCTGGTTACACCTGAAGAACAAACACCTGCAGCTGCAGGAAAACACACTCCAGCGTTCCTTTCAGCCAGTCAGAAACTGTGGAAGCTGACACGTTTTCTCCGTGTCACTTTAGGAAAATCCTAAACTCCTCATGTGGTTCAAACACTGAAAAAAGCCTTTTTGCAAACTTGATCATGTGTTCTGCTGTAACCTCCGTGTTTCTGTGTTGAAAGTCCACAGACGTTTCTGGACGTCTTGTGAACAGAAAGGTGGCAGCGCTGCTTCTCCATTCCTATGGAACGTCCCTGCAGCTGTTCCTCATTTTTTCAAAGATTTCCTGAAACTCCTGCTGTTTCCACTGCTGTATGCAGAGGCGACCCTGAAGGTCACAGCAGTGACTCCTGACTTCAGCCCCCCCCCTGCCGTGACAGCTGACATGGAGGACTTCCTGTGAGGGTGAGCTGGGGGTCCTGGACCCCACTGAATGCAGGATGAGTGTGACCATTTGGCTCCTCCCATGATCTCAAATTAAAGTTCAGTCCATTGACAAGTTCTTCCTGCCTCTCTATGGATTTTGAATAGAAAACCCATTTGACCTGGAGGCAGCGATGCTGTTGGCGTCTTTGTCGTCTCTTCACACATGATGGACTCAACAGGTGAAACCCCTCTGTCCGTTGGAGGACCTGCAGGAAAACTTCCCGTTCCTGACTCACCTCCTTACAGTGAAACACCCGTTTGTCAAACTAAGCAGTCTAAAGGTTTAACCTGTTCCACACCTGAGAACAAACCTGGGATGGTAAACAAGAAACTTCAACTCTGCTCTCCAGAAGCTGGAACACAGCGAGTGTGTTTAAGGAGTGGTTGTGTGTGTGCTCTGTAGGAGGGAAACACTGTCTTATCAGATCCATGAAATGGTTTCAGTTAGTGTATCTACACACAAACACAGCAAAAATGTGTGTGGGGGGGGTGACTAACCTCATTGAAGATGGCCACATTCTCACACTGCAGGATTCTGGTTTTGTAGGTGAAACCTGGAGAACAGACAGACCTGTTACTATAGCAACAAAGACGCCTTTTACTGTCATTACTTCTGCCAAACTATGCAAGTGAGTTTGAATCAGACGTGATTCAGATCAATAAACCATTTTACCTTTGAAAACAGAAGACAAGTTTGGATTTTTAGGTTAAAACTTCTAGTCCTGAAGAAAGTCCGGTTTTCTGAAGATGCTGTCACCTCTCTCACATGTTTATGTTCCCACACTCTGCTGCAGAATTACAAGTATCTCTGTTACAATTAGCAATACCAAGTCCCTCGTCCATCGGCCAGTGTGACCATGGATGACGTATCCTTGCTTTTGTCTTGGTGTATCTAGTTGTCTCAGACAACGTTGAAAAAGCCATTCCAGGAGAGGAATTCTCCTCATCTTTGCAGCAGAAATCACGTTTGTAGGTGGTTCCCTGGCTGTCGTTCCAAATGAAAGTTTGGAACGGGGACTCTTTCTGCGAGCTCGGTTGTTTTCTGATGCACGGATCGCGTTCTTTTCACCTGACTTGAGCTGTTTAGTCAGAGTGCCGTTCCACTTTGAGTGGTCTGCTGTGAGGTCTTTCCAGGACTGCGTGTTTATGTCGAGCACTTTTGTGTTTCTCTTCACGACTTCTTTAAATCGGAGGATTGGACTCCCTGTTGTCCTCCTCCCAGATGAGGATGTCCTTTGGGAGACTCCCATCCTCCATGCGGCACACATGGTTGAGGCAGCGCAGGCGACATCGTCAGGCCTGCTGATGTCAGAACTTGCTTATCAATCCAGTATTCTTATTGTGTGAAAACAATGAGGGAGAACACAAATAAACTACAGCGGGGATCAATAGTTTGTGCCCCCTAGATAAAAAGTTCTATTATTGTGCATAAAGAACCCCCAAGAAAGATTGAAAAATATCTTAAAGGCATCCGTTTACAAATGGGTTATGTAAAAAACGAGGGTTTATTTCCATCATTTACCCTTTCAAAATAACAGAAAACAAAATAATGGCGTGTGCAAACGTTTGGGCGCCCTGCAGAGTTAGTACCTTGTACTGCCCGCTTTGCAAGTGTCTTCTACTCTTGGTTCTGCAAGTTCTTTAGTGGTTGGCAGGCACTCAATGGTGTCTCTGTCTTCTGTCTGGAATAGAGGTGAAAGTAGTATTCCACCATCTTTCCATCTTTTCATTAGTTGTTGCTGGTTGGAGAGTATTGTCCCAGAAGACGACTTGAGAGGTACTCCAGCTCCTCATGCTGTCATGCTGTTGTACACGCCTCTTGCGTTCCCCGATATGGCCACTTTCTGGATGTTGTTGCTGAGCTCCTGCTAATATTCGTTCACTGTGTTTGGTAATCTGTGGTGCAGCTATTGACACACAGTGAGGTCACACTACTACCGTTTCCAACAACCAATTTACGTGCTCGGCCTACTTTCCATGATCTATTTCCATCAGTTAGAGGGTGGGAGGCGTCAAAGGGATGGTGGGTTGTGTGCGGGAACTCTATTTTATTGTTGTCCTTGTTTTATATTTATTTGTTTGTTTGTTTTGGTGAAAGCACTTTGTGTTATTTTTATATGAAAAGTATTATAGAAATAAAGATTGATTTGATTTTGATTTGTTGAGCCTTTCTCCTTGTAGCCCTCAGAGTTTGGAAGTTCCTCTGGCTCGGTAATCACTTCTATTCTGCCAGGGCTGTGCATTTGGCTTCTCTAACTGGCAGAATCACTGAGGATTTTGCTTCAAACTACTCATGTGTCTTTGTGGTCCTCCTTCCAAAGACTGCTAGGGCAGTGTGGTGCATTGTGTTCGCAGTGTTTCACACTTTTCAAGGGCAGAGTCACCTGTCTGTGTTGCATCAAGTTCCTTCTCAAGGGCTTCTGTGAATTTCTGCGTCAGGTCAGGCTGTGACATCTTACTGATGTCGATGCGAAGATTTCCTTGTTTCTTTGAATGATGGAACCTCTTTGGATTCAGCCTGATCTTGCAGTAGACTGAGGAGTGGTCTGAGTCGTAGTCAGGGCTGCTATGGGAGCGCACGTGCAGAATGCAGTAGATAGCTGAGCGGCGAGATAAGATGAGGTCTAACTGATGCCAGTGTTTTGAGCACGGATGTTGTCAGGAAACCTTTTGTTGGCCCTTTGTCTAGTAGTGCTGTTCACCAAAGCTGCCGGTGGAAATTGGACTACTGTTGGTCAAAGAAGGACGAGATAGAAGAGCAAAGTCATGAGCGTTGGACTGAGAGTAGAGACTTTGAATGTTGAAACTATGACAGGAAAAGGTAGAGAGAAGGCAGACATACTGTGTGTCCAGGAGACCAGCTGGAAAGGTAGGAAGGCCAGAAGCTTAGGAGCAGGGGTCAATCATGGTGGAGACGGGAGAAGAAATGGAGGAGGAGTTATCTTAAAGGAGGAGTTTGATAGGAGTTTTGTGGAGGTAAAAAGAGTGTCAGAGTGATGAGTCTGAAGATAGAAATGGAAGGTGTGATGTTTAATGCGTGTAAGCACACAGATAGACTACATCTTTTGTAGACGTGTAATCTGAGGGAGGTCAGTGACTGCAAAGTAGTGGTTGGTGAGAGTGTTTCCAGACAGCATAGAATGGTGGTGTGTAGGATGACTCTGGTGATGAAGAAGATGAAGAAAGAAAGAGCAGAGAAGAGGACAAACTAGTGGAAGCTGAAAGAGGAAGAATGTTGCAGGACTTTTAAGAAACAGTTGAAACAGACTTTGGGTGGTCAGCAGATACTCCCAGTTGATTGGATAACTACAACTCATGTGATCAGGGAGAGAGGTAGGAGTGTAGTTGGTGTGCCATCAGGAAAGAAAGTTGATAAGGAGACTTGGTGGTGGAATGAGGAAGTGCAGGAGTGTTTATGGACTGAAAGGCTAGCTAGGAAGAAGTGGGACACAGGGGACTGAGGAGAGTAGACAGGAGTACAGAGAGATGCAGCGTAAGGTAAAAGTGGAGGGTCAAAGGTCAAACAAGGGGCTTATGATGACTTATATATTAGGTTGGGTAGTAAAGATGGACAGACTGACCTGTACAGATGATCACAGCAGAGAGACTGAGATGGGAAGGACATGCAGCAGGTTAGAGGGATGAAGGAGAGGGATGGTAATGTGTTGACAGCTGTCAGTAGTGTCATGGAAAGATGGAAAGAATACTATGAAGAAAACAAGAGAAGAAACAATAGAAGAGGTGACTGTTGAGGAGCAGGAAGAAACAAAGATTAGTGAGGATGAAGTGAGGATGAAGAGCGGAAAGGCTCCTGGTCCTGATGATACACCTGTGCAGGTATGGAAGTGTCTCTGAGAGATGGCAGTGGAGTTTCTGACTGGTTTGTTCTACAGGATCTTATGGTGAGAAGATTCCTGAGGAACGGAGAAGTGTGATGGTTCCATTTTTAAGAAGAATGAAGATGTGCAGAGTTATAGAAACTACAGAGGAATAAAGCTGATGAGCCAAACAATGAAGGGATGGAAAGAGTAGTTGAAGCTAGACTAAGAGCAGAAGAGAACATTTGTGAGCAGCAGTTTGGTTTCATACCAAGAAAGAACTCTACAGATGTAATCTTTGCTTTGAGGATGTTGATGGAGAAGGTCAGAGAAGGTCAGAGAAGGTCAGAGAAGGTCAGAGAAGGTCAGAGAAGGTCAGAGAGAACTGCACTGTGTCTTTGTAGATCTGGTAGAAGTTTCAGCTCAAATGAAAGGAAAGATGAACTAAACTGTGGTGAGAGCAGCCATGTTGTTCAGTCTAGAGACAGAGGAACTGAGGAAAAGACAGTAAGCAGAACTGGAGGAAGCAGAGATGAAGATGCTGAGGTTCTCTTTGGGAATGACCAGGATGGATCAGGAATGAGTCCATCAGAGGAACAGCACATGTTAGAGGTTCTGGAGATAAAGTCAGAGGTCAAACTGAGATGGTTCAGTCATGTCCAGAGGAGAGACGGTGAAGATGTTGGTAGAAGGATGCTGAGTCTAGAGCTGCAGGAAAGAGGTCTAGATGAAAACCAAAGAGGAGGTTTATGGATTCAGAGAATGAAGACATGAAGGAAGCTGGAGTTAGAGGAGAGGATGCAGAAGACAGAGGTAGATGGAGGAAGATGATTGGCTGTGGCGACTCCTGAAGGAAAAGACCAAAGGAAAGAAAATGTATAAAAGTACATGTAAATGGACTTGGTCCAGTTGACTAGTTCAAACTGAGCAGTTAGTAGGAATCAGTTAATTTTACTATAAAGTAATCTAAGTTACTATTTCAGTTACTTTTAGATCAAGAGAGAAATGATAACTAATTATTTTTAAAGTAATGTTCCAACACTGCTGCTGACAGGAAAAGGAAAGCTGCTGTGATTCCTTCTCGTTTCATCTGGATGTTGGTGAAAGTTCTCCTTCATCCTGGTGAATTTATGTCTTCCTCAGTCGGAATCCCTCATTTTGCAAACCCAGTAAATCCAGTACAAAAACTGAAGCGTTCTTTCAGATGTACCAAGTCAGTTACCTCTGAAGCAGAGCTCGACCTTCCTGTCGTGCCGCCCCGGCAGGTTGAGGATCCTCTTCAGAGTCACGTTGATGGACATGATGCTGGGTCTGTGCCTGCATGGACACAGAGCTGTTCGGTCTGCTCTCCTCAGCAGGAGGATCCTGTGTAACTCTTCAAACAGAGACGCTGGGTGTGTTGGAGTTTGTCATGTTTGATAAAACAAACAGAGTCATTCAACTGGTTTCCTTCTGAGGAAAGACGTTCGAACAAAGACACAAACTCCCATCTCAGCCTTTCTTCTGTTGTGTCTGTGTGAGAAACTGATCACTAACTGTTGTTTTTAATCATTCCACATCTAAATGCTGCTGCTAAAGGTCATGAAACCAGCTGCAGCGCTGCCTACTGGCCAATACTAATGCAGCTGCTTGAGCTCCTTCACTGCTTCATGAGACTCATTCGATTC
The DNA here is from genome assembly GCA_014656515.1 of Oryzias celebensis. Lineage (NCBI taxonomy): Eukaryota > Metazoa > Chordata > Actinopteri > Beloniformes > Adrianichthyidae > Oryzias > Oryzias celebensis. The sequence continues at coordinate 313,189 of BNCR01000005.1, forward strand.
TTGATGAGGTTAGAAACCCAATTTGGTTAATATTGAAGTCGGGACACAAAAGAGCATCCTGGGAAAAGCCCACCACAAGAGATGACTTCATGAAGGAGGAGGAGCCTAATTCCATCTCTGAACTAGTTCTGATAATCAAAGAGGACGCAGGGATCAGTCTCACTGTACTAGGAGAACCGTCAAAGAACCAAGGGGAAGTTATCTTCTATACGTAACCACAAGATGGCGCTAGAAAGCCCAGGTTTTTCTGTTTGTTCCATAAGACACTGAGGAACCCACAGTCCCTCTGCAGTGGTTCAGAGATAAGAGGCTAGAAGTGTGAGAATCGGTTGCAGCGCCACCTATCAGCCAATTTATTGAGACCTGTTGAGACCATTCATTATCTATTTGTTAACGTTTTTTAACCAGGTTAACTAAACCCACTAGGATCAAGATCTCTTTTATTCTCATTTCTTGTGCTCCTGATAACTTATAATGTGGGATTTCATCCCAAAGTTGTGTTCATGTTTATTAGTTGAGTTGCCATTTGTATTGTTAACACAAGCAAACCACCAATAAAAAAGGAATAGATAGAAGCTCATGAAGCTTATTGGATGACTTTCCTCCAACACCCGACAATGTCACGCTTATCAGTATAACAAGGAAAACAGAAACAAAGAAAAAACTAATCCTTCCCAAATGGACAGTCAGTAAAATCAAATGCTGTTTCAGGTGTGTTTTGTAATCATTTACACTTCATTTTAACTCATCACTCACTTTGTTCCATCATTTCACACCAAGAACTGACACACATCTCTCCTAGAACACAACATTAGTTCTAACTTTAACCTGTTCCTCGTTTCTCTTTGTAACTTTTACACTTTGTCTCATTTTCTTTTGTTTGGAATAAAATCTTGATATAACTTGTTCTTTTTTCTAAAGGTATTTTTCAAACTTTTACTGATCCAAAGTTTTGATTTTGTTCATTTTTCTTACATACTAAGTGGAAAGTAGAATCAAAAATTCTCATGAAAATATCCAAGAATTTTTTAGAAGAATCACTGACATCATCTACATGGACTTCCTGCAGTTAAATATGAACATTCGTCTTTCATTGCTTATTGCTGAGGATGTTTTTTCTCTGAAAATACTTTTCATTGTTTGTATTTGATGATTTTTAGATTATTTTCTGTTTCTTTTACTACAAAAATCAGACGATAATCAGTAATATCAGTCAGTAGAAGTCTGCTCTTAGTTTTTACCAGTATTAGAATCTGCTTTATTGGCCAAGTTTACTTTATACAAGGAATTTAGTTCCAGTGTCTTGTTCTCTCGTGTGCAATTAAGGAAACGTAAATAACTGCAAATAGTTTACAAAAAAAGTATATACTAGTAATAAAAGAGAAAAAAAAATCAATGAATGACAGTTATATTTACATATGAAGAAAATAGATCATTGTAGATCCAGCAGTTCGTCTGGTGTGGTCTTATTTCTGTTCTGTACTCTGTGGCCGGTCGAGTGTCTATCATAGTGATAGCTCGAGGGAAGAATTGTCTTTATGGCGAGTGGTTTTAGCGCACAAAGTTCTGAAATGCCGCCCAGAGGGGAGGAGACTAAAAGGACTGTGTCTGGGATGTGAAGGGTCTGTCAGGATTCTACCAGCCCGCTTCCTGACCCTGGACCTGGAAAGGTCCTGAATGGAGGGAAGGTTGGAACCAATAATCCTCTCAGTGGACCTGATGGTTCTCTGCAGTTTGTCCAGGTCGTGTCTGGCAGCAGATCCAAACCAGACCGTGATGGCTGTGGTCAGGACAGACTGCATTACTGCAGTGGAAGATGGTCAGCAGCTCCTGAGGCAGGTTGAACTTCTCTGCTGGACCTTCTTCCAGAGCGAGTTAATGTGGGAGGTCCATTAAAGGTCTCGTGAAAGGGTGGACACTAGGAACCTGTGTGAGTCTGTTGAGGGGATTGTTCTGTTTAGAGTTGGAAAGGCTGAGAGTGGAGGCTTCTTCCTGAAATCCACCTCCCCTCCAGTCTTTAGTGGGCTCAGCTCCAGGTGGTTCTGGCTGCACTAGAGGACAAGCCGCTCCACTTCAACCCGGTTCATCCTGAATGAGTCCAATGACTGTGGTGTCGTCTGCAGGCATCAGGAGTTTCACCGAGGCGGCTCCTCGTTCGGCCAATGACTCCGCGGCTGTTTGCTTATGAATGTTATCAATGAGTGCAGCTCTAGTTAGGCTTATTCTACTAACATTCCAGAGTAAAAGCCCAAACCAAACTGTTGTTTTTAAATCAGTATTATTGTTCAACAAATGTCCAAAAAAAAGCAAACAATTTCTAAACACACAATCCGATTCTCTGGGTGGCACGGTGGGGCAGTGGTTAGCACTCTTACCTCACAGCAAGAAGGTTCCTTAAGTCCTGGCTGGGGGACTTGAACCAGCGTCATCAATGGGGGGCCTTTCTGTGTGGAGTGTGCATGTTCTCCCCGTGCATGCTCTCCCCGTGCGTGTTCTCCACGTGCGTGTTCTCCACGTGCATGCTCTCCCCGTGCGTGTTCTCCACGTGCGTGTTCTCCACGTGCATGCTCTCCCCGTGCGTGTTCTCCACGTGCATGCTCTCCCCGTGCGTGTTCTCCACGTGCGTGTTCTCCACGTGCATGCTCTCCCCGTGCGTGTTCTCCACGTGCGTGTTCTCCACGTGCATGCTCTCCCCGTGCGTGTTCCCCCCGTGCATGTTCCCCCCGTGCATGTTCCCCCCGTGCATGTTTTCCCCGTGCGTGTTCTCCCCGTGCGTGTTCTCCCCGTGCATGTTTTCCTTGTGCTTGTTCTCCCCGTGCGTGTTCCCCCCGTGCGTGTTCCGCCCGTGCGTGTTCTCCCCGTGCGTGTTCTCCCCGTGCATGTTCTCCCCGTGCTTGTTCTCCCCGTGCATGCTCTCCTTGTGCATGTTTTCCTTGTGCTTGTTCTCCCCGTGCGTGTTCTCCCCGTGCGTGTTCTCCCCGTGCATGTTTTCCCCGTGCGTGTTTTCCCCGTGCGTGTTTTCCCCGTGCGTGTTTTCCCCGTGCGTGTTCTCCCCGTGCGTGTTCTCCCCGTGCGTGTTCTCCCCGTGCTTGTTCTCCCCGTGCTTGTTCTCCCCGTGCGTGTTCCCCCCGTGCATGTTTTCCTTGTGCATGTTCTCCCCGTGCGTGTTCTCCCCGTGCATGTTTTCCTTGTGCGTGTTCCCCCCGTGCATGTTTTCCTTGTGCATGTTCTCCCCGTGCGTGTTCTCCCCGTGCGTGTTCTCCCCGTGCATGTTTTCCTTGTGCGTGTTCTCCCCGTGCGTGTTCTCCCCGTGCATGCTCTCCTTGTGCATGTTTTCCTTGTGCTTGTTCTCCCCGTGCGTGTTCCCCCCGTGCATGTTTTCCTTGTGCTTGTTCTCCCCGTGCGTGTTCCCCCCGTGCGTGCTCTCCTTGTGCATGTTTTCCTTGTGCTTGTTCTCCCCGTGCGTGTTCTCCTTGTGCATGTTTTCCTTGTGCTTGTTCTCCCCGTGCGTGTTCTCCCCGTGCGTGTTCTCCCCGTGCGTGTTCCCCCCGTGCATGTTTTACTTGTGCATGTTCTCCCCGTGCGTGTTCTCCCCGTGCATGTTTTCCTTGTGCGTGTTCCCCCCGTGCATGTTTTCCTTGTGCATGTTCTCCCCGTGCGTGTTCTCCCCGTGCGTGTTCTCCCCGTGCGTGTTTTCCTTGTGCGTGTTCTCCCCGTGCGTGTTCTCCCCGTGCATGCTCTCCTTGTGCATGTTTTCCTTGTGCTTGTTCTCCCCGTGCGTGTTCCCCCCGTGCATGTTTTCCTTGTGCTTGTTCTCCCCGTGCGTGTTCCCCCCGTGCGTGTTCTCCCCGTGCATGTTTTCCTTGTGCATGTTCTCCCCGTGCGTGTTCTCCCCGTGCGTGTTCTCCCCGTGCGTGTTCCCCCCGTGCATGTTCCCCCCGTGCTTGTTCCCCCCGTGCATGTTCCCCCCGTGCATGTTCCCCCCGTGCATGTTCCCCCCGTGCATGCGTGGGTTTTCTCCGGGGACTCCGGCTTCCTCCCACCGTCCAAAAACATGCTGCATAGGTTAACTGGTCACTCTGAATTGTTCCTATGTGTGATTGTGGCCCCTGTGACAGACTGACCAGTCCAGCGGTGTCCCCGCCTTCACCCATGAGTATCTGATTGTGACAGTTCATTTGGGTAAAGGTGGTATGGAGACTCCGACAGCTGAAATGTAGAAGGGTTTAACCTTTGCGTTCCACCTTAAAGTCCTCTTCAGAGAGACTATGGGGTGAACGGATTTCTGGGTCAGTGTCCTGTAACATCCCGCGCTCGTCGTCACTGTCATGGTTACAATAAAAAAGGACTTCACGGTTCTTACAACTTCAAATGGAAAGTCAATGAGCAGCAAAGCCTTTAAAGGAGCCACTGTTATGTGGTGAAGTTGGGTTGACCTGTTCAAAAACCAAAGGGTTAAAAACATTTGCCACACCCCCTAATTTGCATATTAGAGACTGCAGGCTGACCACTTTCTTAAATGGAAGTGGGTGGAGCTTGTAGACCATCTCAGCATGTATGTGATGGTCTTTGGTCTCATGTGTTTTCTATGAAGCAGCACATCCGCAGGGAGAAGCTTTCACAGGACAGAGCACACTCCACGAGCTGAACGTGGTTAAAGATCAGCTGGCAAAGATCAGCGAGAAACATTCTGTTGGTTGAATGTCTGGACTGTTGCTCGTTCTCCAGAGGAGCCGTCCGGGGGGGGGGTGTACCACCCATGCTGAGAGGAAGCAGAGCCCCCCACTTCACTGGCCTTTATGACCTCCTGGAGGACAGACGCTCCGCCAATGGGACACTGCATTGGTTTCTGTGTGACTGCAGATCCGAAAACTACAGGTACTCAAGCCGTGGCAGAAAGGCATTCTGGGAAATTGAGGATGAGAGACGACACAGCAGCAACACGTCAACAGGAATGTGTTTTTAATGGACAAACCGCAGCCGTTCAAGACTCAACAGACCTGGAATCTAAAGCAGGAAGTGGACAGCGCGTTCTACCTGACGTAATGAGATACAGGAGCCCGGAAGGATCAATCTCAAAGTGCGAACAGAACAGAGTGGATTTCTCCTTGGAATAAGAGATTCTCTGGTCAAAGCAAAACATTTTCCAGCTTTTGTTAAAGGCGTAGGGAAACACCAACGTTTTCATCCGGAGTGCTTTCACTGACATGCCGTTCAATTTGATGCTGTTTATTGTTCGCACATCAAACCGCCTTAACAGTCGGATCCCTTCTGGATGGAGAACAAACAAAAGAAGAAAAAGAGCAGAATCCTGAAAAGATCAGCGTCCCATTTCCCAAAGATTCCCTTCTCCCAACAGGAACGTAAAGCAGGAAAAGTTTTCAGGATCAACAGAAACTGCTAGCAGATGTGGTTCCAACACGGACTGAAATCAGAATTCCATTTAAACCACAAACTCACAGCATCCATCCGAAAAACACACGTTCACTTCGGAAAAACAAGACTGATATTGGCATCAAAGATGGCTGCAAGAGCAGGTGAAAGGAGCGCCATGCGGCAGCGGTCAGTCGCAGTCTGCATTAAGGCTTCAGCAATGGAAGACAAAAAGGTGCAAAGCTATTCATTCAAGTAACGGCACTGGCACAATGCTGTAAACAGTTCTGGGCCTGCATGGTTACCATGGCAACAAGTGGAAGTTTAGAAAGTAACAGTTCCTGCAACCAGCAGTAGAGGGCAGCACTCTCCAAGGCTTCAGGAAGCTCCTTTTTAAGGCAGTTGGTTCTGTTTGCATGTAAAGGAATATTAGTGCATGAATACATGAGAGCAACATGCAAACAGGAATCTGCATAGATATTACACAAGCAGCACAGCTTTATGTCGCTTTTTGGCAGTGCAGAAAGAAGGCATCATGATTGGCTGATGGTCAAAGTTTCTGGTGCAAAACCTGGAGCCTGGAATGAAAGAAAAGACGGAGCTGCAGGTTCTCCTGGCGGGTTCTGAAGGTCGGCTTCCAGCTTTAGGATTTGGCGGGGGCGCCTTGTTTGACGGGATTTAGGCCTCTCATTTTGAAGTAGGACACCAGCTGGTTGGGGACCTCGGCGAGGACAGACTGTGCCAGAGCCGCCTGGTTGGAGGCCTGAAAAGAAAAACCACCGTGAACTTCCAGCAGGAGGCGTCGTTCAGAAACACAGCGATGCTCTTCCCTGGAATCTCCCCCTGCAGGAGTGACATCCATCCTGGAGTCCATCTCACCAGAGGCAGGCTCCGTGCTGCATTCACACCAGACCGACGCCTCAAACTCACGTCTGCCGCCTCTTTTGACTCGCGTCAGATTTACTGCTTTCCTGCAGATTTCCTGATTTACTGCAGATTTCCTGCAGATTTCCTGATTTACTGCAGATTTCCTGATTTACTGCAGATTTCCTGATGATTTACAGATTTACTGCAGATTTACTAATTTACTGCAGATTTACTGCAGATTTAATGATTTCATGCAAATTTACTGATGATTTACTGCAGATTTCCTGATTTACTGCAGATTTCCTGATTTACTGCAGATTTACTGATTTACTGCAGATTTACTGCAGATTTAATGATTTCATGCAAATTTACTGCAGATTTACTGCAGATTTCCTGATTTACTGCAGATTTCCTGATTTACTGCAGATTTACTGATTTACTGCAGATTTACTGCAGATTTACTGATTTACTGCAGATTTACTGCAGATTTACTGCAGATTTACTGATTTACTGCAGATTTCCTGATTTCATGCAAATTTACTGCAGATTTAATGATTTACTGCAAATTTACTGATGATTTACTGCAGATTTCCTGATTTACTGCAGATTTCCTGATGATTTACAGATTTAGTGCAGATTTACTGATTTACTGCAGATTTACTGCAGATTTCCTGATTTACTGCAGATTTCCTGATGATTTACAGATTTACTGCAGATTTACTGATTTACTGCAGATTTACTGCAGATTTACTGCAGATTTCCTGATTTCATGCAAATTTACTGAAGATTTAATGATTTCATGCAGATTTCCTGATTTACTGCAGATTTCCTGATTTCATGCAAATTTACTGAAGATTTAATGATTTCATGCAGATTTACTGATTTACTGCAGATTTACTGCAGATTTCCTGATTTACTGCAGATTTCCTGATGATTTACAGATTTACTGCAGATTTACTGATTTACTGCAGATTTACTGCAGATTTCCTGATTTCATGCAAATTTACTGAAGATTTAATGATTTCATGCAGATTTACTGATTTACTGCAGATTTACTGCAGATTTACTGATTTACTGCAGATTTCCTGATGATTTACAGATTTACTGCAGATTTACTGATTTACTGCAGATTTACTGCAGATTTACTGATTTACTGCAGATTTCCTGATGATTTACAGATTTACTGCAGATTTACTGATTTACTGCAGATTTACTGCAGATTTACTGCAGATTTACTGCAGATTTCCTGATTTCATGCAAATTTACTGAAGATTTAATGATTTCATGCAGATTTACTGATTTACTGCAGATTTCCTGATTTCATGCAAATTTACTGAAGATTTAATGATTTCATGCAGATTTACTGCAGATTTACTGATTTACTGCAGATTTACTGATTTACTGCAGATTTCCTGATGATTTACAGATTTACTGCAGATTTACTGATTTACTGCAGATTTACTGCAGATTTCCTGATTTCATGCAAATTTACTGAAGATTTAATGATTTCATGCAGATTTACTGATTTACTGCAGATTTACTGCAGATTTACTGATTTACTGCAGATTTCCTGATTTCATGCAAATTTACTGATGATTTACTGCAGATTTCCTGATGATTTACAGATTTACTGCAGATTTACTGATTTACTGCAGATTTACTGATTTACTGCAGATTTCCTGATTTCATGCAAATTTACTGAAGATTTAATGATTTCATGCAGATTTCCTGATTTACTGCAGATTTCCTGATTTACTGCAAATTTACTGAAGATTTAATGATTTCATGCAAATTTACTGATTTACTGCAGATTTCCTGATTTCCTGCCCGGACGCAGAGTGTCCAGAGTGTCCAGGGCGGATCCTGCCATCGCCCCACAGTAAGGACAGTCTCGGGCAAACCCGCGGCTTGAAGAAAATGAACGTTCAGGACAAAAATGTTCGCGTCGAGCGGCCATATTGAAAATGTTTTTCAACCGTTTGATCGAGTCACATGACGAGCCCAAAACGGAGTCCTAGAATCCGGCCTTTGGAATTGCGCCCCAGAACCTCAGACCGCGTCTGCACACTGATTTAACTTTGATAGTCGACGCCCCCGCCGCACGGCTCGCTCCGGTGTGAACGCAGCTTCAGACTGTAGACGGCACCAGAACCTGCTGTCAACCCAGCACACGGCGGAGAACCTCACGTCTTTGAAGTCTCTGAGGGGGACAAACTGGACGATGTCTCTGGAGACGGCCACCCCCACAGTGGACTTTAGCACGCCATTGTCTCCGTCCAGAAGCTCCATGGCCTTGAAGTCGGCCGGCCCCACCCCAACGATAATGATGGACACCGGCAGCTGCGAGGCCCGAACTATGGCATCCTTGGTCTGGTCAAAGTCTGTGATTTCGCCATCAGTGAGGATGAGGAGGACGAAGTATTGCTGCAACAAACAGATGAGAGTCGAGGGTTTGAATCCATGCATTTGTGTGCATGCACATGCACGTGTGTCCTCACAGTGGCAGCGTCCTGAGCAGCGCTGGAGGCGATGGACGCCACATGGTTGATGATGGGAGAGAAGTTTGTGGGTCCAGAGAGGCGGAGCTGAGGCAGAACCATCCTGTAGGCCTCGACGATGCCCTGAATGCCTGCAGAGAGAGCGCATGCTCAGTTCACGCTAAAGCGGTTGGTGAACTGCTGCTGGAGGGTGAGAGGAGCTGCTTCATGTTCCACTGGTGATGTGCACGGTGACCGTACGCTGCTCCACTGGCTGCTGCACGTCAATCACAGCGCCGGCTTCTCCATGTGACCCGCTCAGCTCCATGGTTATGGAGGCATTTTGTGCCATCAAACAAAATGTTAAGTTTTAAGAATAAAACTTCATAATTTACAAATGAATTTTTTAAATTATTGCTTTTCTTTCCAAATCTATTTTTGTTTTGAAAACATTTGTGTTGCAAATGTAAAAAAAATTTTTCAAAGAAAAGCAAATATTAAATAATTTTATTTGAAAATTATGAAGTTTTATTCTGAAAAATTTACATTTTGTTTGCAATTAATGGAAATATTGTCAGAACTGTGACTTCTGCCTAAAAGGGACTTCATCGATGGTTTGACTACACTAAGCCATGAAGATGTTGGAACAATCTGCCAGCATCAGGTTCTGGTCCTACTGGACCACTAAAGAGGCTTTCACACCAAAGGTGATTCATGCAGCAGAGGCGACTTGTTTCAATGTTAAGTCAATGATATAGATCTGAGGTTCAGCGCCGCGATTTGAGTGGCAGGCGCAGCGAGCCAGAGTATAAAATATCTAAACTCAGTGGAGGTCATCGTGTCATGTCCACCAATCAGGAACTGAACTTTGGTCACGTGACATTTTCAGTGACTGCGGGTGGAAAACACATCCAGTATGGTGGATCAGATCTCCTGAACGTTATGATGTTTTTCTTATTTTTATTGAGAAATGATAAAAGTTTTATTCCTGTTTTTAGTTTTGTTCTCTCGGGTTAATGCGGGACAGCGAGCTTCAAACACGGTCAGACAGAGACGGAAACACCGCGGAAGCGTCCGTCATCCAGACACAGAGGATTGAAGCTCACTATACCAGAGAACCTCTGAATCAGGGGGATCAGACTTTTTGGACTTGTGAGCAACTAAAAACACATCAAATAATGAGAAGTTTTCATTTTGAAGGGTTCAAACATACAACCAACATGCTGTTACAACAGAAACACATGATTCCTGTTTAAAAACCATGAAAAGTCCACGGATGAACAAATCCTTTCATGACAACCCGAGTGAGCCCTTCACTCTGCTTTGTGTGGCCAGCTGTCTTTATTGGCAGCCAAACACTTCTATTGGTCAGATGCTCTTATGGTGACTGTAATTAGTCCCATATCTACTATTTTATGTCACTGAAAGATACCGGGTTCAAATCCCGCATCCAGCATTGGTAGATTGTTGAATCTTTTTTCCACTAAATTACTGAACACACATGACGATGGATATAAATGAAACATCAGAATAATGCTTTAGACTTTAAATGTCATTAGAATGTCTTTACTTTATAGCCGTGAGTTTTTTAGTAATATACAGTTAAAAAGAAATGCCGTCTATGAAACCTTTGGTTTAATATTTGTTGTTGTTTTTAAAAGATGTTCATAGGATTTGGTAAGAAATCATGTATTCTTTTTGCTCAATGAAATGTAACTAAGTATTTCGTAATAAATCAATCATCGCGGGACCTGGTTATTCTTTATGATGAGCGTCTGCTGTTTGTGACTGAATCTGACTCTTTTGTGGGTAGATGCTTTATATCTCCTGTGATCTACATGGAGACGTGGTCACTGATGTTTTTGAAGAGCTCTTTGAATACTAAAAGCTGATCTCTAAACATCATCCGTGTCTTCCATGCATTGGAAATGACATAAACAGACACCGCTTCATGTAGTGGTCAGGCTAAAAACATTAGCTGCTAGCTCCTCCCACCACGGCTGGGGCGGCCAGCTTAAGGAACATGTTTGGACAGGTGGCCAACAGGGAATACACACGGATTGGCTACGCGGATCGTGTTTGGTGTGAATGCCTGTGATTCCGTGTGTGTGCACGTGTGTGTGCACGTGTGTGTCTACCTTGGCAGTACGGGTTGGAGGGGTTGAAGTTGAGGGCAAACTCGTGGTGTGCTGCCTGTAAGATCATCAGCATAAAGAACAATCAGATGACCAAACCGGGCCGAGTCAGAACCAGAGCTGTGATCATGTGATTGAGTCTCCATCGCTCTCCAAACAGGAGTCCAACATCCTGTTCAGAGCTTACAGTCCCTCAGATGCAGAATGTGAGTCTGTGTTTGTTAAGAAAGTCTCTGGAATGTTCTTCCATCTGAAGGAAACTCTAGAATGTTCCGCTTCTCTAAAGAACAACATCCAGACGGTAAATCCTCTGTTCAGACTCTGCCTCTGTCTCTCCTATAAAGTGGAAAGAGTTTGTCTGAATCTCTACATCAATGAACTGCTGCAGTCAGTCTAAATAATGATGAGAAAAACGCAGCATCATCATCTGCATGTTTTCCTTTTACATTCTGGACTGACAGACACTTCCCATCTCGGATGAAAACAGGAAGTTCTTCACCACATCAGAATCAAAGGTCTCCGCCAGAGCAGAGCTGTGAGGTTGTCGGTTTGAAGCTGACCTGATAATCTGGAGGCAGTTTGGCTCCAAAACCAAAAGCTGGGAAGAGTTTATCCCTGAAACACAAAGAAGGCGTCAGAACCCACAGCCAGACCCTCTGAAGAGGATCCGGGTCAGTCAGGAGTCTGTGAGGATCTGCTCTCAAAGATCTGACAAACTTCAGGGTTTACTGACGTGTCGTAGTCCTGGACCACCTGACCCACTGACCACAGGGCGGACAGGTACTGGTTCAGCCCGTCTGGACTCAGATAATGCAGAGAGTTGGGAGAACGTGGGTCTCCATTAGAGCCGGTAAAGTCGATGCCCACCTGGAGCGACAGAACAGTTAAAGAACCAGCAGTGAAGTCCAACATCTGCAGGTGGACTCACCGTGAAGTTGATCTGGCAGCCGCCCATCACGTAGTCCAGGAAGGTGTACTGAGCCTCCAGCTGCACAAAACCACGCCAGAAGATTCATGAAGCTCCAGGGTTCAGAGGTCATTCTGGGATCAGACTCCAGCACTCTCACCTTACAGCTCTTCACCACAACAACCCCTGAGTTCTTGTAGCTCTTCTTCTTCTTCTGTTTCTCGGGGTGGATGCACTCCAACTCCACCTGGACACCACAAACATCTTAGAGGCAGCAGCAGAGGTGGCGGGCTCAAACCTCGCAGGACCCACCGGAGAACCAGGCGCCGCCTTCTGCAGCTCAGAGACTTTGGTGGTGAAGGACCCGATCAGGTCATGGGAGCCGTCACTGTCGTGGTCAGAGCAGTCCACCTGTGGGAGGAGCCAAGTTAGGTGGATAGACCCGGATAGACTGACAGTAAAGATGGATCCTGGTTGGATGAACCTTCAGGGGCTTCTCCAGGTCACCAGAGCAGAACGTCTGCAGAGGAACGGTGAACTTCTTCCAGGAGGGGTTCAGATTGTTCTTCACCACCTGATCGCACACAAGCAGCTGGTATCGTCATGGCAACAATCACACCTGTAACCACCTGTCTGATGGGGGCGTCTGCTCTTTTTATCAGGACTTTAATCGCTGGACTTTGTCCAAACCCTATCGCTCATTTAGGGAAAGTTGTTGAAGTGGGTGGAGTCAACTGCAGCCCAGGTCATGCAGAACCCTCTGGGCGGTTCTTCTCCTCGTCTACATTGGGACTGCTCATCTCACGCGTGGCGTCTACAGTCCTATGAGCCTGTTCTAGCACTGAAAGGTGAACCTGAAGAGCAGCGATGCTTTTTATGCTGCAGCGGACTTGTGAGAAGAAAGGCTCGAGATGATGTGTTCTACACTCTGAGCTACACGTTTCTGAAGACCAAATAAAGAGCGAGGAGCAGCTTAGAGGCCAACTTCTGGAGATGTTCACCTCTGTTCTGTGAACCAGCTGCCACTTCCCACCGTCTACCGCTTTGAAAAATTCCAGGAATGGATCAGACTTCCCAAACGTATCCTGGAAAAAAACGAGAACATTTACCTGAGCAACCAGTCAGGCCACATTCAGTTATGGTGAGGGGTCACGTCCTGCTGAACAAGCTAGTGCTACAGAGAACAGGAACGTGGAAACCATAGAGGAAACGCCGCTACCTTTTTGTCGAGGTTCTTAGCCTCCAGCTCCAGGACCACGACTCTGTTGTCCTTCATCTCCTCAGCAGTGATCTACAGACCCACAAACACACTAGAATAAACAGCATCACCGCATGAACGAACACACCAACTGTCCTTCAGCTGAACACAGACATACGGTGATGGTTGCTTTCCCCGCTGGCTGGCCTTTCTTATTCTGAAGAGGTCGGGTAAGAGTCTTGCTGGATACGATCTGAAAACCACAAAGAGGTGGCGTCTCAGATCCACCATGATGACAAATTAAACACAAATGATAAGATCTAGTCTATAAAAATGTGTTCCACGCCTGGAGACCCATAAGGAGCTGTTCCTCCTGCGGCTAGCAGCCACACATTGCCCCTAAACGTGATCGCTTCGACTCCATCCTATGAAAGCTCTTCAGGACCTCCTGGGTGTGAAAGAAGGGACTGCAGTGACTCCTGACAACCGCTAGGTGGAGCCAACAACGCTGGAGATCACCTGAATAAACTACATTTCGCTTTCTTCCTCTGGAATGCTAGGATTTGTAGTTATTCAGATGGTGCGGTTCATATTTATCAGTGATACAAAGAGAGGTGTGAGACCGCCTTTCTGCAGGACCTCACCCAGGCCTGGATGCTGCGCACACACATGCACACAAACACTCCCACCACCGTCCAGAACAAAAACATGTGGCAACACATTTCTTTAACCCTCAAAACTTAAACAATAACCACTTATGATCATTAAACAACTAATCACCGAGTAGGACTCCATCCAGCAACCTTCGTGTTAGGAGGCGGGGGCGCTGACCACTGCGCCATGGTACTTAAACATGGTAAGTTTTATTAGAGGCATCTCCAGTGTGAAAGGTTTAAGGATCTCGGTTGTTAACCGATTAAAGAGAAAAAGAAACGACATCAGTTAATCAATCTCCAAAAAAGAGAGTATTTCTCCACTAAAACACAGGGGGGTGAATTTCCAAGCAGCTGAATGTAAATAAACAGACAAAGCTCTGCTTTGAGCCCGTCTTCTCCTCTTCCTGCCCTTTTTTGACCTTAAAGCTGTCCCTGAGGGGCTGTTTTGCTGCTTTTTATCCTTAAAGTTTTAAAGCAGCACTAACAGCAGCAACACCCCCCAGCTTAGACAGCTTCAGGTAAGGAGGGGTGCAGCGCCAGGCCCCCTCCCACGGCGCCCTGCGGAGGGGGCCCCAGACAGCCGCTTAGGTCGCCTACCCCAGGGCCGGCCCTGACGTCACCTGTCCCAGAGTCAGCTCCACCGCTCCCAGGCAGTCGGAGCTGGACTTGTCCATGTCGTAGATCTGGAGCTTCAGGTTCTGAACCGTCTCGAAGTGATAGTCCAGTGTGAGGCGCTGGCTGAAGGACGGGCTGCAGGTGTTCTTCATGCTCTCCGTCCGGCCGAACTGCGGGACACAGGTGGACGTCAGGCCTGGTGACGTCACAGCGGATCAACCTGAGAAGCGGCAGCTCACCTCCACCCACTTGTCCCCCCCTGTTCTCTGCAGCAGCACGCAGAGAGGATCGGACTTGGAGAACACGTCTGCATCCAGCAGGTCTGCGCAGGAGACGCTCAGCTCCACCTTCGAGACGCAGTCTGCCATCTGCGGAGAGAGCAGAGCTGTGGGTCAGTGTTCAGCCCGTGCTCGAACCTCGCCCTATTCAGAGTGCTGAAGAACGGCTTCCATTTCCGCCCCGCGTGCGAGGAAACACGCGAGAGGCGCGCGCAACTCAACGACGCTGAATCCCGCGAGGCCTCTGACTGTCATGCTGGGGCGCGGGAACCGGAGCCGGCGGGATGTTGCCGCGGTCACGTTCTCCCCGAACTTTCGCCACACACGCACGCGGACAGTGGCGTGGATTACAGACGCACGCGGAGAAGTGAATCGGGAAATCACCTCGTTTCGCGCTCTTCTTCACACCGCAACTGGAACAGAACCGTTCTTCCGCTTCACTTCCGCTCCCACCGGAAACACCTCCGAGCGGAAAGCGGCTCTCTGATTGGACGGACTGTTGCGTAACTGAAGCATGATTGGACAGGAGAACTGTCTGTAACATCCTGCCTGGGGAGCTTTTCACAATAAAAGCTACAGTGGTCCAATCCAGAGCTTCCAACAGGAATCGCCTCTGTAATCTGGAGGATTCCCACAGATGCAAACTCAATCTCAAGAAGTTAGGATCCACAACAAAAAGGTCAAATTCATTCAAGTACTTCAGTCAATTGACTTTGTTACTTTACTTCAGGATGGTTTCGTCCACTTTGTACCGAGTATCAACAACATAAGCACCTTTTGCTCTCTCCTAGACGGCATTTGATTGAATATTTGTGCTCTTTACTTCACTGCATTTAAATGGACACTCACATTTACTCAAGTAAATTACTCAAGTAAATGTAATGAGCAACGGTATGTATCCATTCTAATGTAGTGGAGTAAAGAGCACAAATATTCAATCAAATGCCGTCAGGAGAGAGCAAAAGTTGCTTATTATTTTGATACTCAGTACAAGTACAAAGTAGCAAAAAAATAAAACACACTTAAAGTAATGAAGTCCATTTACTGAAGTACTTTACACCTCTGACACACACAACACAACTCTACCATTTTTAAAGTCAATGAAAAACGTTTTTAAAAAATTAAACGAAACCATCATTCTGACCTTCATGTACAGGAGACCCATAAGCTGCAGACTGAATACTGAGCTTCACCTACAGGACGCGCCTCCATCAGCATCTACAACCACAGCAGCAGCACGCAGAGGACACCTACCACAGACTGCAGCCAGCCTATCGCTGCAGCCGCCTTACCAAAGGTGATAACATTTGAAAGCTGAAGCCACAAACTTTCAAAAATAGTTTCATGTTTTGTCATTTAACCGACCTTAATGCTGACACACCTCCAGACACTAAGACCATTCTACATGAGAGTCTGGGTCGTCTCAGGTTCAGACTCCTGAAGGTCCCACATCCAAGCAGAGAGCCTGGAGCTCAGGGAGCTGCTCCGGTCAGAGAACAACCTGCTACACTGAAAACAACCATCCAAACTGTAGATGTTTGCTGGCTGAGAAGAGCCATGATCCAGAACATGCCTGAATCTGTGTCCTCGTGAGCTGCAGCAGTAGCCAGGACCAGCCTGCAGGTTGGACATCCAGCTGCTGTCCGGCGGTCCAAGAACAGAAATATCATCCAAAACGCTCCATTTCACAGAGCTGCAATGACAGCTCAAAACTGGATCCTGATGGAGGAAGGAAAGAGACCAGCGGCTTATCAGAGCCCTGGGTGTGTGAGGGGGGGTTGCATCATAAAATATGTGGAAGGGAAACATTTGAACTGCATCACATAAGCTAACATAAGCTGTGTGGAAGCAGGTCTTCCAGATGAAACGTCCTGAAGGAACTAAGAGCTTTTCCACAAAAAAGTCTTTCACTTTCTGAAAACGTTTGTAACAATGAACTTTTTACAAAACCACAGCTGCACTTGTTTACCTGGGAGGCACTGGGGTGGGGGGGACAGGTTTTGCTCCTGAGAAGCTGGACTGAGACTGAAAGTGAATCCAGAATCCAGTATGTTCCCCACAGCGTCTTTCACCCTCCAGAACCTCTCATGAAAACCCATCGTCCAGCCACAGCTGCAGGGTCACCACCTTCATTGTGAAGGCTTCTCCAGCAGAGCAGCCAACAGGTCAGCGTCGCTCCACCTGTCAACAGGCGTCACCTGTAGCCTGAATGTCCATCAGCTGCTACCAACCTCTGACAACACCATCCTGTTAGCCCCGCCCCAAAGGCCCCCAGTGACCTGCTGTGAAGCTCGAGTGTCCTCCTCATGTGCATTCACTCACCTGCAGGATCTGCCTCCAGCTAATAATCAGCACTGTGTGATGGGGGGGCGTCAATCAGTCTCAGGTGCACAACCTGCAGCGACACTGCGGGCTCATGAGGATCTGAGGAATCAGCCTGACCCCACCAGAATCCCTGTCTGCAGGGGGTGGGGTCCAGCACATCCAACCAGAGGAATGTTATCCTGACGGGGTTCAGGAAGCAGAAGCTAATCTTTGGAAGTTACTCCAGCTATAAGCCCAAGAGCATCTCAGAGTACCTGGATGTACAGGTAACCTGTAAGACCATCTCTGCTGTTCTCTGCTTCCCCGGGGACAACCCCCGATTATAAAAAACACCAGTCTAGAAGAACTTACACTTCTGTTTTAACTGTGGTCACTTCTAACAACCTGATGACTGACAGCTGATCTCTGAGCCGGTCTTGTGATTTCAGCAACTTCGGACCACGGTGGATTTCTGCAGAAAGGTCTGACGCTTTAGTTCAGAATAGAAGAAGCGTGGCCCACATGCACCACAGTGATTACCAACAAGCTCCGAGATATTTTAGTTTAGGAGAGAACTTGCTTCTTCAGACTGAAGAGTCTTTAGAAAGTATAAAAGCAGTTAGTGTGAAACCCTCTGCATTACTTCCAATTATGGCATCACTGCATTTGCTTTAGGGAGAGATGATGCTTTCAGTGAGTAACAGATACTGAGTTTTCACCGTTTATAAAGGACAGAAGAGAATTGAACCCACAACCTGGAAACGTTCCATGATCTGAGAGTGAAGAGCAGACAGTGAGGGGAGTGCATGGCAGCTCAGGATGGTCCTTTTATTAGCAAAAGCAAAAGAGAAACCACATCATGGTACAAATGGTAAACATGACAAAGAAAGGTCAGCTGGAAGCTGGAGACATGTAAACAAAGATCACAACCAAAGTCTTCATCTCTGCAGTCCAAACACCTACAGAGCATGTGCAGAAGGAAAGAGGCAGGGCATGGGGTAGCATCCTAAGATGACAGAATGATTCAGCAGCTCCACTTCATAAAATGAAACATGACTCAGCGATCTGTGCGCCCCACATCCTCCACCCAGCAGAGTTTCTGAACCTTCACCGCCGGATGGAGCAGGTTCCACACAGACATGTGACCATGGCAGAAAGATCCAGAGAAACAGGAAATGGAACGGCGTCACCACAACAGCAGGTCTCTTCACAGCCACAATGCATTTGAATGAGGAAACAGTTGATAGAGGAACACCATTGCAACAACATAAAAAAAAACATTTTCATCATGGCAACATGCGGTGGATTTTTGTCCATTACCATAGCAACACAGCAAGTTACAGTATTATTAAAGAAGATGTACAGTTCAAACCGCAGCAGCACAGCATATTTAAGCCTTATGACAGTCATGTTACCATGGCAACATTAGAGGTTAGAGTGGATGGAGACAAAAAGCTGCAACATGGAAACTGGAGAAGAGCTTATGCGCAGCATCATTCTAACCATCATCAGTTTATGAGAGCAAAGTCTTTAAGAACAGTCTGCTTACAGTCTTTGTGGGGGAGGAGCTTACCTGCAGAAAACTACACAGGTGAAGGGTTTGTCAAGAGTCAGTGAGCAGTTCTGGGTCTTAATGGACCTTCTGGCTTCAGTGGTTTGGTTTCAGGTCTGGGCAGACAGCTGTTACACTGCAACCTTAACCCAGGCTTATCTTGACCTTGCGAGCTCCGATGGGTCTATCGTTGAGGTCCAGAACCGCAGCAGAGGCCTCCTCGTGGCTCTGGAAAGCCACCATGGCCTCACCCGTAGGTAGGCCTTTGTCACTGAATTGTAAGCAGACTGAGCCTGGTAGAACCTGGTAGCCGTAGAAGAAGTCCATGATCTCATCCACAGTGACGGTGAACGGCATGTTCTGCAGTTTAACGACAGTCGGCCCGGCAGCACCCCGTTGGGTGGTGGGGTTGGTGGGAGGCCCAGCGGTTGGCTGGTTCCGTATACCTTCAGCTCCTGGGGTGAACACCTGCTGTCCACCTGCAGCTCCTCCCACCGGGCGTCCCTGGTTGCTGCTGGCTGCTCCTCCTCGGCTCTGGCCTCCTGCACCTCCTTTTCTGTGTGTATTTTCAAACGGCAACAGGCCTCTCAGTCCATCCTGACTAAACAGAGCTCCTGCTGCAGCTCCGGGCCGGATCCCAGGAGGTTCCAAGATTGGTGCTCCAGGAATTCCTGCAACCAGAGGTGGAGCCATTGCCATACTGACATCCCCCAGGCCTGCAGCCAGGGGAGGGAGAGGAGGAGGGCTGGTCAATCCATTCCCCGGAGCGGAGAATGGAGCCACAAAGGGGGGGGTGTTCAGGGTCCCCATGCTATTTCTAAGAAAGCTGAACTCCTCACCGGCAATCCCAGCGAAGGGATTGATCTGCGGCTGCTGCGGACTGGGCGGAGCCTGCTGGGCCTGGCTCTGATTTAGATTCTGCTGGTTTTGGTTACGCTGACCCCTCTTATTTTGAGGTGGTGGGTTTCTTTCAATTTCCTTCATTTGCTCAAAGGTGACGAGATGAACAAAGGCATCACGGCCGTTGAGTTTTTGCCGGTGCAGCCTCTCGACTTTGCGGGCGTCTTCCTCAGCTCGCAGCTGAAAGATGGCTTGGCCTAAACCGTTGCCCTGGCTGTCTGTAAGAACTTTCAGAGATTCCTCGTAGATGCCCACGCCCTCTAAGAAGCTGCGAACATCCTTCTTGGAGATGTTGTAGGGAATGTTGGTTATGTGGGCACAGTTGCGGGGAGTTTTCATTCCGTCCTGGTTCTTGCCGTCACCGTGCGCTGCTTCACGCTTGCGGATAGCCTCGATCTTTTCGTGCATTCCCTTCCGGCTGATGGGGTGAACTTGGATGAACCGGGAGCCCATGTACTGCATGTGGGCTCCAAGAGCACTCTTGTAGTCCTCCTCTGACTTGAACTCAAGGAAGCCCTCCCCTGTGGCGCGGCCGTTAGGACCGTAGGCGATGAAGATGCTGTCTTCGACCACGGCCACATTTTTGAAGAATTCTTTAACCTGCCTTTTGTCGGCCTCATAGGGGAGACCCTTCAAATAAACACAGAACTCCTGTCTGTGAGGAGATCGCGATCTCTCTCGCTGATCTCGGCCTGCGGGGGTGCTACCCCCCCTGTGCTGATGACCCTGGAGGTCAACTGCATTGTTTGATTTGCTGCTACTGTAAGAGGTGTGGCTTATTCCACTGGCGCTCAGGCCAACCCACTGGCGCTCCGAGCCGGGGGCGATCTCAATAAACCTTTGTCCCATCATCCCACCCCCCCGCTTCAAAGCTTCAAAACTCTCCTGAGGAGAGAAGAACTTGACAACAGCTCTGCCGTTGGGCCGGCCCTGCCCGTCCCTCTGCAGGCGCACCCCCTCTACCCCCAAGCCCCGAAAGAAGTCTCTCACTTCCATTTCTGAGCATGAGAACGGGAGGTTCTGCAGCAGAACAAAGATGTCGTCAGGACTGGCCACGCCTGTGGCTGCGGCGGCCTTCATTTGAGCCGGAAGGCCCAAAGACGCCAGAGAGGAAAGGGGGTTGAACAGCATGGGGTTGGGGGCTCCCAGCGGGAGACCAGAGCCCAGCGCTGCTGGGGGAGGCAGGGTGGGGTTAAAGGGGGGAAGGGAGGTCATTTGAGGGATGTGAGACATTGGTGGCACAGGAGGTCCCTGCGATAACGGGGAGACGGTCGGGACAGGAGGGAGAGAGGACACGGGAGGAGGGACTGTGATGGTTGAAAGTGTGGACATGGGGGGCATGGAGGGCATGTTGGGCAGAGAAGGAATGGGTGGGAGTCCAACATTGAGCGATGGCAGAGACGTGGTCATTGTGGGGGCAGAGCTGTAGCTGTTAGGAAAGCTGGGCACGGCGCCAGCCATGCTGGTCGCCGCCTTGATGCTCGGCGGTTCTTGAGACGAGCTGGCTGTTGTTGCCGAGGCTGGAGTGAAACCCTGGTTTCCATGGCTACTGGATCTCCCCCCAACTCCAGACTGTACTGGAGGCAGGGAAGCTGCCCCCGCTTGTCTGTTGGGGTTTACGGATGCAGGTGGCGCCATCTCCACGGCGCCTGCCCCGGCCTCAAACCTGCGGCGGCTAAGCTCTATCATGTTTTGCATTTCAGTTTTGCTACTCAGCAACAATGAGACCTTTGAGCCTTTAATAGACCCGCCTGTTCGCATCATTCCCAGACGAGCATCCTCATCAGTGGCAAAGACGATGAAGGCTTCCCCATGTTCACCCCCCACGATGTGCACTCCCCCATCGGGAATGGTGAGGCCAGAGAAGAAGTGTCTGATGTCCATGGTTCCAGCCACTATGGGCAGACCCTGCAGCCGGATGACTACTGCCATATTGACTGCTAAACAACAGCGCTCTAACCTGGGGAGAAAGCAACACCGCCATCAGACAAACAGCAGGACACAGCAGCGCTTCCTAATGTAGCACAAGCCTGACTCAGCTAAACACTGCGTTCATGTGTGCAGTTTACACCAATGATGAGTCTGACATGGAAACCAAAGGGACTCTCCACCCCCACCTGGGCTGATAAACAATAAAAGCTGGACAAAAGTCATTCAAAAAAATTCACATTTCTCAACAACAGCAAAAATATTCAAATGAAGAAAAACATTTAGAAAAGAAGGCTTGAGCCCAGCTCTTCCAATGTTGCGTTTTGTCAGTGAGTGAAGACCCTAGTTTCAATGTCAGCATGACTCAGCAAAACTGCGCGTTTTCACGCCACAAAACAAATCTGAATATTTACAAAAACGTTTATGATGTCACTGTCCACAACATCCTGGGTTATCTGACAAACAGCAGGCGAGGTCGTCAGCGCCGCTTACAGCAGCTCGCTGCGATCAGTGGGATGGGAATCCATCCAAAAACTGCACTGAAACTCGCAGCAAACCTGTTAAGCATCATCTTCTCCTGCTATGATCTTCACAAGAAAACAAAAAAGTGGGACCAGATGAAGCTTAAAGAGAAAATTGCTGCAATTTAAATTTGTTGAATGAAAAATGCACCAGATCAGGAATCCAAACCTCAGCTTCATTAAGCATCTTAGATATGAAGAAAACACATGAGGAACATTAGAAAGCAAAGCGTAGAAAAATGTTTGCATTTGGAGGACAAAGAGTTTGAAAGGAAGGCCGGTCTATGCACACAAAACAATTATTCAAATCTTTCTCCTAGTTTTATGCCAACTTTTGCTCTCAGACTTCATGACTCATTTGTCACACCGGACAGCCGCTGGATGGGGGAGGAGCTTGTTAGGGACTTTCTTTAAAAATAGAAAGCCTGAAGTTGAACCATGACTGTAAATGAGCACTGGACTGAGGAAGTGTGACATCATCCATAGAAAGGGCTTTACTTCCAACTCCAACCAATGAAGTCAATTCAGTCGCCATTTATTTCAGGAAGTACCTGCTGGCTCCAAGAGGCCAAAATCCCACAGACTTCTATAGAGAAATAAACAGCTGTTACGCAGTCATTCATTCTATTGGTCAGAATAACCATTCTTGCTCTGAAACCTTTTTAATCCCTTCTTGATAATACTCTTTTTTCATGATATTTTTGCTGTAGCACAACTTATTCAAGTTATAAATGGACCAATCAGATCATGCCTCAATTAAAGTAAGCGGCCTCACGTCAAACTTTCAAAGCTTTTGACTGACAGATTCTCATGTGCCCATTTCCGGTGGAAGAGGTGTCGTCTTTTTACATACTCACTGCTGATTGGAGAGAGTGGTTGCCATACGGACCAATCATGGCTTATTGAGGATGTCTGGTTTTATTATTGCTGAAAAGTGGCGACTGAACTGACTTGATTCTGTTGGAACCAGAACAAAGTCACTTTCTATTGGTGACATCTCACTTGCTCAGTCCAGTTCTCTATATACAATCAATTGTTTCAAACTAGCAGTTTGGTTTGGTTTGGTTAACTTCACCATTTAAGGATTCGTAAATTTGGATTCATTACAAAAACAACACTAGAACGTTGATCAAATGATAAAAAAACACAGCTGGTCACATGTACAGACCAGCGGAAACATGGGAAAAAAGACCATTGTTTTAATGTAGGCAGGTGGATGGGGGGGGTTGCTTTTTGAAACTACAGGGGAAAAAACTGTAGTTTAAAGATCCACATTTTATTAACAGTAAACCTTCATAAATCTCATGCAACTTGAAACTCACCAAAGTAACTAAGCAGTGTGAACAGAAGGTTTCTGCAGGACACTGACACCTGGTGGAAAGGTCAGAAAGAACAAACATTCCCATTCAAAACATTTTATCACATCCTCAAGTTTAATGTCAGTCAGGATTTGTGTTTACTGGTGTTTTGGAGCTGCTGAAACGGATCCTAACATGCAGCTCCTGTGAATGTCCTTGTGATCAAGCTTCAACAAAATGACTTCATCACAAAACAGGAACTGAACTCTTGAGTTTCAGTTGAATCAGAGAATCAAACATCTGACTTTTGGGGGCTAGCAGCAGGAAACCACATCATTAAGACCAAAAGAGGATATAAAGAGCTCCAACTGAACTTCAACTCTTAAAAAGAAACAGTCATCACGATTCAGGAAAAGTGCTGCCTCCAAAAACCCAAGCATGTAGCAACCAGCCTACAACACCCACAAAGCAACGGGCCGTCTATAGCAATCAGCTGGTCAGCAGGATCACACTTTTCAATCTCCATAAGTAAGGCCCTCAGGAAAGTGCTTTGAAACACTAAAACAAAACCAGCATGTAAACATTAACAATCTCAGAACAGCATCAAACAGAGAAGAAGATGACCAAGAACCACCTGGAAAAGCATCATCACAAACAGCAGCATCAGGATCACAGAAACATTAGCATCATGTCAGAAGCAACATTAGCTGTATGCAAACCGCAGCGCCTGCTCAGAAAAACGCAGCAAAGGCCAACTGTTAGCTAGATGATGAACACACCTGAGCCCCAGCAGGTAAAACTTCCCCGCTCTGCCTCCAGTCAGAACAGCAGATAAAAACACTTCCAGGTCAACTCAGCTCCAAAGGTCAAGCTGCTGCCATCAATGCATCTAAATCAGACATCAGAGGAGCGTGCAACACCTCAGAACTGATGATCGTCACGTCTTCAGGTGACTTCTCAGCACTGTGCTGAAACTCGGGTATCGAACCCGCGAAATGAAACCCAATAAAAAAACAGGAGGATCAAACCTGAAATCAGAAGAAACTGGCAGCGACAGGCAGGAAGCAGGATTCTCCTGAAGCTGCACCTTCATTCTAAACACAACCAGAACAACCACAGAGAGCATCAAGGAACCAGCAGGCCTGGAAGTTTCACAGAAGCGGAACCAGAACACGACTGTGGATGAAACACAAAACCCAACACCGAGTCGATGGACCCCCAACCACACCCTGGAACCACAGCCTGGAACCACAGCCTGGAACCACAGCCTGGAACCACAGCCTGGAACCACACCCTGGAACCACACCCTGGAACCACACCCTGGAACCACAGCCTGGAACCACAGCCTGGAACCACAGCCTGGAACCACAGCCTGGAACCACACCCTGGAACCACAGCCTGGAACCACAGCCTGGAACCACAGCCTGGAACCACAGCCTGGAACCACACCCTGGAACCACACCCTGGAACCACAGCTCTTCAGTCTACAAACACGGTCCAGGCTGCTGCCCGGAGAACATCTCCCGCCTGCACACGTGCACGCGCTGGCAGGAGTTTGGGCGCTAAGAGCTGAGCTTCAATCTACACCTGTAACGTCCTCAACACGTTGGCCAACTCCAATTCCCTGCGTTATTAGCGAAGCGAGCGCTAACACCGGTCTCCAGTCTTTGACAGGAAATGCTCACAGACCGCGAACGTGACGTCAGCAGCAGTTCGACCGCGTTTACAAAGGCGGTGCCGAGAAGAAAACTAACGGTGGGTCATTAGCATCCCCGTTTGATGCTAGCACCGAGGGCAGAATGTGGTGGTTACTCCCCTCCCCCGTATTTGCAGAAAATGAAGAGACCCCCCCCCTTACATGAGCCCTCTTAGCATGATGACTGTTAGCAGCTAATACAAAATGCATCCGTGTTCGGAGCCGAGCCGGGCCAAAATGTTCACTAGAACTTTGATCAATATTCAGAGCATCGACTGGAACCCTTTACACCAATAAATAAAGCCCATCACTTACTAACCAACAGAAAGTCCACGCAAAGCGGGCCTGGTTCCGAAAGCGGCCTAGCTCGATCTGCTTTGTTTAGAGGGAAAATCTGGGAACCGGAAGTGCATTCTCTACACATCCGGCCGCCTTCGGCTACAGCGTGAATTTCTATTGAAGCAGCCTATCTCTTGTGGATTCTTACCGAGAAATGTGTCAGTTTTTACACTGAAGATTAATGCAAACACTGCCGTCTTCTCCTTCCCTCTGCAGGTAGCCACAGCGAGAAATGTCGGCACAAACCTCGCGATAAGAAACGGGATCTTACCAAAGCGTGTGGACAATAAACTCGAAGCGACAGCGACCTCTGTTGGACTAACAGCACAGTGCAAACGTTCATGGCAGGACCGTCACTTTACGATGGTAAACCTTCCAGCTTCAGTAAAAAGTACTGTATGAGAATGAAAATAAACTCAATCCCGATTACTTTGTTAGAAATGTACTTTAAAGTTCCATTTCGATCATCTTCTGATCTATTTTCAAAGCGTTCCCAGTGGTCTTTTAGTTTTGATGAAACAAGTTTTTACCCAAAATAAAAGATTACATTTGAAATTTACCTGAGTTATGGGCGGGGCCATCGAAGCAGAAGAACCCCGCCCCCTTTTCCCCTCCTTGTGGCAGAGAAGGGCGCTTTAGGCCCCGCCCCAAGTATTTTTTATATCACAAATCCAATCTTTTTCAATCATTTTTTCATCTGCTCCTGATTCACAACAGTTTGAATGAATAAATACTCAGAAATATCTTATTTTAATTTCATTATGTTTTCTATCATGAGAATATTGCTACAAGAAGATGTTAAAAACTCATCAAAAATGATTTTCATTGGAGAGGGTCTTTAACTAAAAGGTTCCTCCAGAATAAAACCTGTTCAGCATTTTAATGCTTGGTCTTTGACATTTCAAAGAGATCTGTGTAGATTCTTCCAGGCTGATTCCATGATGTAGTGGGTACTGAAACAAGCATCTGGACATGGTTGATCTTTTGTTGAAAACGTGTTTTCTCAGAGGCTTTTGGACATAGAGCTACTTTCTATGACCCCTCTGTCTATAGAACAGATCAACCAAAGTCTCAGTGATTTGGGAGGTTATGTGGTCGGGGACTCCAGTTTGTTAAGTTTCACCTGTGACAGATGGAAGGTGGTCCACCATGGACATCTGTTTGTATTTGAAGGAATGTGTTACCAGCACAGTATCGACTGACTTTCTAACAAAACTGGATTCTGTTACACATCACTCAAACCTTTCTTGATACTTCACTTAAACGAAGGGTTTGAATCCTTAGGGTGGAGAGTCCTGCAGAATCCTCTCCACTAGAGGTGTGATGATGATCAAGTCTCCAGTGCAGGTGGTGGTTTGGATTTGTTCTCACTGCAGTAGATATAAAACACCACCCCCATGACCTCCTTTCTCCTTCAGAGTCATTTAACATACTCATGTATTTTTGCATTGAAATAAACAATAAACAGGTTTCCACTGTTGCACAGCAACTGTCACACCATCCCCATTCCTAAAGGATTCTGAGTTTTAAACAAAAAGTTTAAAAAACATCTGTTTGGATGACAGCTGAGATTCGTCATACAAGTCGAGAAGAAAGGGCTGTGGGTAGTGGACGGACACGCAACCAGAGCAAGTCACATATGACTGGCTGTTAAAAGGGCCCTTCCAGCGAAGGAAAGGGGTCCCCCTGTAGGTTTCCGGTTCCCCTCTGAGGTCAGAATATGTAGCCAGAGGGGTCTGTCACATGCTTAACATCCGCCGTTTTTTTCTATTAAATCAGATTAAAAAATGAAAGCCCCGCCCCGTTGCCTCGCGGATTTGATTAGAAATGTCGGCCAATCAGATCAACCAGAAAGGTTACCGCCCCCTGAGTGACAAAAACGCCCCCTGAAACTAAAGGAGCGCAAAGAAGAGCGCGCGCAGAGCTCTCACCGCGCGCTCAGGACTGCGTGGTGCAGTTGTAAGATCCACTCGCCCTTCAATTAATGGCAGAGATGTGACGCCATAGAACATCTCAGATTGTAAGAAACCGACTGAAGAAAAGACAGAACCATCATTTCTTTTCAGCACAAGTTCTTTTGAAACCCCCATCACCCCATAAAAGGAGAAGTGTCACAAAAAAATGAGCTGCTTCAGTCCCCACAGAGCTGCAGCGACTAGAACTTGGTCCAAACTGTCTGACAAAGAGAGTTTCTTTAGCTGCAAAAAAACAAAACAAAAAAAGAAATAAACGTGGCCCTGAAGAGGGGGTGGGGGATTCAAACAGTCTTTCTCAACTCTGGTCTCAACTGCTCATTTCACCCTGAGGACAGCGCGCGGGGGGGGTAAGTCAGCCTTCGAGTGGGACACAAAGTTTGTGCGTGTTTGTTTACAACAGGAAACCGCTGATTCCTTCCAGAACTATGAAGCTTTTCCAATGCTGGGATGCAGGCAGGAAGTGGGAGAAGTTAGTGCTGTGTCCACTTAATGCTCTTGAGGTCGACGCCTTCCTGAACCATCTCCCACAAAGGACTGAAAGACAAAAGAAAGCAGAGACGATGAAGCAGCAGCGGGTGAAGGATCTGCTTCAGTTTCACCAATGAAAATGAATTCCACCCTATGACGTGTCATGAGAGACGTTTCCCCCGTCAGACGGGAGACGTTTCCCACGTCTGACGGGAGACGTTTCCCAACGTCAGACGGGAGACGTTTCCCACGTCTGACGGGAGACGTTTCCCAACGTCTGACGGGAGACGTTTCCCACGTCTGACGGGAGACGTTTCCACCGTCTGACGGGAGACGTTTCCAACGTCTGACGGGAGACGTTTCCCCCCGTCTGACGGGAGACGTTTCCCACGTCTGACGGGAGACGTTTCCCACGTCTGACGGGAGACGTTTCCACCGTCTGACGGGAGACGTTTCCACCGTCTGACGGGCGACGTTTCCAACGTCTGACGGGAGACGTTTCCACCGTCTGACGGGAGACGTTTCCACCGTCTGACGGGAGACGTTTCCACCGTCTGACGGGAGACGTTTCCAACGTCTGACGGGAGACGTTTCCCCCGTCTGACGGGAGACGTTTCCAACGTCTGACGGGAGACGTTTCCCACGTCTGACGGGAGACGTTTCCACCGTCTGACGGGAGACGTTTCCACCGTCTGACGGGAGACGTTTCCCCCGTCTGACGGGAGACGTTTCCCCCGTCTGACGGGAGACGTTTCCAACGTCTGACGGGAGACGTTTCCCACGTCTGACGGGAGACGTTTCCACCGTCTGACGGGAGACGTTTCCCATGTCTGACGGGAGACGTTTCCAACGTCTGACGGGAGACGTTTCCCAACGTCTGACGGGAGACGTTTCCAACGTCTGACGGGAGACGTTTCCCAACGTCTGACGGGAGACGTTTCCCAACGTCTGACGGGAGACGTTTCCCAACGTCTGACGGGAGACGTTTCCCAACGTCTGACGGGAGACGTTGGGAAACGTCTGACGGGAAACGTCTCCCGTCAGACGGGAGACGTTTCCCATGTCTGACGGGAGACGTTTCCCATGTCTGACGGGAGACGTTTCTATGGTCACTAAGGCTTTTCACTAATGAAGGTTCTCCATTCAGAAGAAACACTTAATCGAGCTGAGCCCACCTCATCTCTCGGAGTCTGTGGACCTGCTGGATGCATTTCTCTGCTGTGTAGTCGACCTCCTCCTCAGTGGTGAAACGTCCAATGCCAAACCTGCAAACACATGAGGGCACCATCAGCTAAATCTTTAGCCCAGCTAAGCTTTGATTGGGCCAACCAGCTGTACAGAGGTGACCTGAGGTGGCACCAACTCCTGGACTCCAGAACAGGAACATGGGTCCAATAGGAAAAACCAATACCATAACGACAGAAGTGTAATGGCTGTACTAATGCGAAGACCCTCTGTGCTTCTGTCAGCACACCCCAACAGGTGTGAGCCGACCCTGAGATGGACATAGAGATCCTACATCATCCAAGTCCATTTACCACAGGATTCTGTTCTTCAGGACAACTGGAATGAAGAACTGAGAAGACCCAAAACTGAAGAAGCTTCTGAGATAAGCAGCCATTCTCATCAGATGAGGATGATTTAAGTCCAGCTGCGCTGAAGAACAGAACCTTGCACTGGAGACATGATGTTTGTGAGCTGTACCTGATGGAGGAGTGTGCCAGGTCTTCATCAGTGCCGATGGCTCTGAGGACATAGGACGGCTCCAGAGACGCAGAAGTGCAGGCGCTGCACAGAAACACACATGTTCATCTGGGAAGTGGAGAAAAGCTGAAAGATCTCCAGTTCTTCAGTCTGACCTTCCAGATGACAGAGCAACGTCCTTCAGAGCCATCAGCAGACTCTCTCCCTCCACATAAGCAAAAGACAGGTTGATGCAGCCTGCAGACACCAGAGACAGCTGTGAGCCCACCAGGAGAACCTCTGCTCTGATGAAGATCTTCTGTAGAAGATCTCTGAGAAGCAGATCTGCAGTTATCTCCATCCGAAGTGGGTTCATCGTGAACACCAGCGCCTGAAATTCACTTTAAATGGGGTATTTCCCCTTTACTTGCTTCTCATGGGGGAATCATATCCTTTTTTTTGGGAGGTGGGGTGGTGGATTACTCGTGAACTTGGCTACAGATCTTACACTGCCCATATTTTAAACTGTTTAAATTTGATTTTAGAATGTTTTTTTCTTCTTTGTGTTTTCAGTCTACTCTTTGTTTCTGGTTCTGTAGTTGTGATGCAAACTTGTGGATTTTTCCACAGGGGCCTAATTTTTATATGGAGTTGCAGCAACAACATCCTAAAAATATTTGAATGATTCTCGCCAAGATGCAGCGATCTTGTGAGGGGTGTGTGTGAGGGTGGGGGCTTAACTGTAATGTTACAGTTTATGAATAAAGGTCCATACAAAGTGCATTTGTGCATGTTATTATATTTCTAAAATACATTTTTTAATAATGTCCTATGAATTTATTTTCTATTTTTCTGCTACGCAGTAAATCTGCTCCATGAAAATATGTTCTGACTTTACATCGGTCCGTGATTACATATGGGAGACACACGGAACAGCTTGTTAGCAGATCACCATAGCATGTGTGTAACAACCACGCTATGCAGCATTTTCTGCTGCTGCTGTGAGTTCATCAGATTGATGCTCCACTTCTGTCTGGATTCCGTTCCAAACCGCTTCATAAACCAAACCAGAGCGCCACGCGGTGCTATGGTGGATAGCAGAGGTTGTGTCTGTGTGTGCGCACGCGTGGGGGTGTGCTCCCATCTCTGTAGTGAAGCCGGCGTTCTCTCAAGCTAATCTGCGCTGTGCAGAGACGGCGGGCTAACCTCACTCTGAACAACTTCATCGTTTCAGCCGCTCTTTGTTTCTGATTTTGTAGTTGTGTTACCGGGGTAACGCTGCTCCAGATCTCCATTTATGACAACATCAGGGATCTCCGACAGGATCTTCTGGACCAAACGATCAGCCAGCATGGAGACTCTGTAATGATCATACTACACACACACATACACGCACTCTCAGGTTTGTCTTCTCCACTTGCATCTCCATCTTTCTGTCTGTTTCTTTACCTCCATCTCCGTTTTGGCAATGCTGCAGGCGGCTCCCAGCCCCACAGCCAGCGGCGTTGGGACGGTGCCAGAACGAAGACCCCTCTCCTGCCCACCCCCATTCTGCAGTGGCTCCAAACGCACTCGAGGTCGCCGGCGCACATACAGCGCCCCCACACCTGGACACACATGAATGAGAGTGGTCTTTTGGTAGAGTGTCTGCCCTGAGACTGGTAGGTTGTGTGTTCAAATCCAGGTCGAGTCATACCACAGAATCTCAGCATTAATGGGTTGGGGGTGCTAAATCATCAAACAGTTCCTGAGCGCAGCTGAAATCGCAGCTCCATCAGAACCCAAGCCTACATCAGAACCTCCATCAGAACCCAAACCTCCTTGAGAACCCGAACCTCCTTCAGAACCAGAACCTACTCCTGTTCAGTGAAGGTGTTCTTCATCTGTCTGGACTGTTCCTGTGCCGCCGGCATCAGGAAGCCGCACCAGGAACCAGGAGCATGAAACCTACCGTGGCTATGACCCCCCTCAGCTGAAAGTGCCTTAACTGGGTCTGTGTCAGGAGAACCTTCTAAAGAACAAACCTTTGGGTCCATAGATCTTGTGAGCACTGATGGACATCAGATCCACCTTCCAGTCATTGACGTTGACAGGAATCTTCCCGACAGCCTGGGCGGCATCGGTATGGAAGAAGACGCCTTTGGAGCGGCAGATCTGCCCTGTGAGCGTTTGATCAGACCTCAGATCACCAGATTGGTTCAGAACAGCAGTCACTCCATCACACTGTTGCTGCCATAGTTACCGATGTCCTTGATGGGCTGCTTGACTCCGATCTCGTTGTTGACGGTCATCACGGACACCAGGGAGGTGTCAGGGCGGATGCAGGCCTCCAGCATCTGCAGAAAAAAGGAGACACTTGGTGTTAAGGAACCCTTCTGTCGAGATGAATCCATGTTCTCCAAGCTTCCTTCTTGAGCACCTCCAAGTCCAGAAGTCCGTTCTTCTGAACTGGCAGGTAGGTGATGTTGAATCCTTCTGCCTCCAGAACTCGACAGGAGTCCAGGACACATTTGTGTTCGGTCTGTGTGGTGATGACATGGCGCTTCTTGGCTTGGTAGAACCGGGCCACGCCCTGCAGGTGAGACAGAAAAAGAAGCACAGAGATGAAACCACAGTCTGTTCCTGTGGTAGAACATGTTAAGATCAAGCATCAGCAGGGGGAACCTTGACGGCCATGTTGTTGGACTCAGTGGCTCCACTGGTGAAGACGATCTCTCTGGGGTCAGCTCCGATCAGGTCAGCCACCTGCTGCTCAGAGGAAAGTGCACAGTCAGCAGAACGCAGCAGGTCCGTTCAGTGCAGACGTTTCTGCTCCTCGTGACACGAGGAGGTCTGGCTCCTCTGGTGAGGATTTAGGTTTGGAAGCTCTCTTCACTTTCTAGACTTTAAAGATGTACAAAAAGCCAGAACAAAATAGCTGTAGGACAGTGGAGCGCCACCTGAAGGTGGTGTGCCGTACTGCTCAGAGTCCAACGGGCTTCTTCAAAAACTGCATCAAGTTTCATTAAAAAAATAAACCAACAAAAGGTTCATCTCCAAAACTAAAACGGAGGTATCCTCACCTCCCCAGAGATGTTCACCTTCATGTTAAACAGCAGAAACCATAAAAGGTTTATGATCCCACTACCCTAAAACGCGAGGTTAATTTAAGCCGCCGTTTGTTGTTCATCCTCTGGCAGGCGGAGAAACATCCAACAGTAAATGTTTTTAGAGCATCTCACTACCTGTCTGGCTTTCTCCATGGCGGTCTCACTCTCCCAGCCGTAGGCGTGCGTCCTGGAGTGAGGGTTGCCATAATAGTTAACCTGATAGGGCAACATGGCGTCCAGCACCCGGGGGTCCTAAACCAGAGCAGAGAGACGCTTTGAGAAAAATCCCAGTGTCCACATGACAGGAAACAGAAACGGCTCCAGACAAACAAACACACACAATCCCACAAACACAATCACACACGCACACAAACAATCAAACTCGGACACACACAATCACACATGTGCACGCACACACACAGAACCAGACGTGCACAGAATCGCACGTGCACGCGCGCACACGGCGGAGACCATCAGGATGCAGAAATGCTGAATGTCAATATTTGGGTGAGGAGAGGATGATGGGAAAATGGAGGGAAAGTGATGATGCAACAGGATGAAAAGCAAAGTTCTCTGTCCCGTCATGGGGACCGGAGCAGAACCAGACATTTGGGTTCTTCCACAGAACATTGTGAGTGTGCGGGGTGCGGGGGTCTTTACCATGGGGGTGGTGGCCTGGAAGTCCATGTAGAGGGGGCGGAGCTCGTCCTTCCCCAGGTCATGTTTCTTGATCAGCTCTGCAAACAAACACCCAGAAAGACTGAAGCTGAGTCAGCATTCAAGTTCCTTCATAGGTCGAGCGTTGATGGTTCTGATCCCATTTCACGTTACCGGGGCCCCCCGCCCCCAGTCTCAAGGTTCCCGCTAAAGTGCGTCATTTCGGGATTAGCCGCTCATGCTAGCTGCCGCTAGCTGCGTTACCTCTCTGCGGGGACCCGCCGGCCGAGCGCTTCAAACCGCGCCGGAAGAAGAGCCACGCGGCGGGCTTCAGCAGCCGACAGGAGGCGGTCCTGCCCGGGGACAGCATCTGACCTGAAGACGGCCTTCAGCCAGCGGCTCCGTTAACACTGCCACGCGGAGCGGGACCGGACGACGGTCGACAGCTTCCGGTCACGACCGAAGGTCCACGAAGGTTATTCTGTACACTTCAGGAGAGTAACCGAGCGCGAGCGGTTTCACTGCCAGAGCCGCGCAGCGCCGTCAGCTCCAGGGAGACGGTCAGCGGTAACGGCGCGAAACTGAGCGAGCATGTCCGGTTTGGACTTTCAAAGTAAAGGCAGCACACGTCTTTCTTCGTCGTCCGTAGTCACCCTCAAAGTGGGAAAATATATAGTCATAACAGGAAACGGAGTAGTGGTTAGCACTCTCACCTCACAGTGACAAGCTTCTGGTTCGAATCCCAGCCGGGTTCCTTCTGTGTGGAGTTTGCATGTTCTCCTGGTTCTTGTGAGAGCTTCCTCCAGGGTTCCTTCCACAGGTCACTAACACGATGCAGAGGTGTGAGTGTGTGGCCCCATGAGGGACTGACAACCTGTCCAGGGTGGACAACAGTCTCTGGATGGGCTCCGGATAGGATTTAGAGAACGGATGGATGTTCAACGGATTACTTTTTCTGTAACAGAACCATCATGCATCACTGATGGCTTTGTACTTACAAACTAAAATATTATTGGAATCAATTTAGTTTATGACGTACAATCTGTCTGTTGTGGTCAGACTGAGACATTTCAAACAGGATTTTTCTTATTTATTCAGTGATTATGATTTTTTTAAAAAGACTTTTAATTTCTTACAGTTGGTCAATCACATGTGAATGCTGCCAGCTTCACTTGTTTGGATTTTGGTTGCACAATGACAGAAACAAGGGGTGGGACTTCCTGAAATCAAATCACACCTTATTGGACAGATGCCACTGTTGAATTGGCAACCTGGAAGTTTCTACAAAAGTTTTTTTTTTTTTTTTTTTTGGTGTTTTTAAATGCTTCATGTAAAATCATGAATTTTTTTTTTTTAAAATACAGATTTTAATCCTAATGGATTTTATTTTACAAAAGAATGTGCCCTCCCAAAAACGAGGTCACATCCGTGACCTTCTCATCACTGATGACCTCTGATTTGAATGTGACCACCTCAGACCATTCATCTGATAGTTTGTTCCTTTGGAACCCACAGGAGGACGCCGTTAAAACTCTGAGGTAAATGAAACCTCTTCTGTTTAACACACTCAATGACCACACTGACAGCAGCTTTGCTACCACAAAAGGCGCTAACCTCACTCTGAACAACGTCATCGTTTCAGCCACTCTTTGTTTCTGATTTTGTAGCTGTGATGCGAACATCCAGATTTTTACACATTCATTTTATGTGAGAATTTCCCGCATTATAAGAACTCCGTTTGCGGGAATTCATTTGAATATGTGCAAATCCAGCAGCCAAATTCCAGGCCCTGAACACCGTTATAAGAATATGTTGATGGAATTTCTATCATTTCTGCTCTTGCAGAAGGAAACCAGATGAACATCTCAATAGAGTCAGGGTTACCGGGGTAACGCTGCTCCAGATCTCCATTTATGACGACATCAGGGATCTCCGACAGGATCTTGTGGACTAAACGATCAGCCAGCATGGAGACTCTGTAATGATCACACTACACACATAGTAATAGTTATGAAATGAAAATTTCCTCATTTGCAAGAAAAATGTAAAGTTTTAAGAATAAAACTTAATCATTAACAAATGAATGTAATTCATTTGTTAATGATTAAGAGATAGAGGAAGGAGCTCGGAGAGGGACAGCTGGGCATCTTTGATTAGACCGCTGCCCCCACGACCCAGTCATTCATTCATGGATGGATGGATTAATGATGGATGGATGATGGACGGATGGATGGAGAACAGATGGATGGATGGAGAATGGATGGATGGATGGAGGATGGATGGATGATGGACGGATGGATGGATGAAGAATGGATGATGGACGGATGGATGGAGAACAGATGGATGGATGGAGAACGGATGGATGGATGGAGAATGGATGGATGATGGACGGATGGATGGATGAAGAATGGATGATGGACGGATGGATGGAGAACAGATGGATGGATGGAGAACGGATGGATGGATGGAGAATGGATGGATGATGGACGGATGGATGGATGAAGGATGGATGATGGACGGATGGATGGATGGAGAATGGATGGATGGATGATCGATGGAGAACGGATGGATGGATGGATGGATGATGGACGGATGGATGGAGAACAGATGGATGGATGGATGGAGGATGGATGGAGAATGAATGGATGGATGGATGGATGATCGATGGAGAACGGATGGATGGATGAAGAATGGATGGATGATGGACGGATGGATGGATGAAGAATGGATGGATGGAGGGATGATGGATGGAGGGATGGATGATGGACAGATGGATGGAGAACAGATGGATGGATGGAGAACGGATGGATGACGGATGGATGGATGGAGAACAGATGGATGGATGATGGATGGAGGACGGGTTGATAGGATTCACGGCTCTAACTAACCAGACATAACTGTGACAAAAAAATATTAAAAGAACTTGTAACAAAATCAGACAAGTTATCTATTAATACTTATATACATTTTCATTTTAATAAAGAAAAGTAATTTCTCCCACAACTTTGTAAAACATGGCCTAATAATAACTGAAACATATAAAAGCCCTGAATAGAATACACTTTTAATGGTAAATGGTGTTTACTTATGTAGCGCTTTTCTACCTTCATTGAAGGCCCAAAGCGCTTTACAGACACACACACAGTCACACACACACACACACACACACAGTCACACACAGTCACACACACACACAGTCACACACACACACAGTCACACACACACACAGTCACACACACACACACACACAGTCACACACACACACAGTCACACACACACTGATGGCGGCTCCGCTGCTGAACACTGGCACCAACTTTCCATCAGAGGCAACGTGGGGCTCAGTGTCTTGCCCAAGGACACTTTGACACACGGGCGGGCAAGGCGGGAATCGAACCTGCAATCCTTCAATCACAGGCTGACTGCCCTTTCCACTGCACCACAGCCGCCCCAATGACCCACTCCATTGAAGTTCATGTTTTCTGTGTTTTTAACTTGCTCTCGAAGCATTTTAAATGTCATGATGGAGGACATAGACAAAAGAATGTCATATTAAAACCGATAAATACACTGACCCTTTGGAGATGTGATGTAAAGATGACGACAGACAGGATTCCATCCTCTCTCAGCCGGACAGTCGGCTCCGTCCTGTAGAAGTCCTCTGGTTGAAGAGAACTAAATGCTCTCTTCTCATTGCAGCTTCACATCATCTCTGTGGTTCTATGTCACTGAAACCTCAGAAATGTGACAGTTTATCAAATGACACCTGAATATGTGGACATCCGTCTGCATCCATGAGCAGCAGCTTCAAAACAAACCCAGTTCTGACTTCACAGAAACCCAAAGCTACCGATATGCAGCTGTGTGTGTGTGCGTGTGTGTGTGTGTGTGTGTGTGTGTTCTTTAGGTTCAGCTCACTGTTAAGCACCTGGATAGTGTGCATTTGCGTGCGTATGAAAACGCTCTTTTTTAAATTAATCTATATTTCGTTTTTTTTAACATATCAGAGCCGGAAAAACCAAAGTAATGAAGTAATGGGGGTTTCTATAGTCCAGTAATTGTAATTACTTACCAAAATCGAAACTTTATTTCGTTACAATACTCCATTACTGACAAAAGTTACTAAATTAGAGTAACTCGTTACTTTGTAATACATGATCCCCTCTCCAGCCCTGGTCATTGTTCAGAAATGTGAGATGAACGTGTTAAACGCGCCCCTCCATTGTCCTCCTCACCAGCAGGGGTCGCTGCCGCCGCGCTCTTCCGCGGCAGGCGGCAGTAGAGTTAGAGGAGCGGCGCAGTGACGTCAGAGCGGAGCCTCGCAGTTCCTCAAAAACCCAGAAATCTTTCTTTTGGAGCAGATTTAAAGATGGGAGCGGCTACAGCATCTGCAGATCTTCCTCTGAGGTCAGACCTGCCGCTTCCGGGACTCAGATGGTGCTTTTGTCGTGTTTGTGTCTCGGAAGCTGTCAAAGATGAGCTAATCTGCAGTTTGAACGGAGCTCAGGTGTTTATGTTGCGCACGGAAGTAGAACAATACTCAGTTACTTTGCCTTCTGTTAATCCTAGCTGTGTGTTGCAGTTGTGTTCTTTAGTAACGCGTTACTTTTTTGTCCCCGTCCCGTTGTGGAAAGCTGCTCTTTCTGCGCAGGCTGATCACCAGAGAGGCTTTGTAGAGTTTAGGGGAACAACAGGCTCTTGTCTGAAGAACCAGGCCTGCTGCAGGTGCTCCTGAAGGTTCTGCTGGGTGACCCATGCTGGACCAAAGGGACTGAAGCTCCGAGGAAAGCAGGGTTCTGAGGTTCTGTTTGGCTGATCTAGCTGAGCTGGGGGGGTTCTTTAGCATCTCCCAGTTTGAGATCTTCTCACTAAAACAGGCGTTGGGTTCTGAGAGGCAGAACTCTTCAGGGGTGCTCAGTCCTGCTCTCAAAGATCTACCTGCGTGTTTCCGGTTCTTCCTGCTAGTTACCTGGATCAGGTCTTCCAATCAGCAGACGGAACCATGAGGCAGGGAGGCCCGGGGCGCTGGGACCCGGCAGGCCTGGACTACGTCTACTTGAAGTTGTTGTGGTTTTGGAACAAAGTTTCAGAGTTCCACTGCAGAGTGTAAGGTTCTGGAGGTCTCCACAGGTGAGGCCTCACCATGACCCAGCTGAAGACCGAGCACCTTCCCTGAGAAGCTGGAGCCATGGGGACGACCACGAGCGAGCCGTGCATTTACGACAAACTCTCCGAGAGCATCGACATCCTCCGGCAGTCAGGCTACCGCTACGGCATGTCGGAGAGGGAGATCGAGAAGTTCATCAAGCAGGTCCTGGAGACCAACGAGCCCAGAAGAGAACCGCCACAGTTCCCCATCCTGAGAGCCACCATCAAAGTAAAGCAACCAAACCTCCAATCAGTGATGACATCATCAACGCCACCGTACAGGATCATGTGACTGTGTGTCTGTGTGCAGTTTGTTCTGGCTGTGGTTCTCCTGCTCCTGCTGGTTCTGGCCTTCACCTACCCTCAGAGTTCCCCCCCGTTGGGCCTGGTGGGTCTGGGTTGCTCGAACTGGTCGTCTCCTCTCAGCCACGTCCGTCTGCTCTCCTTACCCATCGCCAAGAAGTACAACCTGCAGGGTGAGACTGCGGCTCTCCAGACCCCTGCAGCTGCGTCTCCACATCTGGACGTTCTTCTTTGGATACCGTCACGTCTGACCTCGTGTTCTGCAGGTTTCCATGAGTGGTGGAGCGCCGGATCTCTCAGGCAGAGTCTGGTCAACTGTTCTGGATGCGCTGACATCTCCTCGGTGCTGGAAGTGCCAGAGAGCCTCCGGGGGACGGTGACGCTGCGGCGGGGGCCCCAGCTCATCCTGCTGAAGGTCTGACAGCAGCACATCTTCACACAGATCAGCAGACAGAACCAGCCCTAAATCAAACAGCAGTCATGGGTCAAAACACGTTTTGTGTCTGGGGGGGCTCAGTCTGTCTGCGCTGCTGTCTGCAGGGGGGGGAGTCCCTGAGCATCCAGAGGCAGCAGCTGGAGGAGCTCTATCTGGCCCATTCGGGCTCCATGTCCATCCTTCTGGAGGAAGAGGGCGGCCCGCAGAACCAGTACGCCGGACTCCCTGTAGGACCCGCCAACTTCACGCTGCTGTGGTTAGTGTTCAGACGGAAGACATGGGGGTGGAGGTGGTGGCGTAGGGTCCATGACCTTCCTGCAGCAATGTTGCCTCATGAAAGTAATGCGGATGCGGCGTCAGATTCACGTCTGCCGCCGCTCTTTTGACATCCCGGCCGCGGAGCAACTGCCATCATGGAAACATGGATGACGATGAGCTCGTGTTTATGTGTTGGAGCGCTCTACAGAGGCGCCGGGCGAGCACGTCGCTGTGTCTGGGTCACCAAAGTCTCTCCCGGTGTGGCGTGCTGCGCTCCTGCAGCGGAGCTGCACCTGACGGCCGCTTTTACCAGCGTTCCTGCCCGTCTGTGGTCCAGTTTGAGCATGAGTCTGACAGGGAGAATAAAAATAAAACAGATCTTTCATTATTGACTCCATGAAAATAAGGAAATAAATCATGAGCTGTGGAGCTGGGGGGGTGACCCCGCTACGACTGACCCGCTCGCCGTCTGCCGCCGCTGTAGAGCTCACCAACACATGAGCACGAGCTCATCGTCATGTTTCCGTGATGTGGTCAACCAACGAAGGTTGTTGGCGGTCGCTCCAGCTGAGGCGTCAAGGCTCAGCAATAGAGTCTCTTGTTGACCCCCTCCTCCCCCAAATAACCTGGACTTGTTTGGCCCTGGTTGGTTTGGGGGGGTTACCCAAGATCCAGAAGCTCCCTCAGGAGTCATGTGCATGTTCCTGCAGGAGGTTCCGCTCTGGAACCAGGGAGAAGGTTCTGAGGTGGCTCTTCCCAAAGGCTGAACTCTGCCCCCTGCTGGACAGTGCTGGGACCGTCCTGCAGCGCTGCCTGGTGACCCACAGCACCAACTCTCAGAGCAAGGTGAGCTCCTGCTCCCAGAGCTGTAGAGCATCCCAGATGTTTGTGGACTCTGCTGTGACCAGGTCTGTGTGGCTCTTCCAGGGGGTGGGGGTATTGGGCTGGCTGGTGGTGGGCGAGGGGCTGCCAACTGTGCGAGTCCTGCCCGTTCCTCGCTGTCAGAAGCACTGCAGCTCCTTCAACCTGTGGCTAACCCCTGGAGACATGGGTAACCTGCAGACCCCGGTCACACGACCTCATGTTTGTTCTCACGCTGACCTGCTCTCTGCTCTGACCTCTGCAGTGTACGCCGACCCCCGATACTGGCAGATGGAGCTCTTCCCGGGTCAAGGCCAGAATATCATCTGTGATGGCTCCGCCTTCTAGCCAGCATGCGGAGGCGGGGCTTTTTTCTTGGCTTTTCTGTGTTCCTGCACATGATGCCTTATATTTGTGGAATAAATTTGAGTGTAGTTTTGGGGAAAAGCAGTCTGGGCTTTCTGTCCCTTGATGGAGGTGCAGGGTGGAGCTGAAGAGCGCCACCCACTCCTGCAGAGGTCAAACGTTCCTGCAGAAATCTTTACTTCCTCCTCTGCACATAAGCAGGATTTCTAAAGGAGCAAACGGAGGAGGCCAGCTCAGAGCTGGCTGCAGATTCACGACTCAGGGAGGAGGAGAGGGGCTGAGCGTGCACGAGGAGGACGACGAGGAGGAGAGGCGCTGAGCGTGAACGAGGAGGACGAGGAGGAGAGGCGCTGAGCGTGCACGAGGAGGAGAGGGGCTGAGCGTGCACGGGGAGGACGAGGAGGAGAGGCGCAGAGCGTGAACGAGGAGGACGAGGAGGAGAGGGGCTGAGCGTGAACGGGGAGGACGAGGAGGAGAGGGGCTGAGCGTGCACGAGGAGGACGAGGAGGAGAGGCGCTGAGCATGCACGGGGAGGACGAGGAGGAGAGGGGCTGAGCGTGAACGAGGAGGAGAGGGGCTGAGCGTGAACGGGGAGGACGAGGAGGAGAGGGGCTGAGCGTGCACGAGGAGGACGAGGAGGAGAGGCGCTGAGCATGCACGGGGAGGACGAGGAGGAGAGGGGCTGAGCGTGCACGAGGAGGACGAGGAGGAGAGGGGCTGAGCGTGCACGAGGAGGACGAGGAGGAGAGGGGCTGAGCGTGCACGAGGAGGACGAGGAGGAGAGGGGCTGAGCGTGCACGAGGAGGACGAGGAGGAGAGGGGCTGAGCGTGAACGAGGAGGACGAGTAGGAGAGGGGCTGAGCGTGCACGAGGAGGACGAGGAGGAGAGGGGCTGAGCGTGCACGAGGAGGACGAGGAGGAGAGGGGCTGAGCGTGCACGAGGAGGAGAGGGGCTGAGCGTGCACGGGGAGGACGAGGAGGAGAGGCGCTGAGCGTGAACGAGGAGGACGAGTAGGAGAGGGGC
The DNA here is from genome assembly GCA_014656515.1 of Oryzias celebensis. Taxonomy (NCBI): domain Eukaryota; kingdom Metazoa; phylum Chordata; class Actinopteri; order Beloniformes; family Adrianichthyidae; genus Oryzias; species Oryzias celebensis. Next base: position 354,500 of record BNCR01000005.1, read on the forward strand.
TGAGCGTGCACGAGGAGGACGAGGAGGAGAGGGGCTGAGCGTGCACGAGGAGGACGAGGAGGAGAGGGGCTGAGCGTGCACGAGGAGGAGAGGGGCTGAGCGTGCACGGGGAGGACGAGGAGGAGAGGCGCAGAGCGTGAACGAGGAGGACGAGGAGGAGAGGGGCTGAGCGTGCACGAGGAGGACGAGGAGGAGAGGGGCTGAGCGTGCACGAGGAGGACGAGGAGGAGAGGGGCTGAGCGTGCACGAGGAGGACGAGGAGGAGAGGGGCTGAGCGTGCACGAGGAGGACGAGGAGGAGAGGGGCTGAGCGTGCACGAGGAGGAGAGGGGCTGAGCGTGCACGGGGAGGACGAGGAGGAGAGGGGCTGAGCGTGCACGAGGAGGACGAGGAGGAGAGGGGCTGAGCGTGCACGAGGAGGACGAGGAGGAGAGGGGCTGAGCGTGCACGAGGAGGACGAGGAGGAGAGGGGCTGAGCGTGCACGAGGAGGACGAGGAGGAGAGGGGCTGAGCGTGCACGAGGAGGACGAGGAGGAGAGGGGCTGAGCGTGCACGAGGAGGAGAGGGGCTGAGCGTGCACGAGGAGGACGAGGAGAGGGGCTGCAGAGTTTTTTCCACTCTCAAAGGTTTATGGATTTCAGCTGAAGAGAAAAATGTTCTCGTTCGTCAGAACGCGGCGTCTGCAGGATCTTCTAATCCCGTTTTAATGCGCTTCATCAGATTAGAGCAGAAGATCTCATCTGATTCGTTTCCGCATAAACCTCGATGTTTAATGACCACGCCCACAACGCCTCTTCTGTTCTGTTTATTAGACAGTTGGAAACATTCTCGGTTGTTGGATCACAGAAGGACGTTTGGAGTAAAAATCATCAGATGTTTGTAATCTGTGACAAATATGATTAGATGAAGTGATGTTCTCACCCAGAACCACAGCAGAACCATCAGAGGGATTTCAAACAGCAGCAAAAGTGTGGATCAGAAGGAAGGTTCTGGTGTTCCAGAGTCTTGAATCTGCTGCTTCCAGAACTGTAAAGCAGAACTTTGTTTCTGCAGAACCTTTTCATCGTCTGGTTCCAGCATCTTCATGTTTCTACTGTTCATTCAGCCAATCAGAGGACAGTTCATAATTACAGAGAATCAGCTGTCAGTGGATTACACGTGATCTTGATCAAGTTGATTTATAAAAGGTAGAATCCTGATTCTGTTGGACCTTCGGAACCAGAAGACACAGATTCAGACCATCCAGAGCAGGAAGGATGATGAGGATGAAGATCTGGAAACCTTCATCAGGTTTTGACCTCTCATCTTGGAAAGTTCCCAGACCTCTCCTCCATCATCAGAGGTGCACTCTGACCTTTGCTGATCAGCTCAAACATTCAGCTCCTCTCAGAGCGATGTAGAAGTGGGCGGAGCCAGAGTCAGAGGTCATAGGTGAGTGTGTGTGGAACCGTGCCCCTCCTCACAGACCAAAGCTGGACCATGAGCTCCTGTGAGGTCATTAGGAGAGAAAAGGTCAGATCACAGTCAGACTGAGAAGATGCGTCGCGGACAGACGCATGAAGATCAGGGTTCTTCAAAAAATCTCATTAGAAGCCAAAAGTGCTGCTTTTGGGGAGGCTGGGAGGGGAGGGGTCATGTGGATCCTGCCAGCAGGGGGGAAGTTTCCGAGCCCCCATGAGGACCATCGTACAGGTGGCTGCTCAGCACATGGACCTCCGCCCGCAAGTTGATCTTCTGCATTCAGAAGAAACCGAGAAAAACAGGAAAGATCAGAGATCAGTCACACCTCTGTTCTGACACGTCCCTCCAGACGGGAGCGGATCCTCAGATCCTCCCTCCAGGCGGGAGCGGATCCTCAGATCCTTCCCCCCAGGCGGGAGCGGATCCTCAGATCCTCCCTCCAGGCGGGAGCGGATCCTCAGATCCTTCCCCCCAGGCGGGAGCGGATCCCCAGATCCTTCCCCCCAGGCGGGAGCGGATCCCCAGATCCTTCCCCCCAGGCGGGAGCGGATCCCCAGATCCTTCCCCCCAGGCGGGAGCGGATCCTCAGATCCTTCCCCCCAAACGGGAGCGGATCCTCAGATCCTCCAGACCGGAGCAGAAAGTTACCTGGAAGTCTCTGATGTAGGTGAGGAAGAAGCTGATGAAGGACAATGCCAGAGACCACTCCGATATGGTGCTGATGATGTGAGGCGTGTAGCCCTGAGAACAAGCATAGACATCTGTCACCGCAATGACTGCAGCTTCATGGCGGTGTCTGCGACGTGTCACCGCTGCTATCTGATCAGTGTCAGAGTTTATCTAGGGAACAAGCAGAGGGCTGACCACTTCTCCGGGGGTCCAGTGAAGTTTGCGCGGTACGTCCACGCCGGGCAGACTGCTGTACATGATGACGGACGACACAAACACTGAGCAGCTGTCAAGGACCCATTAACCATGTTCACCCCGCTGCCTCCATCCGCCGGACTCGTTCAAGGATACTGCTAATGATGCTGCCCACGGTCCAGATCCCAATGCTGAGCCGGACCAGGAACACGGTTCTGCTGTGGATGTGGGGCTGCATGCGGAGCGACAGCGCCGTCTGGACCATGATGTAGAGCGCCCCGAACCCGAAAGTCAGCACGGCCCCCACCAGGTGCATGGAGAACAGCGTGGTCTTCTGCTCTGACGACAGATCACAGCTGCCGAGGACTTCAGAGACACCTGAGAGGATGTGGGAGGAGCAGGACTCACCTGGAAGTTGGCCACCACGCACATGCCGAAGGAGCTGATGAAGCCCAGAACCAGTCCAGACACGTTCAGCCTCCACAGACACAGATCCTCGTCTCCATCGAGAGCCTCCACCTGTTTGTATCGCACGTACATCGTAGCCATCCCTGCAAACCCAACTAGATTTGTGAGCGAACCATGTCAGGATGTCGGAGAACTTTCTGGAGGCTTGAAGGTGCTCCTGACCTGTGCTGTCACACATGGGAGTGGGGGTCATTACACCTGAAATGTGGGCAGTTTTCCTGCCTTTTTTTTAAGTTAAAGTGTAATTTAATCGGACACAAATGGAGGCGGGGTCTTTGATTGACATGTTTGTCAAAATAAAAGCATATGCTGACCAAACTGGTCAAGAAGATCATCTCCACCTGAGACGTTGTTCCCTTCCAGTGTACATCAGAGTTAAGGTGTGAGTGTTACCTAAGAAGGCTGACATGTCCATCATGATCCCAAACACGCACCTCTCAGGCGCCATGGTCCCCGTGTCACTGCAGGACAACAACGATTGGAGACAGGTCTGAATTTGAAGAACCAACGTTCCGTTTGTAACTACGGTTCTATGAATCCCAGATGACCACCAGAGTTCCTGGTCCCGTGCTCCTGGTGCCACGTAACTTTATAACCTCACGTGGGGTCACCAGGAGGTCACAGGTCACTTCTCAAACTATGCATGTGCAAGAAGGAACATTTAAAGTACTGCCTCTGGCGGTCAGGAGGGATGAAATAGAACACGTTTCCCTCTGAAACTGAGTCTTTGTTTCTGCTGGTCGGCGTGCACGTGGGTCTGACCTGATGTAAGGCACCAATGGGTCCACATGTCGCAGCACCACTGCTGTGATATAGGCAAAGACAAAGGACGCCACCGTCCAGACAACCAGCGTGGCAGGCAGGAAGCAGAGACCTTGCTGGAACCACCACATGTCCGACCTGCACCAGAAACAGCATCATTTCCAAACATCACGCAGCTTTTCATGCAGACCTCAAGCCCAGAAGATCTTCATGAGCAGATGGTGTTTGTGCAGCAAAGAAATGGTAAATCTGAAGATTCGTGGACACTTGTAGCCCTCTGCCGTTCTGAACTAACTCAGAATGAAAGATGCTTTATAAAACCTCTGAGGGGACAGAAGCTGGAGAACTCCAGAACCATTAAAGGAGCTCCAGCTGAGGACAGGAAGCCTCTGATTCTAACGGCTTCATCAGAGCCACTGAAACATAAAAGATGCAGGTCTGCAGTCCAAAGGACACCCCTGAATTTTGGAAAACATCTGGCACCGGAACCCGGCCGCTTAGAACTTCCTGTTGTCTTTTGTGAGGAGAACAGAGGCTTTTATTTTGGTACCAGGACCTCATCCGGTTTGTTTGTGTTATCGTGTAAAGACAGAAGTTGGTTCGTTTCACTTCCAGTTCCTCACAGGAGGAAAAACCTCAAACAAACGGCAGCAAAAACATCAGGTATCTGAGGAGTGACTTTATAACGGAAGTGTTTGTCTTCGTTTAGCAATGAAGTATTTTCAGAACAAAGTCCGGCAGAACCTTGACCGGATGTGGATGACTGTCATAATTAAAGTCACTTTTCTGTCATAAAGGAAAGGGCCCGATAAGGGCAACTTCCGGTACTTAAAGCGAAAGCAGGCAGCGTTGGGGGGTAAAAATACGGAGACTCACGCTATTCCGTTCCTGGGGGGCACATACTCCTGTCCGCCAACAGAAACTGCTTCTCCTCACAGACTCGGAGCGTCTGCGGGCCCGACTGGCGCCTGTCACCCGGAGAAACCCCTACGACTGACCCGAAGGAAGCTCCGGTTCTCTGCTCCGTGTCACGCATGCGCGATGCAGGAGGAGCCTTCAAGCGTTACTGTAACCCGGAGTTTTGTCTGACAGGCAAGTTCTCAGTAACAATTCATTCCAAAACTGGAACAACATACAGGATGTTATCAAATCAAACGATTAAAAGAATAAATATAAGTACAAGATGATACTAATGTGTCTCATTTATAGTTTCTCTCTGAACATTGACGGCATCATGGTCCCGCCCCCAGCTAAAGACTGTCTTCCATCTACAGCACAGAATCCTTTCACTTCTACCACTAATGTCACTCTGTCGGCTCAGTTTCCCCTTTTCTGTATGAACTCCCCCATCCATCTATTCTCCATCACTGTCACTTCCTGTCCATACATTCCAGCTGCTCCAGAATAGAGGATGACATTTTTCAGGATTCACGTGGGATGGGAGTCATCTCTGCCATTGACCACGGGACCGGGATGGGACGGGATCAAGTCCTGTGTTCAAGTTTTGTGTTACACTTCTATTTTCTAAGCATGTATATCATATCAGACATTTTAACATGTAAAGAGAAAGGGCTCCCATGGAGTTACAGGCTCTGCCGTAAACCATGTAATACTGACGCACATTTCCAAAGATGACCACACAGACATGTGACCACAGCTGAGAGAACAGGGAACAGGCTGAGAGAACAGCTGAGAGAACAGGGAACAGGCTGAGAGAACAGCTGAGAGAACAGGGAACAGGCTGAGAGAACAGCTGAGAGAACAGGGAACAGGCTGAGAGAACAGCTGAGAGAACAGGGAACAGGCTGAGAGAACAGCTGAGAGAACAGGGAACAGGCTGAGAGAACAGCTGAGAGAATCTTGGAGGCGCGCGCCGGCTGGTGGATTACACGCACAGCAGCACATGAACGAGTATGAGCAACGTGCAACAACAACAAACTACAGCAACACCAACACTACAGAAAATAAGTGACAGCAGGAACAGAATCCAAATGAAGAAGCATTTCGTCGTCTTGATAACAAAAAGGAAGAGTGTAGAGTCTGCAGGAAAGTCATTTCAAACAGGATCCACAACCAACCTGTACTGAGAACTGAGAGAACCTTCTTCAAAACTGTACTTCTAAATGAAAACCTTTAATGTGAATGAAAGTCTTATTTTTATCTGGTTTTGCACATTTTCATTTGTATTTTGTGTTGATTGCAGTGTTTTCTGTTGTTTTACTCCAAATTTGTTTAAAAGCAAAAAACTAAAAATGCGTAAAGTTAAAAGTTCAATTGTAAATACTTGTTTTTGTTCGTTTGTCGATGTTAACGATGAAGAGAATTACAACCATGGCGAGTTCCATGACAGAAAAAATGACATCCAGAGAAGAGTAGAGACTCTTCTGATAAGTTCAGAAAGCTGCAGACGGAATAAAAACATATATGAGAGTCGAGTGTGATGGTGATGTAACATCATATGCAGCTTGGAATTAAAAATTACCATGTAATTTACCTTAGAAATTAAAACCCAAAGACGTCACATTAAAATGACGATTACACATGTTTTACATGATGACAAAAGAAAGACACTATATAGGAGTGGGAGTCAGATTAACAGGAGTGAGATGGGACAGGACTCCCGTCACTCCTGCTCTCCACATCACCAGCTTTACATTCAAACACGGATGACGGCTCTGCTGCCGGCTCTCTTAAGGAACAGACAGAGTGGCTTCTTAGGATGTCCCCGTGTGGATCAGTGCTCGAGTTCTGCTGCAAATGCAGGGTCTGATTCTCATTGGTTTATCAGAAGTGTGATGTGAGCTGCAGTGGTGTGTCTGCAGAAAAGCATTAGAGAGGGGCCACAAGTTCAATCTTTGTTCCCTAAAAGTTACAACATTCTCAAAAAAATACATCATTTCAGGCTGTTCTACAACAGGACTCGGTCCAAATTCCTTTAAGTCACCTTCAAACCCCCCAAACGGACACAGCTGTCAAATCCTCTGCTGTTCCCTCAGGTCCAACTCTCTGCTCCTGAAACATGGATCCAATGACTGCTTTTCAATCTAACCTCAGAGCTCATCTGTTCAAGACCTATGTTGTTCCAAATGTATGGTCTGCGCTGTCAGATACCCGCCGTCACTGGTGAGGAGGCAGAGCCAGCACGCTCCAGTGAACCTGAGCTGGTCGTCTGTTATCTTTGGATGGGGTCAAAACAAACAGAAATATTCCATCAGGATCCAGTCTGGTAAAGCTGACCTCTACATCGACATTCTAAAGAAATTCACATTTGAAAAGAGTTTTAGGAAATAAATGTTAGACTTTAATCAATTAAATAATATAACATGCCATTTTTACAAATATTTAAGCAACTGGTAACAATAAAAGACTGAAAAACAAAAAACACAAAGAGATTTGTTAGTCTTTGTCATGAAAAAACCTTTAGCAATGATAAAAAAACATCTAATGAAAGGTGGGAAGGAGTTTTCAGTTATGGAGCGACTCTCAGGTTAAAGCTGCCACACTCAGCTGCTCTGCTTTTACCGCCGTTCAGGTTCTTCGTTGAGCTTAAAGGCCTCTGGGTCACTGAGCTTTCAAACATGGGACCGATGTTTGACCTCCGGGAGGAAGAACGCTGGTTCCTCTGACAGCTTCTGCTTGTGCACAACACAAAAGGTGAACGTCTTTTAGGAAACTTCTGCCCCCCTATTACTTTAGCCCCAGAAAAGTGCAAATGTAACAACAAAAAAGCTGGCAGTGGATTTTTCTGCACGTTTGTACAAAAAAGATCTCCTGCTTCATCCAATCTAAACCGGTTCTGTTGAAATGAAGCTGCTGTAGAGCCACAGAGATGTCACGTGAGCAAAGCGCCGGCAGACGGTTCGCTATTTACAGCAGCAGGGAGATGAACCATTCTTACAGAAGTGGACTGACATGTTCGCACTTAAACGGGTAAACGGTGAACGTCTGTAGAACGCCAGTAGCACCTGAACTCTGCTGAAACAGAGACCACCAGGTGAGAGTGGTTCAGTTCCGATGAGTAATATCCAGTATTTGAACATGTGGACGTCCCGCCTCTCGGCTGGCAGAAGCTCACAGTCAGTCCTCCATGAAGCGCCACGGGGAACCTGAGGGAACGGCTGGAGACGCCTCAGTGAAGAGAGGAACTGAAGCCGGCGCAAGGCCGGATTTTGAAGACAAAGATATGAAGATGGCAGGCGATCTGGTTGCACACGCTGACGCAGTAACGAACCAAATCCAAGAACGACAGGATCTGCAAGAAACAGAAACACAGAGGCTCTCCTGAAGCCGCCGACTTCTCAGCATCCATGGACCGGAAACGCCACGCAAACATGGAAAAAAAAGAACTAACATGCAAAGGAAACAGAGAATCCCAGCTGACTGAGGAACTTCACAATCACGAGAAGACGCCTTCATCCTGACTCACCAGAGCGACCCACAGCACCAGGTACTCGTCAACAAAACTATTGAAATACTGATCCAGAAACAGTAACCCCGGTCCCAGGAAGGCCAAGTCGTGGAGGTGCATCTCACTTTTTGTCATGTGAGCGACCTGTAGGAAGAAGCAAACGCCGAGTCAGCGTCCTCCCAGAGCCTGGCAGCTTTACCTCATGCAGTCATGTTCATCAGCACGGTCCTCCGTGTATGTGTGGGCATCACTTACAACTAATTTATTGGTGATTTTGGCGGAGACGAAGCCAAACGCCAGGATGTAAAGACACGGATGTTTCTCAAAGAGCTGCACGGATGATTTCTTGTAAATCATCACGGCCAGGACGATGACTGAACCGATATGAAGGACGGGGGAGAGGACGCTGGTGCCCTGAGACAGATCAGACCACCAAACATTTCTGACGGACGGCCTTCACCAGAACACCCCGAAGTCCATGAGGTCAGCCAGACTTACCGCTATCGTGGATCCATTTTTGCCCACCCCTCCAGTGAAAATGACTCTGAAGTAGTTGGTGCAGGAGAAGACAGCCCCCAGCAGGGTGCAGAAAGCAGGAACCATCTTCATCTGGATGTTCAGGAGGGGAATCTGGGAACAGAGACGAGCAGCCAGTAAAAATACAGAGGAGCTACACTCTACGAGGACGTAGGTTTTTAGTTCCTGCTCTGAGGAAACATCCAGAGTCTCAGTGAAAGAATGAAGACGAGCTCCATGGAAGTCTTTGGAACTCCCTTTTTCTGTTAGTAATGGACAGAATTACCAGCGACTGCCAAAACGCAGATCCTCCCACAGCGGCGAGCAGATACATGACGATGATGAAGATCTGCACCTCGGTCACATCGATGCTGAGAGGAAGGACAAAGCAGAGATTACAAACCCCTGCCGCCTCACACAGCGGAGCTCCTTCAAGAGACTTCTGCTCAGCTGTCAGCCTTAGCAGAACACAGACTGGGTTCTGTGTTCAGCGCTTCTGCTTAGAGCCCTGCTACACATCCACTCCTGCAGCACTCCCTGACTGCAGCCTGTGTGACTCCACCAGGAATCGTGGAGGTTTCCCATCACTGGCAGCCCGGCTGTGGCTGACAGCAGCTCTGTTGGGTTCTAGAAACCCGGTTCTTCATAAGGAAAAGGTGCGTCTTTCAGAACCCCATCAGGTGCATAAAGGAACAAAACTGTGGGATTGAATAAATAAAGCTCAAAGGGAGCTTTGTTCCAGAACATTTAAGTACCAAAGCTGTCAATCACGTTTGTGCAGAAGGTTCTAGTGATCTGGCGCCATCTAGAGGCAGAAGACTCACAGTGCGGGTGGACTTCTACAACAAGACTTTGGGCTCCAAACATGCGTTTGGAGTTTAATCCAAATCACAACAAGCATCATTTGATGATTTATACTTTCCAACTTAAAGTCCCAGAAAAAAAGACGTTTCAGTCCAGACAGCAGCCCTGAAGGAGCTCCGAGCGTGCCGACTTCTGCTGTCTGACCAGGATGCTCTTCAGCTCACTGACAAACAACAGTCTAAGGGTGTTTGTGAGACTCACATGCCGAAGCGCAGCGTTCCCGACACGTACGTCTGCCAGTGGGCGCAGTAGAACATGAACATCCCTGCAAAGCAGCAGAAAAACATCCAGTCGGGGTTGGTGCCCAGCTGAACGGCTATGCTGGTTCCCAGCACCACAAACACTGCAAAGACAAACACGTCAGTGGGCGGAGCTTCAGCGCTCACCAGCAGGAAGAAGACCCTACTGACCTGTGGAGAGGGAGTCACAGCCGTGGTCAAACAGCTCCCCCAGAGGAGAACTGCTGTTGGTGCGTCTGGCCTGCTTCCCATCGATGGCGTCCAGCGACTGGTACACAAACAGACCCACGGCACACAGCAGGTACGCCCAAAGAGGAGCCTGCAACCACGCACACATCCGGATGTTACCCCACCTAACCTGCTGCTCAGACTGAGAAGTCCTGACAGGAAGGTTCTGATCGACCACCGGCTTCCTGCAGGACAGAGACGCCACGGCCGGCGTGATGGGAGTCTAAAGACATTCATCTGAAACCGTCAGGAACTTCTGTCATTCACAATCATGATAACTAAGACCGCTGTTTGCCAAACCTTTATGAGCTAAGGTACACTTTTTCCATGACTAAACTCCTGCAGCACAGCAGCGTCCAAAAATGTAAAAAAGGAGAAACTCTATAGTCTGGATTGATGTCCAGTCCCTCCATGATCTCGTGTGCAGTTTTTATAATAGTTGAGGCAGAAAAAGCTGGAAGCTGAAGCCGTTTTCCTAAACGCTATAATAAAAGTTTTAAAAACAAATGTTTGCCCAGGTAGCCGTTGTCCCCTCCAGTTTATTTTATCTAACCTCACAAAAAACAGCTAAAAACAGAAATCTTTCCTTTCTAAACACCGACTTCTTTTTTGAACATTTGGGCCAGAACTACTGTCCTTTTCAAGAATTGTGATCGCAACATGCTTGATAAATTTGACACAAAAAGACGAACATATTCATGTTCCTGTTCAATTATAAATACACAAAAGTGCACAAGTGCTATAAGTCTGTTTTGTCTTGATCAAAAATGTAACTCGTTTCTTCTGGTAGTTTAAATGTTGGCACTTCATCCAGCTTCTTTTACTGCGTCATTGCAGATTTCATGCCTGCAGTTTGGACAAGGACCTGGACCACTGAGAACTCTGGGAGGTCTGGCTGTTGATCGACACAAACTTTAAAGGAGAACTCAACAGTTCACGTCTGATTTCATCCAGAAGATTTGAAAACTGTTAGAACAGCCTGATGTGTGTGTTCATTGTGCTTTGAGAGCCTTAACAGATGGTCCTGCTTGAAGATCACTGCAAGAATCACTGATGAACGAGGAGAACAGGAAGTCAGAGTCTGATCTTCTGATGCCAGAGGACACAGAACTGCATGCTGGGAAGTACAGGAGATACTTCTTGTGTGGGCGATCCCTGAAGATCCTGATCATAAATGGATAAAGTGTGGGTTCTCCCAGATTACATTCATGGGGGACATCTCTAACACAGCTGTAGAAGACGACGGGAACATGACGCAGAGATGACGCCTCTCCAGAACCTCAGAGGAACTTTCACTGAAGGAACCACTGCTCTACCCTCATCCTCTGGTTCTGGAGCACATCAGGACAGCACACTCACCTGTTCAGTGGCAGTAGGGCAGTAGTACACCAGCACCAGGGTGGTGAAGACGTTGGTGGCCAAGCCAATGATGGTGATCAGGTTGGGAGCGATCCAGGAGGGGACCTGTCCGACCAGCCACTCCCAGTACCGCTGCATCAACGGCTCTAGGAGGGAGCGGCCGGCGCTGCTGTACCTGCAGGAGCGACAACAGAGACGTCTCAGAAGCTTCCCTCTGAAGATCCACAGCCGGACGCCACCGCAGAGCCTCTGCAGCCGGCATGAAGGTTAGTTTGTAGGAGCGCAACAGATCCCTGCTGATCCGTGATCTGTACGGGTCATGGATCAGCACTCCTGCGGTTTGAATGACGCCTGCTTTCAGCGGTTTTTTCCCTGCTTCTATGAGCCAGTTTGACCACCTGCTGTCCGGCACCGTGGCAGGAGAACGCCGCTGCTGCGCCTGTCCCCAGAGAGACAGGCTTCCAGCAGCAGGAGACACAGAAAGAATTTAAAGTAGTTCATTCTGACATCTCCTGCTTCGCTTACTTTTTGCACTTTTGTTTTTTTATTTCCCAGCATGCACTTTGTTTATGTGGACATCTGGAGTATTTTCATAAATAGGAATATCCTGAGTTCAAGATGTCATTAATGTTTTGTTTTTGGAAACTCAGCTAAATAATCTGGTTGTTTAGAGGTTAGAGTTGTCATGACAACAGTCTTATGAGATTAATGCTGCATTCACAGCACACGCGGACGCCGCAGGGGACTGTTTCAATGTAAAGACGCGATCGGACGCAGCGCGATTTGGGAGGATAATCAGGGACTCAGCTTTGGGCCCGTGACGTTTTCAGTGACGGCATCAAAGGGTAGAAAAATGAATCAATATGAACATCAATCCATTATCTTAACCCGCTGGGGCCGCGGGGTTGCCGGACACTGTCCGCTTACGGTTGGGTGAAGGCGGGACACATCCTGGACAGGTCGCCAGCCCATCTCAGAGCCCATGGAGGTGAAGCGAAAGAGCCCGCTATGCTCGCCGGATGGACAGCATAGCGGGCTCTGCTGCTTAGGGTCCGGCAGACCAAGCGATGGCCGCTGACGCAAATTTGACGCCTTGCCTGCGTCCGGTGGGAACGCAGCATTACTGCTGAAAGAACAAACCTTTATTTACAAAGAAATCATTCCAGAAGGATCTGACTGTGACCTGATAGAGAAAAGCTTGATGAGAAAGTCAAGGCTGACGCCCCCGCCTGTACTGTAAAAACCAGCCCAGAATTTCCACGCAGATATCCTCCGGGAGCCAACAACATTGCAAGGAAATTTTGAAACGAGGCAGAAACCTGGTTTTCAGTCCAAAAACCCACTTCAAACAGAACAGAAATGCTTTTGCTCCACCTGATCAGGTAACGCTGAGTCCGACTGACGCCTCACCTGTGCTCCTCCAGCCTCTTGAGCTGGTGTCGGGACAGGGGGGGTGAGGGAAGCTCCATGAGTCTGCGCAGAACTCCAGGCGCCAGCCAGCAGGTGGCGTCCATGCCCCCGCCCTGCCCGGGGTCCCTGTCCCGGCCGAGGCCTCGACGAGAGCGCAGTGCCCCCCCCTGCTGCTGCCCCGCTGTGTTCATGGAGCCCCGCTGCCTGAAGCCCTGCCCCCCGACGGTCCTGCCTCTGCCACTATCCCAGAGATCCACCGTGAGCCGAAGGGTTCCTGCAAGAACCAGAGAGGCTTCAGAACAAGTTCAGTTTGTGACCCTGAAGCTGGAAGACGAGCGGTTGGTGGAAAGCAGAACCTTTTCTATTTGAAGCAACCCTGTTTTTATGAGTCGGATCTGATGAAGATCTGTGTCTGAAAGAAAAGCGAAGAAGGTGGAAGAGAAGAGCCAATGTGGAGCTGCAGACCGAGAACAGCCTTCCTGAGCTGGAAATAATCCAAACACAGATCCAACCTTCTTAAAAAGAGCAGAAGGGTCTGTGCCGCTGATGCACAGCCAGACTTTAAAGTCATCAAATTAACTTCTCTCCTCTTTGGTCTCTATTTCCTGTAGCTCCAACATCAACACACTTTTACCGTCATCCCTGTTCCTCCTCTCAACGTGTCCAAATGCCTCCATCTGCTTCCAGAGCATCTCTGATCTGCTCTTCTGGTGGATTGATGCCTGATCCATCCTGGTTACTCCCAAAGGGAACCTCAGCATCTCCCGCCTCAGCTGTCTCCAGCTCCCGCCTCAGCTGTCTCCAGCTCCCGCCTCAGCTGTCTCCAGCTCCCGCCTCAGCTGTCTCCCGCTCTGCTTCCTGTCTCTGCATCAGAGCCTCCAGGATCGAGCTCCCGGGGTCTGGTTATGGTCTCAGAGTAAAGCATGGTCATGAACCACCAGCTATTTATCATAGAAATGACCTTTTGATGGTTTGGCGGTTAACTGTTTGACTGTTCACGCATGGGGGGTGGGGGTTCATTGACACGCGCGTCACACAAGCCTGCAGAGGATGACGGATCCACGCAGGGACAAACTTCTGATCGACTTTAGAACAGACTAACTTCACCGACAAAAACCTGGTTCTCTGAGGACCGAAGAGAAACGTGATCCTAGTCAGGATTTCCAAAAACACCACTGCCACAGAAAACTGACATTTGACTAAAAAGATTTGGCTTAAAACAACAGACGCGACTAAAATCTGCTCACAACCTTTTAACGGCATCAAGGGAGGAAACTAGCGAGTTTGCAGTTAGCCTGGCGGTGTGGAAGCACGCGTATCCGTCCGTCAGCTTTAAAAGTTCCCGAAATCACATCTGGAATTCTGCGCAAACACAAAGGCTCTTCTGCCACCGGTTATATTTGCCCCTCGGCAGGCTTAGGGGGTTCAAATCCCTCACACGGCTAGCTTAAGCTAGCTTGCGTGGCTAAAACGAAGTCAGCACAACAGCGACTGACCTGCGGACTGAAGGACGAGAACCGCGAGCAGTCCGAGGAGCGGCGGGAAACCCTGGCCCGCAGGCAGCAGCCCTCAGAGGGAGTCTGCTTCCGCCTCAGTCCGTGAACGGAGCGCCGAGGCTGCGTCAGCGTTTGCGGGAAAGCATCCACAGCCGGTAGCGCAGCGGAAAAATTAGCTAATTATCGTTAGCCTCAGATGAAGTCTCACGAGACTTCACAAATGTCAAAGGGGAAAAAAAGTCCCCGAGTTTGATCTCCCAGGCACTAGGCTTGTGACGTCACGATAACCAAGACGTGAACAAAAGAAACAAATTTGAATGAAAGAAAGAACGAAATGATCTGACAGAACGAGTATGGAGGGCTCACTTTTCCAAGTATTTATTCAAAATCCAATTTCTCCATCTTTTCCTGGTTCTCTGAGGCAGCAGCTGAAGCTGAGATGTCTAGACTTCCTTCTCCACAGAAACCTCCTTTAGGTCTGTCAGGCGAACTCCAAGCTGCTCCCAGATCAGGCAGGAGACACAGTCCCTGCAGCATGTCCATGACTCACAAACACACACACACACACACACACACACACACACACACACACACCCGGAGGTGTCCAGAAGAGATACCTGAGCCATCTCCCCTGGCCACTTGATGTGGAGGAGCAGCAGCTCGACTCTGAGCTCCTCTGTAAGGGAGCACTCAGCCACTCTGGTTTAAAGAAACCAACAGAACAGCAGCCAAACTGCACTTCTTGCTGCATCTAGAAATGTTGTCCATAAACGTCATGCTTTCTGGTTTGGTGATGGAGCGGATCAGAAAATCCTTCTAACTCCTACACTGTTCCCCTCTGTCCAGACCAGCAGCTCCTTTTCTGGACTGTAAACCTCTTGTTTCATGTTTCTAAATCCGTTCCTCCTTTTCCTACTGAGAACAGAAAACTCAAACTTTCTGTCCCACATGACCCCCACCAAACAGAACCAGCACGGTCATGTGACCATCAAAATGCAAAGAACATTTTAAACCATGAACCTCCTTTTCCACTCTGTGTCCTAGATTATGACTGTAGAAGTTCTGGAGAATATCCCAAAGAAAAGCTCCAACAGAGTTCACAACCTCCATTAATTAGGCCGGTCCAAAAATATGAATAAAATCCAGTGTCTGAGGACCTACCAGGAACTTCTGAATCACTTTCACCAAGAACCAGGGAGCCGTCTACAGGTCCACTAATCGACATCACTGGAGCCAGTTAGTAGAGGAATGAGGATCCGGCTGACTGGCTGTTGGTGGTTCTGATAACATGTTCTTGATTGAAGAAAAAACAGACATAACACTGAACGCCAAGGAGGACGACAGACCCTGATACCGTCCAAGGTAACTGTTAGTGAGTCTGACCTTCGCCGGGTCGCAGCGTCTCTGATTGAAACAGGAGAAAACGCAGACGCTGTGGAGCTTTGTGTGTCTGCATGTCTGTTGGTCATGTTTGTTTCAGGGAAGAACCAACACAGGAGAACCATCACAGGAGAACCATCACAGGAGAACCAACACAGGAGAACCATCACAGGAGAACCATCACAGGATAACTAACACAGGAGAACCATCACAGGAGAACCGTCACAGGAGAACTAACACAGGAGAACCAACACAGGAGAACCATCACAGGAGAACCATCACAGGAGAACCAACACAGGAGAACCATCACAGGAGAACCATCACAGGAGAACCAACACAGGAGAACCAACACAGGAGAACCATCACAGGAGAACCATCACAGGAGAACTAACACAGGAGAACCATCACAGGAGAACCAACACAGGAGAACCATAACAGCACACACACTCTCTCTCTCTCACACACACACACACACACACACACACGCACGCACGCACACACACACGCACGCCCACACACACACACACCGACACGCACACACACCGACACACACACACACACACACACACACACACACACACACTCACAAACCACATTACTAGTCAATCAATAATCGTCATCATCTGGTTGCAGTAAAGTTTAATTCAAATTGAAGAACCACACACTCACACGCACGCACGCACACACACACACACACGCACACACACACTCACACACACGCACGCACACACACACACACACACGCACGCACACACACACTCACACACACGCACGCACACACACACACACACACGCACGCACGCACACACACACACAGACACACACACACACACGCACGCACACACACACAGACACACACGCACGCACACACACACACACACTCACACACACGCACGCACACACACACACACACGCACACACACACACACACACACACGCACGCACGCACACACACACACAGACACACACACACACACGCACGCACACACACACACACACACACACACACACACACACACACACACACGCACGCACGCACACACACACACACACACACACACACACACTCACAAACCACATTACTAGTCAATCAATAATCGTCATCATCTGGTTGCAGTAAAGTTTAATTCAAATTGAAGAACCACACACACACACACGCACACACACACACACACACACACACGCACGCACGGACACACACACGCACACACGCACACACACACACGCACGCACACACACACGCACACACACACACACACACACACACACACACACGCACGCACGGACACACACACGCACACACACGCACGCACACGCACACACGCATGCACACACACACACTCACACACGCACACACACACACACACGCACACAGACACGCACACACACACACACACACACACGCACACAGACACGCACACACACACACACACACACGCACACACACACACACGCACACAGACACGCACACACACACACACACACGCACACAGACACGCACACACACACGCATGCATACACACACACACACACACACACACACACACACACCACACGCACACACACACACACACGCATGCACACACGCACGCACACACACACACACACACACACACCCACGCATGCACACACACACACACACGCACTCACACACAGATACTCACACGCACACACTCACAAACCACATTACTAGAACACTGTATGTGACAGACTCACAATCTTTTTCTGAAAAACTTAGGAAAATGCCTCTGAATTTAAGAAATGTGACCCTGAAACCTGTGGGGCAAACACATGTGCCCCTACAGCCCCTAGTATGACACAAAGTTCACTCAGTTTGCCTATTCCTGCCCATATTCAATCTTCTCACTGGTTTTTACACCAAATCAAACTTGCGATTGTGAGAACATACTTGAACAGATTTGAAACTCTCACACATTGTAGTTCTGAGGCTTGTGAATCATACAAGTCATACAAGGGATTTTGTGAAAGAGTGAAAGTGAAAGAGTTTAAGATGTGAACATTTGTTTGAAGATTGCACTTATAACATGGCATTATTAGCTCAGCAGAGAAAATTACTTTCTGATCAAATTTAGATAAAAACGTTAGAATTGAGACTAATAAAAAGCATATGACTAAATTCCACAACACGTGAGCCTTTCTATAGTGAAAGAATTATTTAGATCTGACTTATTGTTTAGATAGAGTCAATTTATTCAGCACAAAGTCAATGTGTGTGGTTATGTAGATGACATGCCAACGCATTCTCTTCTCCAAGTCATCACATATTGACACATAGGTAGGAGCCTCTGCATCACAAACTGCAGTGTACACAACATGTCATTTTTTGATGCGCTGGCTCATCCATTAAACCAAGGCTCCCCAACATCCAGACTGCAAACCAGTACCAGTCCGGTACCAGACCACACCTGTACCCTAACAAGTACCCCAACCCTAACCATAACCTGGTACCGGATGAGGATCGTTATCGGTTCCGACAAAATGACTGGACCTTGGATTTAATCTGAACCGCCGGCACATTAAAAAATGAGCAGCTGGGAGCACCCAAAGCATCAAAGAGTGAAGCAGAGGGGTCTTACCCATGTGTCAATATGTGACGACTTGAGAGTGAGAGTGCATTGGACATGCAGCTGCACTCATGGACTTTGAACCTGTTACCATGGCGACGACACTCTCTTTCACAGGCACACACACACTGATGCATGCTGAGGACCATTGACATTTCAACGACACATGCATGTTTTTATTCACTCTTTGCTGTAAATCCATAACAGATCCACTTCAACATACGTGTTCAGAATAAATCCAATTTGTATCAGTATTTTAAGTAGATCAGCGACAAGCCTTTATATTAGCAGAATTCTCTCTTTAGGGGCTACCGGTATGTTTTCTTCTTTTATGGTAATTTTCAAATTATTTGGCATTAAATTGTTGTATTAGTGTCATGCTAGCTCATTTTTGGGTTTTGGTCATGGTTTTATAGGCTAATTTGGTAATTTTTTTGGGGGCTTTGTTTTATTTTAGGCAATTTTAGAGATTTTTTTCAAGAAATTCTTCAAATTCTTACTTCATTTTTCCAACCAACTCAATAATGGTATCAAAACATTCACCCCGTTCAGGATATACCTTTTACGCAATGTATGCATTTTATGTGATTTTTATAAAAGAAACTCTTCATATTCTTTGGGCAATTTCTGCAACTTTAAGTTCTTAAGCAACTTTAGGATTATGCAAAAAGCTTTAGCATTTTCAGCAAATCCCTTCAACAATTACAGTACATTTCTTTAGCATCTTCAGTGACCACATTCAGCAAAAAGCATTCACACTAGCATTATCGCATGAACCTGCTGGAGCAAAGTTACTGCAACTACTTCAGTAAATACGCTATAGTCAGCTTCCATCCAGGCTACAGAGCTGCTCAGTGGCCTCGACAGCATTTTCTTTAAATTCAGTAAAAATGGATGAATATGACAAAAAAAGCAGAACTGAACTTGTTTCAGTTGTGCACAGTAGTCTCTGATCAGATTCCAACTGTTGTGTAGAAGCAGGAAGAGTTCTAAGTCTCCTGATCACAGAGAGACCCCCCACATACACACACACAAAGGCTGATTGGTCAGAAATTCACAGAAAGTTCTGGCGGCTTTTATTTAGCAGTCGCACGCTTTAACGGCTGTGACCATTTTGTGGGCGGGGTCCAGATCGACCTGTCCCATGCAGGCGGGAATGATTCGGTGCTGCCA
This sequence comes from Oryzias celebensis, assembly GCA_014656515.1. Classification (NCBI taxonomy): domain Eukaryota; kingdom Metazoa; phylum Chordata; class Actinopteri; order Beloniformes; family Adrianichthyidae; genus Oryzias; species Oryzias celebensis. The sequence goes on from BNCR01000005.1 coordinate 373,712, forward strand.
TCATCCTCTGCTGATGCAGAAACAGAGACATGCTCCTCAAACTAAAACGTGATCCTGGTAGGGTGAAGGTTCAGGAACAGAACCCAAACCGACCGTTCTTGACGGTAAACTAATGCCAACACTGCCAGAATGTTTCTGTGGTCAGCATACATGGGTGGGGGCTGAAGGTGGAGGTCTTTGGAGGCTGGAATGAGTGGAGCAGCTCACGTCACATGAATGTCATTTATACTAAACTCTAGCATGAACGAGGAGAAAACACCTGCAGAAACCAGGTCTGAGTGGTTCTGTGGTCCAAACATGGATCTGGATCAGGACCGGCAGGACCATCTGTGGGAACCCAAACTCCATCATCCCTCTTTGAGGTTAGGCAGGTTTTAGAACATTTCAATTTTTGGCATCACAGGTTATGGTTCTGCTCTAGAACTTTTGGGAAGTTGAAGCGTCTGTTCAGAACCAAGCTGGACCAGACAAACATGAAGGAAAAAAAGAGGCCACCAAACCTGGACAGGTAACACTCTAAGACTTTACCAGAACATCCAAGCTGGACCATCAACAAACATCAGAAGACAAACCTGAACGTTTGAGACACACCTGTTTCCAGGTAAAGTTCTGCCATCTGCCATTTTGGTGTTTAATATACAGAAGTCTGTTAACGGATCCGTGAGGGTTAGGCCGCTCTGTTGGACAGTCGAGACATGTGGGGATAGAAGAAGTCCCTCAGGATGCTCTGGAGCTGCTCTGGCTGGACACCGCCTGCAGTCCCAGCCGGATCCAGGACCTCTGGGGGGTTCTGAGCAGCTGAGCGAGCCTGAGCGGTGTGGAGGCCCTCGATGGCGCTGGACAGCCAGATCAGCCTCTTCAGACTCTGGATGTTCCTGCCGCGGTCGTGCATCAGCTGGTGCTCAGTCACAGCTCGGCGACTGCAAAGACAGGACAGGGTCATCACCTAGAGGGTCACGCCATTTGGACAGGCGTTTAAGAGACATTGGACCCATAAATCTGCGGTCTAGAAACAACATGGTTCTGACAGTTTGGACTGACGGAAACAATCTGGACCACTTATTACAAGTCTTCCCGTTCTGCTGATTTAAAGCTGAATCTGCTTTCTACATGTGACGGAATGGGATGCTCCGGGTTTTAGAATGGAACCTGATGACACACACACAGACACACATTCACACTCTAACAAATACACAAACACACACACACACACACACACACACACACACACACACTGACAAGTGAAATTTGAAACCTATGCATAGATTTTCTCAATGCAGAAAACCGTTTTTCCAGGATTTGCTGCATAAGGGATGCATGGATTAATTTTAAGGGATGATCCATCCATCCATCCATCCATCCATCCACCCATCCATCCATCTTCTTCCACTCATCTGGACCAGGTCGTGGGGGCAGCAGTCTAAGCAAAGATGCCCAGACTTCCCTCTCCCCGGCCACTTCCTCCAGCTCCTCTGGGGGGACCCAAGTCGTTCCCAGGATCCTGGTTCTTCCCCGGGGTCTCTGCCCAGTGTGACATCCAGACGCCCAGAACATCTCCCCAGGGAGGCGTCCAGGAGGCATCTGGATCAGATTTCAGAGCCACCTCAACTGGTTCCTCTTGATGTGGAGGAGCAGCGACTCTACTCCGAGCTCCTCCCGGGAACCGAGCTTCTCCTCCTATCTCTAAGGGAGCGCCCAGCCACCCTACAGAGGAAGCTCATTTCAGCCGCTTGGATCTGGGACCTCGTTCTTTGGGTCAAGACCCAGAGCTCATTACCATAAGTGAGAATTGGAACGTAGATCGACCGGTAAATTGAGAGCTTTGCTTTCTGGCTCAACTCTCTCTTCACCACAAGAGACTGATACAGCGACCGCATAACGATGGACGCCGCACCAATCCACCTGTCAATCTCACGCTCTGATCTTCCCTCATTCGTGAACAAAACCTCAAGATACTTAAACTCCTCCACCTGGGGAAGGAGCCTTCCATCCACCCAGAGAGGGCAAACCACCTTTCTCTGGAAGAGAACCATGGCCTCAGACTTAGCGGTGCGTCATCCCAGCCGCTTGAGGGATAAATGGGTGAATTTGAAGGGATATAAGAACAAGCAGAACTTTTAAAAAGGAAAAACTTAATTTCACCACCAAACAATGAAATGAGGCAAAAGTAACAAAGAAGAAACAATCGAAACTCATTTTGAATGAACATTTCCAGAGTTTTGGGTTGCATAGTTTGTGTCACCATGACTGACTGATCTGCTCTTCATCTGTTAAGGTGAATTCACACCGAATGTGATTCGAGCGGTGGAGGCGGCTAGTTTCAATGTTAAGTCAATTGTTTTGACGCGATCTAAGGACCTGCAGCGTGATCTGAGTGGCCAGCGCGGCACAAAGGTCAGGCAACAGCACGATTTGAGCAGTGTGGCACAAATTAAGAGGTGGGCACAGCGGGCCAGAGTGAAAACAATCTAAACTCAGTGGAGGTCATCGTGTCATGTCCACCAATCAGGAACTGAACTTTGGTCACGTGACATTTTCAGTGACTGCGGGTGGAAAACACATCCAGTATGGTGGATCAGATCTCCTGAACGTTATGATGTTTTTCTTATTTTTATTGAGAAATAATAAAAGTTTTATTCCTGTTTTTAGTTTTGTTCTCTCGGGTTAATGCGGGACAGCGAGCTTCAAACACGGTCAGACAGAGACGGAAACACCGCGGAAGCGTCCGTCATCCAGACACAGAGGATTGAAGCTCACTATACCAGAGAACCTCTGAATCAGGGGGATCAGACTTTTTGGACTTGTGAGCAACTAAAAACACATCAAATAATGAGAAGTTTTCATTTTGAAGGGTTCAAACATACAACCAACATGCTGTTACAACAGAAACACATGATTCCTGTTTAAAAACCATGAAAAGTCCACGGATGAACAAATCCTTTCATGACAACCCGAGTGAGCCCTTCACTCTGCTTTGTGTGGCCAGCTGTCTTTATTGGCAGCCAAACACTTCTATTGGTCAGATGCTCTTATGGTGACTGTAATTAGTCCCATATCTACTATTTTATGTCACTGAAAGATACCGGGTTCAAATCCCGCATCCAGCATTGGTAGATTGTTGAATCTTTTTTCCACTAAATTACTGAACACACATGACGATGGATATAAATGAAACATCAGAATAATGCTTTAGACTTTAAACGTCATTAGAATGTCTTTACTTTATAGCCGTGAGTTTTTTAGTAATATACAGTTAAAAAGAAATGCCGTCTATGAAACCTTTGGTTTAATATTTGTTGTTGTTTTTAAAAGATGTTCATAGGATTTGGTAAGAAATCATGTATTCTTTTTGCTCAATGAAATGTAACTAAGTATTTCGTAATAAATCAATCATCGCGGGACCTGGTTATTCTTTATGATGAGCGTCTGCTGTTTGTGACTGAATCTGACTCTTTTGTGGGTAGATGCTTTATATCTCCTGTGATCTACATGGAGACGTGGTCACTGATGTTTTTGAAGAGCTCTTTGAATACTAAAAGCTGATCTCTAAACATCATCCGTGTCTTCCATGCATTGGAAATGACATAAACAGACACCGCTTCATGTAGTGGTCAGGCTAAAAACATTAGCTGCTAGCTCCTCCCACCACGGCTGGGGCGGCCAGCTTAAGGAACATGTTTGGACAGGTGGCCAACAGGGAATTGGGCGCACGAATCGCATTTGGTGTGAATGCACCTTTATCTGCACAGGAAAAGGTGGAACCCCCCACCCACAGGGTTTTCTTACCTGAACATTTCGTCTTCATCTTTGTTCACCTGCAGATCTGTGTTAAAACAGAGCAACTCTGCAGTGGAAACACTGATATTCTCACAAACATTGATTAAACTGAACGTTTGTGTTTGTTGCTGAAGCGCTTTGATGCTTTTGCTGCACGTGAACTAACATTTACCAACAGGTCAAGCTACATTTTACTCCAGGGTGGAGTTTCACTGAAGCTGAAGGGATCGTTGAATTGTGGACACAGCAGCTCAGGTGTCTCTCACCTCTCAATCTGCTGACACTGGCCGCTTCCAAAGAGGATGAGGAGCATGACGGCAAACCGCCGCACAGGTCTGTCGGACATCTGCATCTTCTGCTTCAAATCAGAAAAACAAAGTCTGATTCATGAAAAGAAACTGAACAGAAGGAAGAGTCTTTAACATCAGAACAAGAACACGTTCCACAACATTTTCACTCATTAACATGTTTCCACCACAAACACTCTCACAGTGCATCCAGAAGCATTCAGTATTTACAGACAAATGTCCAAAAACGAAGGAAATCCTGCAAAACTTTGACATCAAAATGTAAAGAATAACAAAGATTTAATGCACATGATGTTTAAGTTTCAGATTCCAAAGGACCAAACAGAACGTGATCTGAGATCAGAACGTTTCTTCCGGTTTTTGAAAGGCTTGAATTTGTCTCACTGACACGCTCTGCATGTTTTGTTCTTGGTTTCCACTTCCTGGTCTTGTGCAGGTCTGCTGTGGCTTTTCCTCGCTGCTCCTGCCCTCTCACCTGTGCGGCCTGCTGCAGGTGTTGCATCCTGTTAGTTGATTGTCTGCCCATTTAAGTCACCCTGTTTCATATCTCTGTGTTGGGGCTTTCTATCTGTGAGCTGTCCGGGCGGCTTGGTATGGTCCACACACTGCTCCTCGGGCTTTGATTTATTAACATGAAAGCCGTTTTCTTTCTAAATCATCGACATCGTTTCAGTTTTATTCCAGGCTCGAGATCTCAGCAATTAAAGGTTCAAATTAAGATTCTTAGCCGAATGCTATCATTGACATGAACTGAAATTAGAGTCTAAAAATCAAATAACTGAAAGAAAGTTTTTAAAAAAAAAGCTGAAAAAGAAAATCTAAGAAAACTAAACTGCTTTCCTTTCTGTTTTTCTAAATATCAACTAATCTTTGAAACCAACCAAAACAATGATTTTATTAAATCAGAAAAACTAAAATAGCAATAATTCCCAGACGTTTAGGTGAAGTGGAGGAACTTACAAAGACGATGACTGCAGCTCCTCTGGTGAGAAAATCTCCATCTGATTCCAGACAGGACTTCTGGATGTTTATATGAGCCTGACACGCACGCACGCACGCACGCACACACGCACGCACGCACGCACGCACGCACCCACCTTCACAAAGGCTTTGTCAAGCTGTCTTTGGTTTGCTAATGAAACCAACGTCAGCAGCTCCCTCTGTGTCATGACTTCTGTCTGAAGGCCAAAAATGTCAAATGTGTTTGTGGTTTTTTTGTGTTAGCATGACACCCCCACCCCCCTCCCATGTGTGAGCACACTTGCTGCTTTCCTTCTATAATCAGGTGTTTTCAAATTAAATTGAGAGATTAAGTTTCTTTATTTTCCCGCCTAATCCCTCACATTCTTCCAGGAACGATCCTGGCTCTGACAAAAAGGAGGAATTTGGGTAAAATGGATTTATTGATGTGGAGGATGAAGACTGTTCATGAGTCAGAGCTGGGGTGTTTGTCACCTGGAATTTCACATCACTTCTTTGACAGACCTGTAATGAAGTCCCAGACCAGAGCTTCAGGTTGCTGTGGCGCCACGGCCGGCAGTCGTCTCGGCAACATGTTACGGTCGGGTTTCTGTCAGAGAGAAATGCAGGCCGCCATTAGATGAGGCTGAGGTACAGACGGCAGCAGATCCGTCTCGTTAAGGATGGAGAGAATATACAAAGAGAGTGGTGGAGCTGAGGAAAGGAACGTGGCAGAAACCTTCCTCACATTTCCAAACTTTCTTCAGAAATGTGGCGTTCAAAGCACAAGACTTAAGATCTTTATTTCACATACAGGTGTGTGTGGATGTGCTCGTGTGTTTGTCTCTGTATCTGTTTTGTGTGTGTGTGTCACACTCATGTCCAAGCTTTGAGCTTCATCAGGGCCTCTTCATCTCCTGGACTTCAGCTGACCCTTCGCAGGTCTAGAGCTATGACTGTAGATCTGCTGGTGACTGCACAGGACCTGATCTGTCGGATGTCCCATCTCTGTGTGCTTCACGGAGTCACCAGTCCGCCAGGATGACACATCATCTCCTGGAACGCTGGAAAGACAGGTTGGATGTGAGGGAAAAGAGGCCCCTGGTTGATTACTGCACCGGTACCGCTGCACCGGTCGGCGATGGGCTCTATCCGGAGGTGTGGTCGAGTCCTGATCTGGGTGAATTTGCTGGACAGCTGTTTCATCCCCTCGTCCCTCTTCGGTGTGCGTACAGTAGGACCTGTACATTTACTGTGGAGGTATTGAACAGAACAAAGCTGCAGAACCGCCTTCCCAGCATGTGGACTGGAAAACTGAGAGGAGAGAGGGGACTGCATTGGAGAGTTCTTTCCAAAGCTCCCATACGGAAGAGAACTGGAGACCTCCAATGGTGGATCTTACATGGTGCTGTTGCTCCGAACTCTTTTATGTCTGTTCTTAACTTGACAAACATTCTTCCCTAGGTCAACAATGGCATTGCTTTTTGATAAAAAAATCAAAACCCAACAGTATCTCATCCGATGTTATTTGGGATACCAAAAACCTCAACTGGTAGGGTGAGTGTTGTGAGCTGACACACAGTTTGCAAAGACCCCAAGACAACTAGTTCTCCCCCATTTACCACTGTGGCTTTCCCAACACCATCTCTCAAGTCAGCCCATCCGTTAGTGATGACTAATCACTTGCTGTTTGACATTACAGAGTGTGACGCCCCCTTATCAACAAGTACATGACACTTAAACCCACCTATTTTTGCCTTGAGATAGCCAGATCTACCTGTTAAGCTTTTGAAGTTCATATTCCTTTCAGAAGTAGGGATGGGCATTGGACCATCTGTGCACGCCCCTTTTAGTTTAACTGTACGTATACAGTAAATTCCAGGTCTCTTTTGAGTTCTAGCTCTGCAGCCAGATTGATGGCTGCCTCAAGCATGACGGGTTTAACGGTACTCAGAGTGACATGCAGGTGTCCCCTCCCCACGGCTAAATGATCTTTAGCCAACATCTCCTGTGTTGTAATGTCTACAGAGGGATGAGCTTTGACAGTAAGACGTCAAGTGTAACGGAAAACTCCCTGATGTTTCATTAAACAATCTCTTACGTGAAGAAAAATGAGCTCTGCAGTCCTCACTGTCACATGGGTCCAAACACCGTCCCGTTGTCTCTTTTAGCAATACACATTTTGGCTTGGTAAATGGTGACAGGACACTGTACACTTCAAATGCTCGACCCGACAAGAGCAGAGTCAAAGTTTTAACTTAAGAGCATCGTCCCAATTCTCTACTATTCAAATTGTTCAGCCCAATCAGACCAGTCTAGTCCAGAGCCAGAAAAGGTTTCTTTTTTAAAAAAAAGCGGCCGGGGAGTACTTGACATAACCAGGTTATTTTGCTGGCTCGGACCAGCGTCTACTGATCCGCTTGCTGGCTGTGACATTGTGATGTGATCCCACTCCTGACACCAGTGTCAGGATCTAAACCTGTCCTGGTTTGGATCCAACCAGGACAGGGAATAAACCTCCCAATCAAGCCACAAGAACCACAAGAGAGTTACGCTATAAAAATATACGTTATTAATACAACAAAACATCAACACTCTGAAAACCGTGGATGAGACAGCCTGCTGGAAATCAGGATTCCTACAGGTGAACAACAACCCCGAGTTCATGACAGTAAACTGACCATGAGTCTCATTTTTTCACTACAAAAAAAACCCACTTGATAGTTTTACTTTGTCAATGGGAAGTTTCACAACACTTTACTTTGAAGATTTATTTACTTCCGGTGACAGTAGCACAGTGCATTAAGCTTGTTTTTAGTTCATAAACATTATTCTGCATTTTACAGCAATAAATAAATTGTGTCTTAATTGTTTTTTTTTTCTTTGTTAAACTCTACTATATTTATAAAGATCGAGAATTAACTATTTTAATCGTCGCGAATATTCGTACTCAAATTTTCAGGAGCAGATTGTGAGTATTCGAGTACTCGGATACTCATTGCAACCCCAATCAAAGGCTTATCTTTGTCACTATTTGTTCATGTCTTGTTTACATATTTCACAGGTGAACCAAACAGTACACATTTGTGTTTTTATGTGTGTCTTCCTGAAAACTGGCATTTTATTAAAAACATGATGTTTAAGTAAATGTGTTCAAATACTCTGTATACACAGGCATTTTTTAATCGCATAAAGGACAGGCTGGTCTATGGAAGGAAACTCCCTGGCTGAAAAGTGGACCCAGCACGCCCCTGCCTGCTGCTGTTTGATGTGACTGATCTCTTGTTATCTGTGATCCCTGATTAAATGGATGTTTTGTTTTTAAAATTCTATCATTTCTATCATCGGAATCCTCTTCATCATCATACACTTAGACTGAAGAATCAATGCATTCTTCAGCGTGTAGAACAGAGAGGCAGCTCCTTTGGATTAGTTTGATCCTGATGAAAAGGTGAGTTAAAAGAGCATGAAGACATACTGACTGAAAGCTGCTCCTGAAGATCCATCTTGACATGTGGATGCAAAACTGAGGGGGACACAGGAGTTGGAAATCTTACTGTTAACAGGAAGTGGAGCCTTTCTGTCAAATGTGGAGAACAGCTTCATGTTCTCTAATTGGAGCTGCATAGAACCATGTTTATGTAGGTGTTGGACATAAAAGCAAAGCCAGTGCATCACAGCACAGAATAAACATCCATTCTGAGTCTTACTCCCACAATGGTTCCATTGTGCCGTGCTTAGCATTCTTCATGCTGGCAGCCGCCAGGGTCGGAGGACGTCTTCCACCTCTGTCATCAGGGGCAATCCTGTTTGTTGGAGGGGCCTGAAGTAAAGTCCTGTGTGGGAGGATGTTATTTGTTTATCAAGCATTTACAGGTTTATTTTTGTGTTTGTTCAGCCTGGATTATCTCCTTAATTCCTTTGGTATGCTCAGGATTAATCTGGAAGCATTGTGCTGCCAGCTGGGAGTTCTGCTTCACTTTGTTATAAATATTTGACGCTTTTTTCTGTCTGTAATCACAGATGCTTCCGCAGAGTTAACACTTTAAGTCAGTCTCAAATATGTATGTTATTTTTCTCCTTCAAAAGATTTTATTCTTTCAAAATCCCCAAACAGAATACAGATGGAACTATATTTCTTCCATAATCTTTTCCCTCCTACAGGTATCACTGCGTTGAAGTGGAGCCTCGTCTCTTCCAATGAAGTCCAGATGCCAGAACTCTCCTTAAAAATACAATAACCGCGAAGAAAATGTTATTTTAGAAAGTTGACGACTCAAACTGCAAGTCCCATGAAGCCGTTCGGCATCTTCCGTCGTCTAATGTTGCCCGCCGTTTGATGACGTCTGTAACAGGCGCCGGGAGAAGTTTGAAAACTAGCGTGAAACTTGTTTTTATTGGAACTTCATTACATTTTTGTGTTTTTAGAGGAGTTTAATCGGACTATTTCCTCTGGAGGAGCAGCGGGACGCAGAAGTCCAGGTGAGAAGTTAGCGCAGAATCCTCTGGTTTCACCCGCACGAGGCGGTACAGTCCGCGCGCCTTCTGCCGTTTATCTCCCCGCGACACCGAGATAACGGCGGCGGAGGGTTACCGTTCGGCGGGGAGAAGCCAGAGAAGGAAAAGAGCTCCGGCTGTGCGAAGCGTCCGACCGTCCAGTTGGAGGTTCCCTCAGCTGTACATTAGCTTCATGTCTTTCCCGGAGAACCTCAAACTTCTCTGGGTTCCGTTCTGGAGCCTCTCATGTAGAACATGTAGAAGGTTTCTAACCCTAACCTCCACAAACCGTCCCTGGATGTTCGTTGGAAGTTTCCAGACTTTCATTAAAATCTAATTAAAGTCTCACTCCAACCATCCAGGTTTCTTTAGTAAAATGGGTCCCAGGAGTCTGTAATGATGACTGTGCAGCTTTTAGCCAAACTCAAAAAGACTTTGTCATTTTTTAAGACATGTTTAATGTCCAGCGGCAGTAGCTCATTAGAAATACAGTTCTGGCTTGTGGGCGGGGCTTTTGGCTCAGATAAACCCCGCCCCCTCCCTCTGTCTACACGCTAACGGCGAGTTTAAAGCTCCAAGTTAGCATTAGCAGCGCAATAATAACGGCGAGCAATATTGGATCAATCCAGCTGTACAGTTTGGAGCCAGAGGCCAGCTCGGACCAGGACATGAATGCACCAAGGAGGCGGAGGAGCACGCCCATTTCAGGACCTGCGTCATTAGTCGGAGCTTTTTCTAGCATCCAGTTTCTGATCCAAATACTCAAAATTCTTTCTCTGTTCTGAGAAAAGGCTCCAAGAACATGTTAGAAGGACATGTTAGAAACAGAGACGTTTTCGTTGGAGCGGGGATTTAAAGAATCAAGATGGTTAGTTTCTCCTCAGAGGAGGTGGACTTCTGTCCTCTGAGTGAAGGAGTTCCTCTCCTGTTCAGGTGGGGTTTGTTTGGTGGCTCCATCACTCTTTCATTCTTTATTCTAAAATTCCCTCTTCCGCCAAATGCAGATGTGTGTAATGATGTAAAGTTTGATGTTCTTCCTCGCTGTTGTACATATTCTGATGGAAGGTTCTGCAAGAACTGCCAGTTGTTGGTGGTTCTGGAATCAGAGGCATGTTAGGATTCAAACTGCTCTCTCGTCTCTGACCTTTTCTGCTCTCCTTCCGTGTTCCAGACAGCAATGTCCTCCTCAGATGATCGCTCGATGTCATCTGCTGCAGCAGTTTTGCCCTCTACTGTGCCAGATGCCATGGTTGTCATGGCGTCCGTGGATCTCAAGGCTGAACTGGCATCCTTGCTGGACGAGTGGGAAGAAGTCCGGCGAGGAACGCCAGAGCAGCTCGTGACCATCCTGACCAAGTCAGACCTTCATTTGATGTCATGCGTTTCTTTTGGACGCCAAGATCTTTTCATCCGTTTTCTTTCCGCAGAATCTCGGAGGTGATTGAACGGGAGACAGGAGAGTATCACAAAGCCGACCCGGACCCATTTGACGACCGCCATCCAGGTCTGTCCGAGCCGTCACCTGTTCTTGCTTGAACTTCAGGTCTAGTTGACTTAATTCCAGGCTCTGTTCCTGTGGTTTGAACTTGTTGGCTGTGAAGCATCACCTGTAGTTCAGGTGTTCCAGGATGGAGGTCAACCTCCAGTTCTGAAGTTTATCCTGAAAAACAGAAAAGCGATCCTCACTGCAGCAGAATGCAGAGACGACACTTCAGCAGGAGACACCTCTGACCTGCAGAGATCCACTCACGAATCGGCTCAGCTCCAGCAGTTAGTGTGATGTTTGTTTTGTTTCTGGGTTATTTTGCAGGACGGGCAGACCCCAGCTGCATGCTGGGACAGCTGCTGAAGATGCTCTTCATGAACGATGACTTCACAAACCAGGTAATTCAATCTTCTATGAACATTTAAGTGTTTATGCGTCCAAAAAAAACCAGTGTGTCTTCTCTTACTCATGTCGTGAGTCTGAAGCCCCAAAAGCATCAAATGTATGGACTTTCTGGTCCCTCTTTCCATCACTAGGGATTCAAAAGCTTCAGGTCTTTGGAGGTCGCTGTGCTGCATGGAAGCAGCGTCAGGTGGAATTTATGTTTTCTGCACTGTCAGAAGATGCTTAGATCATAAGAAATTGTATAAGCTAACAGCACAGGGCCAGTTCTATCTGACTCAAGTGGAGTAACCGTCCCACCTGGAGGTGACTGCCTGTTCATCTAACTTTCTGACGGAACAAAGCAGCTTCTCAACGTTTACAGCGCATAAAGCTTATTCTTGTAGCAGTTTGATTCCCAAAGGTCTTTAAAAGTGAAATAAAAGGCTATAGCTGCATCCCTCCCTAAAGGAGTCCAGATCAAGGAGCTCTCAGTTCCGTCTTAGAGCAGGTCTTCTGCTTCTGTCTGCAGCTCCTGGACTCCTACATCATGACCAGCAGGGAGGTGAGCCTCAACACAGCAGCCTGCCGCCTCCTCCAGAACATCATGCCCAGCCTGGACACCGCGGTGGTCTTTGAGGAAAAGGTGAAACCATCAGCAAAAGAAGGAGCAGAACGTTTATTTAAAAGGGAAAAAAAGGTTTTATTTTGAAAGGGAGAAAAGTAGAAAAGTGTTTTTCGATAACTGGTTTTGTCAGAAGAATTCAACTGGGGTTGGACTGATCCTTTCCAACGCAGAAGGCCTTCAGTCTGTGAAGAAAAAGACACTTTAGATGTTCCCTTCTGCCGTCAGCAGATTCTCAGCAGGTCTTAGAGCTCTGATCGACATTCATGAGGAGGTTCCTGTTGATGGATCCTCTGCTGCAAACAGGAAGGATTCATTGGATGTGAGCTGGGCTTTAACTTTACAGCCTTTTCATGAGTTTGTGTCTTTGTTCCAGGAAGGTCTGGTGGAAAAGCTCTTCAGCTGGGCACGGGAAGCTCAGCCCCCCCTGTGTGTCTACGCCACAGGCCTGCTGGCCAGAGCCATGGGCAACCAGGAGGTGGTGGCCCACCACAGAGAGGAGAACGCACAGCTGGTTGGTCTGAGATCCACCAGCCTATGACAGGAAATGAAATAAGACATGAAACTAGGCCAGAACAAGATCTTCATAAACATATCAGGAGTTTCTGTTCAGTTTGCTTTTGGCCTTGTGTCCCAAAGATGCAGCAAAAGGATTTTCTATTAAAATATTTCTGACTTTATTTGTCAAGCATTTAAGTCTAACCTTAAACTCTTGGTTGTATAAGAGAACTGGATTGAGTTGGCATCCCAAACAGGAAGTACCTGCTGGTTCCAAGACGCCAAAATCCCATAGACTTCTATAGAGGAATAAACAGCTGTTACTCAGTCATTCTATTAGTCAGAATAACCATTCTTACCTTTATTAACATCTTGATAATCTTCATGTTTTTACAATATTTTTCTGTAGTTCAAGTTATAAACTGACCAATCAGATGCGTCAATAAAAGCATGCCCGCTGGCCCCACCTCGAATGTTTGATTGACACATTCTCCCAAGCCGCTTTTAGTGGAAGAGGTGTGGACTTTCAAGAAGCTCACTCCTGATTGGTGACAGTAGTTGCCATAGAAATGTTGACTCTCACCAACTCAGACCAATCACTGCTTACGTACCTCGTCTGGATCCAAATGGTGGCGTCTGTATCCCGGAAAAATTACTGGTTTAATATGGTTGGAGCCAGAAGAAAAGCATTTTCTACTCTCGCTTTGTCTAGTTCTCTTTTACAATCAATACCTTAATCTGTAAAACTTTTTTTTATTCCCAAACAGAACATATTCTGTCCTCATTCCTGTCTGACCAGGTCCACATGATGATCCAACGTCTCCAAAAGCTGCAAACCTCCAGTTCCTCTCAGACTCTACCTCAAGCTCCTCAGGAGGAAACCGCTCCAATGTCACAGAAGCAGAAGTCCAGGGACGGTGTTCCACAGGAAGAGCAAGCAGACCGGGGGACCAGCAGGGGATCGTCACAGGCCAAACCTTCATGCCTGCTCGGTTCTTCCCAGAACTTTAGTGAACGCAGCTCCACCCAGGCTGCTTCACACCCTCCCCATGGAAATCCAGAGTCAGCCTCCAGGGAGGTGGAGGATGCTCATGGAGGAGCAGGAAGGAGTCCCGTGCTACAGGAATACCAAGCCAAGCAGAAGAGCAACTGTAGTGCCAGCAGGGAGCAAGAGGAGGAGGAGGAATCTGTTGCACAGCCTACCAACACTTCAGCCTGGTCAGAGATGAGCTCAAGGATGATTGGCTCTGACTACCGCCTGTCGCCTTTGAGCCAGGCCATGGAGCAAAGACTCATCCTTCAGTATCTGACCTCACTGGGAGATTACCAGGAGGTGAGGACTCACTGACAAACACAAGAAAACTGCCTTGCTCATTGTTTTGAGCTTCTGGCTTTTCAACCATGCAGTGGACAACTTCATCTCCTCTCCTCTCCTCTCCTCTCCTCTCCTCTCCTCTCCTCTCCTCTCCTCTCCTCTCCTCTCCTCTCCTCTCCTCTCCTCTCCTCTCCTCTCCTCTCCTCTCCTCTCCTCTCCTCTCCTCTCCTCTCCTCTCCTCTCCTCTCCTCTCCTCTCCTCTCCTCTCCTCTCCTCTCCTCTCCTCTCCTCTCCTCTCCTCTCCTCCTGCAGCTGCTTGCAGTTTTCATGAAACTGGACACACGGTTGTTGTTGATGAACTACATCGACCTCAGACAGACCAAGAACGTGCAACTCACCTTTGATGCGCTCCTGGTAAGAATTAAAGTTTGGTATCCAAGAGAGGAACATAGAAGGACAGATGGTGGTTGATTAAACAAAGAGATGGAAATGTCTTTAGAGAATACATTCTTTAAGAAGACGCAGGATCATAGGGTGACCAATAAGAGTGGAGATAGAAGCACACAGACTACAGCTACATGCCTCCTCGATCAGAAGCGAGACCAAGACTCCCCATCTCACCCAGCCGTCCTGCTATGGCTCCTGCTGCCGGGTCCGCTATTCCCGCTCGAGGGACCTGAGCCTGCACAGGCAGCAGTGTTTTCCAGGACGCGCTTCTCTAGTGCTGCCCACGGGCCAGGGGCCGTCGCTCGCTCAGCTGTAGTTTAGCCAGCTGACCCCCCATTACACAGTTTACTAAATGAAACGCGATTGTTGCTGTTTTTATAAGGAAACTCCTTATCTGTTCTAATCATGTATTACTACAAAAATATCACGTACAATTATCATACAAGTCGTAGACGCAAATGATCCTATCAACCTGGAAAAGGTCTACATTCACTGGAGAAGTGGGGACAGATGACAAAATCAGGTTACATTTAAAATGTAGGTCCCCAAGCAGATTTGCTGCACTTATTTTGGTGTCATTTAGTAGGAATTTTTATTTATAGATGATAACTGTTAAAAGAACACTTAAGAAGTAATTAATGAGTAGTACAAGTCCTAATTAAAAATTGTGGATGACTTAAAGTAAAAGACATGTAGATGTAAAACGCGTACATGTTTCACATCTTCCAAACAATGACCCCCACCCAGATTACAGCAGGAGCAGGACCCACTCCCAATACCTATTTAAAAAAAAGGTTTTAACTTTTTATTGTTATTGCAGCAAATCACTAATATTAAACATAATTTGATGACAATTAGTGGTTTAGTTTGATTCATTTAATAAGCTCCACGACTTGTTAAGATCTGAGATTTTGACAGTTGAAATTTAGATGTGACTACTGAGTGAAACCCCCAAGGTTGCTCTCCGTGGTCAAAGAAACGCTCAGGGAGTTTCTGTGTTTGCTCAGAAAGACAAAAAAATAGAGGAAGCATTGCATACATGTACAAAAAATTCACCCTGTGACATCGGTAGTAAAGATGGACAGACTGACCTGTACAGATGATCACAGCAGAGAGACTGAGATGGGAAGGACATGCAGCAGGTTAGAGGGATGAAGGAGAGGGATGGTAATGTGTTGACAGCTGTCAGTAGTGTCATGGAAAGATGGAAAGAATACTATGAAGAAAACAAGAGAAGAAAGAATAGAAGAGGTGACTGTTGAGGAGCAGGAAGAAACAAAGATTAGTGAGGATGAAGTGAGGATGAAGAGCGGAAAGGCTCCTGGTCCTGATGATACACCTGTGCAGGTATGGAAGTGTCTCTGAGAGATGGCAGTGGAGTTTCTGACTGGTTTGTTCTACAGGATCTTATGGTGAGAAGATTCCTGAGGAACGGAGAAGTGTGATGGTTCCATTTTTAAGAAGAATGAAGATGTGCAGAGTTATAGAAACTACAGAGGAATGAAGCTGATGAGCCAAACAATGAAGGGATGGAAAGAGTAGCTGAAGCTAGACTAAGAGCAGAAGAGAACATTTGTGAGCAGCAGTTTGGTTTCATACCAAGAAAGAACTCTACAGATGTAATCTTTGCTTTGAGGATGTTGATGGAGAAGGTCAGAGAAGGTCAGAGAAGGTCAGAGAAGGTCAGAGAAGGTCAGAGAAGGTCAGAGAAGGTCAGACAGAACTGCACTGTGTCTTTGTAGATCTGGTAGAAGTTTATGACAGAGAGGAACTGGGATTTTGTATGAGGAAGTCTGGAGAGACAGAAGTATGTTAGAGCAGGACATGTATGAGGGCTGGAAGACAGCGGTGAGGTGGGATTACATCAGAGATCAGCTCTGATCCCCTTCCTGATTGCAATGATGAGGTTAGACAGGAATCAGCATGGACTGCTGTGGTGAACTTAGTTTTAACCACAAACCATGTGACTCAATGAAATGGAATGAATGCCGAATTCTAGGCACTACTTTACTTCATCAGAGACACCACTTTATTTTGCAATTGTTGATGAAGAATATTTTGTATTTTTACATTAAAATCCAAGTGGCTTGTATATACTAAATAACACAAGCAGTATAAATAAACTTTGCACTACATTTTCCCAGTTCACAGTATCACAGTACTTGAATAAAAGGAACGTTTCCAGTTCAGCCCATTTGTTTGCCAGCTAATGAAAATGAACATCAGAATTCATATACAAGCCGTTCGCATATGAACTCTATAGTCATTCTACTCTGTCTGTAGAACACTGTAGCGAAGTGACGTCATATTTGCGCATGTGCAGAGTGATCGGGTAGCCTTTACAGATCAGAGTGTGATAATCATCAGGGTCGGCTCTAGCATCAGTATTAATACTTCAGCATCAGTGCTATCCTTAGCATCAGGGTTAGCACTGGGGAGTGTATTAGCACCAGAGAGCATTAGCATCAGGATTAGCTAATGAACAGAGACTTTAATCGCTGGACTCTGATTCCTCCTGTAGTTTTTAGCTTCACTGCTGCTGCATAAGAAGTTTGCTGCTGAGTTTATCGCTCATGGAGGAGTGCAGAAACTTCTGGAGATCCCGAGACCTTCCATGGCAGCAACTGGGGTTTCTCTTTGCCTCTACTACCTGGCCTACAATCAAGATGCCATGGAGCGGGTAAAGTTTTCATGAGTCCTGCACACACTCTTCCTGCTGGATGTTTGTAGTGATAAGCTGCTGTAGAAGTTGTCTGGTGCTTTAAAGCTCATCATCAACCTGAATGTAAGTGAAGCTTCTCTGCATCAGGGTTTTGTGTCCTCTGCAGGTGTGCCTCCTTCAGGGCAGCGTGCTCTCAGATGTCGTCTCCTACGCCCTGTGGTTGTTGGAGTCGTCCCACACCTCCGGCATCTGCCACGCCACCATGTTCTTCTCCATTTCATTTTCATTTCGTGCAGTTCTGCAGCTCTTTGACCAGCAGGATGGTCTCCGCCGGCTGGTCAATCTGGTGAGTAATCACACGTGAGTTTCTTCATCAGCTGCTGTTTCTCTAATGCTCTGCAGATGACTGAAGCCATCCCCATGTTGGAACGTTTGTCTTTTCAAATGAAAGACATTCATTGACAGTTGATGGTTTTGGAACATCAGAAACAGAACGAGGAACCTCTAACCTGCATGACCCCTCCCACCTGTAGATCAGCACTCTGGAGATCCTCAACATAGAGAACGAGGTTTCCATCATGAGCGATGACCAGGTGTTTACTGGCCGACAGACAGCCAAACACACCTGCATGGCTCTGCGCAGGTATGACCCCCCAGCATGCGTCTGATGGTTGCAGCTGCTGCATCTCTCAGGTGTGATCTTTGCTTTGCAGGTACTTTGAGGCTCAGTTGGGGCTGAAGACAGAGAACTTCAAACAGTCCCTGTACTCCTCAGACAACCCCCCCCAGCTGCTCCATAAGGTACGGGGGTGTCAACTAGGGCTGTCAATGGTTATTCAACATCATCTACTAAAGAAAATCATCAAAGTTAATCTGGTATTGTCGACGTGTCTGTTTTTTTTAATAATCTCGAGCTACAAAGTAATTTAGATCGGAAAGCAAACAACAGGAAGTTTTGGAGGCGGTGTAGCCGTTCCTCAACAATAGAAGAAGATAGATACAAACTTAGGTTTCACGGCAGCACAACAGCCGTGCACGAGCAGCTGAAGGAAGCATCCCGCGGCCTTAGCGTCTTCCTCACTGTCCTCGACGTTTTCATCAAGGTAGTTTTTACTCACATGTTATTGTTAGAGAATGGGAGTACTGTTTTCTATCATTGCGCCAGTATTGGGCTGTAGTGAGTAACTGAGTACTCTGATACTCTCACAATCAGCTCCAAAAAGTCTAGTATGAATTTTAGTGACATCCAAGATCGCTGATTTGTGATCTTTCTTGGTATGGTAGAGCGTAGTGAAAAATACAATTCGGGAAAAATGTCGGTTTTGCTCTGAAATGCAGAACAATTGTGGATTGTAAATCTACTAACTAAAAATCAGCCGAATGTGAGGCACTACTGTCACCGGAAGTAAACAAATCTTTAAAATAAAGTGTCGGTGAAACTCTCATTTCAAAGTAAAACTAGCAAGCGTGTTTTTGTAGTTGAACAAAATAAGACTGAAGTTCCATTTACTGACATAAGGTAAATATAAATATAAAACCTTTTATAAGGTTAAATTAAAAGTCATGAACTATACATGTAAAATTTCAGTTTCTTTGAAAACACCCAGCAGTATCAGGACCATACATGACACAAACCTCCACGGGCCGAGTATCACGGAAACAATAATCGGGGACTGATCGACTGTTAAAATAATCGTTAGTGACAGCCCAACATCACAGCGTGTTTCTGCTCGGGTGGGGGGTCATTGTAAACGTGTCGTCCTGCGTTGGTCAGCTTCAGTTTGTTTCAGTCGTCAGACATTTTCCGGTAAATCGGTTCCACTTGTGTCTGTAAAACGGTTGGATCCTGGTTCCCAGGCCTTCACCTACACGCGGCAGCAGGTTCTGGAGATGATGGAGTTTCTCATCGAGAGTGGACCCCCCCATCTGCACTGGGAGCCGGTGGAGGTCTTCTGTAAGCTGTCCTGCGTCCCTCTGATGCTGCAGCTCATATCCACAGCCTGTGATTGGGGAACCTACTACGGAAGGTACTCTGACGGAACTGACTGATGAGAACCAGGATTTGGGTGTTGCTATGTTCTGTCCTTGGGCGTCCCGGGGTCCCGGTGTCCCGGGGTCTGACTTCATCGTCTTCTTCCCGTCTCTGCTCAGGAGCGACACCGTCCGCTACGCCTTGGATATCTTAGCCATCCTGACGGTGGTTCCTAAAGTTCAGCTGCTGCTGGCAGACACGGTGGAAGTTCTGGATGAGAACCGGTCTCCTGTCTCCACTGTAGGTCAGTGTGGCTGCTTGGTTCTCGTTTGATGCCACCAGCAGAAGTTCATTCTTCTTCTGCGGTCTGCAGGTATGAGCATCATCCTGGGCGTTGCTGAGGGGGAAGTGTTCCCTAACGATGCCGAGATCCAGAAGTCAGCGCTGCAAGTAAACACTTGAATTTAGAGACAAAACGGCCACACACGGTCTAATGCTGTTTTATAAAGCCAGGATTTGTGGTGCAGCGCCATCATGTGGTTAAAGATGCATCTCCTTAAAAACCATCATCTTAACATACAGCTCTGAGTGTCAGACATGAACCTTATGAAGTCACTTCCTGATATAAAGAAAGTTCTGTTGATCATCATCCCGGAAACAAACGGTTTCAGAACCAGTTTGAACTCCAGCGAGCGCTGATGGACTTCTGTCCCTGCAGGTGATAATCAACTGTGTGTGCGCTCCAGGTCAGAGCCTGAACGCTGGGGGGGCTTTCACCGCCACCCCCCTCAGGCGACCCCCCTCCCCCACTAACAGAGTGCTGATCCACATATGGCAGGTTGTTCAGAACAACAACGGAATAAAGGTGAGCAGGTCAATGAGGGTTCTGAGCAAACAAGAACCCGGATTTTTATGAAAGCACGTTTAGGCAGGTAGAAACCTGAAGACAAACGGATTCCTTCAAGAAAGCAGCAGGGAAAACACTGATCTTCTGTCTCTGGATGGTCCAGGTGCTCCTGTCCCTGCTGTCAGTGAAGATGCCCATCACAGATGCAGATCAGATCCGCGCTCTGGCCTGCAAGGCTCTGGTGGGACTGTCCCGCAGCTCTGCAGTCAGGCAGATCATCAGCAAGTTACCGCTCTTCACCAGCAGCCACATCCAGCAGGTGAACATCTAACCTGAACATCGCAGGGAGGCGGAGCCTGCAGCTCCAACCAGAGTAGACGGAGGTTCAACATCTGCAACACAGCTGGGAGGAGGCTGGTGGTTTTAGTGTCTTCTCCTCCGACCCCCCCACCCTCCTGACTCTTTGTTTCTCTGCAGCTGATGAAGGAACCGGTGCTGCAGGACAAACAGAGCGAGCACGTGCGCTTCTGCCGCTACGCCGCCGAGCTGACGGAGCGGGTGTCCGGGAAGCCCCTCCTCGTGGGCTCGGATGTGTCTCTGGCCCGTCTGCAGAAGGCCAACGTTGTGGCCCAGTCCAGAATCACGTACTCGGAGCGGGAGCTCCTGGTGCTGATCAGGAACCACCTGGTGGCCAAAGGCCTGCATGACACTGCCAGCGCGCTCACCAAAGAGGCGAATCTGCCTGTAACTTTGCTCTGTCCAAACTCCTCCTCCTCCTGTGTCTCCACTCCCACTTCTGCCCCCGCCGCGCCCCGGGTCTGCTGGCTGGCCGGTGGAATCGCGGCCCGCGTAGCTGGTCATGCAGGAACGACTCCTGTTTCATCGACCTCTGCAGCATCTCGACTCCATGGCCTTCCTCACTCCTCATCCTCCTCTGCTGCTTCAGCATCAGCTCATCCCACGCCACAGGGCTCGCTTCCCGTTGGACGGATTTTGTTCTCGCGGGAGCGTGCGGCAGCCAGCTGCACCCCAGGGAGAAAAGTCTGCGCCCTGAAGCAGAAGTCTGACCATGGGGCTTTCATACAGGTCAGTTTGCCATCGTGGCGACGCGTCGTGGCGTGTAGAGCCTCACTGGTCTTCAACCTGCCTCCCCCTGCATGACTAACAGTCTGTCTGTCTCGTTTCTCGTCCCTGTGGAGCAGAGTCCAGCCATGAAGAAGCAGCTGGAGCGCCAACATCCCTCCCCCCCCACCCTGGACAGCATCATCATGGAGTATCTGAGGAAGCAACACGCTCTCTGCCCCAACCCCGTCACCACGTGCCCCCCCTTTTCCCTCTTCACCCCCCACCGCTGCCCCGAGCCGAAGCAGAGGTGG
Organism: Oryzias celebensis; assembly: GCA_014656515.1. NCBI lineage: Eukaryota > Metazoa > Chordata > Actinopteri > Beloniformes > Adrianichthyidae > Oryzias > Oryzias celebensis. The sequence goes on from BNCR01000005.1 coordinate 394,863, forward strand.
CAGGCATCTGGTAACTTCACTGCTCGCCTGGGGGGTAGGGTGCTGCACCCCAGGTACCGGGGCGTGGACTGGGGGGGTCTCGACAGACACCTGATTTTTAGCAGGTTAGCATCTACAGCGGATTAAAACATGTTTGTTAATCTGAGATTAACCAGCTGTTCTGGTGACGGCTTCTGCACTCAGGTTCAGACCCGCTACCGTCTTCACCGAGCAGGACCAGTACGAGAGCGGCTTCACCTGCTGCGCCTTCTCTGCTTTAGAGCGGTTCCTGCTGCTGGGCACCTGCTCAGGTCACCTGGTCTTCTACAACCTCTTCTCTGGAGAGCAGGAGGCCAACTACCCCTGCCACGCCACGGCCATCACACACCTGCAGCCCTCCAGGGTATCTGTCGCTCCTCTGGAGCTCCTGCCTCGAGGTCTAGGAGGAAGTCAGTTTGCTGGATGTGTTGGTTTGTGTTTCAGGATGGAAAGTTGGTGCTCACCTCAGCCTCCTGGGGGAGTCCTCTCTCTGCTCTGTGGAGCGCAGAAGGCGTCTTTGAGATGAAGTAGAAACACACCTCCTCTGTTTGCATCCACATGCTGGTGTCTGTGAGGAAGAACTTTGCTGATGTTTCTTCTGTTTCCTCAGACTCTCCTTTGCTGAGGATCATTATGTGGAGTTCAGTAAACTCTCTCAGGACAGAGTCATCGGAACCAAAGACCAGGTCGCACATGTGAGTGACGGGAGGCCTCTGCTGCTCCAGAGGTTTCATCAAACTTATCCTCCTGTCTCAGATGTCACAGTGAGGTCTTCTTCTGCTGCATTTTCTACTTCATTGTTTGGCATTAAACCAAATCCAAACCGTTTCTGTCTGAGTGATGTTAAAACCTGGTTGATGAGTCTCCTCAGAGCTCCAGCTGCTCCAGGTTTTCTTCAGTCAGTTCCAATCCAACTCCTGCAGATAGGGCTGGGCTATTAAACAATTACGATGGATGTCGCGATAGAACTTTTTCTCATTATTAAAATGAGCCTATCGCGACAGACTTGTTTTGTGTCCAAAATGAACACTCGCCAGTTTGAGCATTTTCTCCTGTTTGGTGTGTGAAAGTTAGAGGGTTAATCACCACATGGAGAGTAACTGTTTGTGTAAACGTAGTCATGTTTATCAGCTCTGCTTTTCTCCTCCTCTACCGTCTGCATTTGGGTAAACAAGCGCACACAAGACACCGCCGACCCCGTAGGTCATTTCACCAGTGCAGCGTTCAGTTTGGCTGATTAAACAGCAGAATATGTGGAGATTTCTCACAGGATCCAGTCAGAACTGAAGGATAAAGCTTCTTCACTTAATGCAGCAACAGACAGATTCATAAAACGTGTTGATTTGGAGACAGGACTGTTGTTAGACACTAATGCTATGATGCTAACTAGCTGTTGTGTGTGTGTTCTGTGTGATCACAGACCGGTTTAAAGTCACACAGTATTTTCACGACCAGCCTTTAAGACGCGGCGGATAAATACAACAAGATGAATTTATAGGGCATTCATAAAAACTTTATTTTCTAAAATATAACAGAATTAAATCCACTGTTTTAGCAGCGTCTATGTTACACTGAAAACTGTGACCTGTCAGATGTTATGCTCAATCCTCCCTAAAGCTGCAGCTTTAATGTCAATAATGAAATATAATAATAATAATAATAATAATAATAGTAATAGTAATAACCCAAAACATTTAACTGTTTTCAGCCGTTTTTTGTTCTGATTTGTAATAAAATGTGATCACCTGGAGGAAATTAGAATTAGGAAATCACTATTAAATCTCAGCATGTTTTGAAGGTATTTCTCTGTAAAATAGCGGCATAGTAATTTGACCAGTAAAATGTATGTTGGGCTGATGGATTTTTTTTAAATAAATTAACCGGCAAACTTGTTTGGTGTTTCAAAAATTAAATTTCAGCCCCTGTGTGGAGGTATTTTAGTTATGTAAAATCCCACAAAAACAAAATAACGTGAACTGCAAATTGTGCAGACAGCATGTTCTTTGTAAAACTAGAAATCCCACCAACATTTTAACACCTGAAGCAGTTCCACCAAACAGGTTCAATCTCAGACTGAAAAAAGCCGAATTCTCCAGAAAAACAACAAAGTTCAGACTTTCACAGCAGCAACAGTCTAAACTACCAGAAGAAATTCAGAGAATTTGCTTTTAGTTCCTAGAATATTCACAGGATGTTGATAAAAATGTTTGTGGATTTGATGTTTGTTCTGTAAATCTTGAAAACATTAGAATTGATTTGTAGAATGAATGCTTTGTTTTTAAATCGAACTGATCAAACTGTTCCGTGTTTTATTGATGTTCTCTTTTGAAACTTGAAAGTTTTTGCTTTAATTTTCAGCTTAGTTTGTAATATTTATGCCTTTCCTTAGTTATCTGAACAAACGGTTGCATCATGGTCCTTCAGTGCATCTGTTATGTTTAAATGATAGGAAATAAAGATTGAAATCTAAACAACCTGCTGATCATCACACATTTCTCTAATGAGCCACAGAGCGTTCACATTTGACTGATATAGTTATTGGTTTTTATCCTGAGATATATCCTTATCACCTGCTATTTCATGATATAAAAAATTCCCGCCATCATCGCCCAGCCCTACCTGCAGATGAATGAGGACCTTCACAGAGAACTTCCTACCCAGAAGTGAGTTAGCTTGGTATTTCTTTTGTAAGCAGATCTCCTGTCCTCTTCCTTCGCTGTAGATCTACGACATTCACACGGGTCAGAAGACCCTGACGCTGAACTACCCCGCTCTGGCCAACAGCTACAAGAGGAACTGTGCCACCTTCAACCCCACCGATGACCTGGTGCTAAATGATGGGGTTCTGTGGGACCTGCGGGCGTCTCGGGCCATCCATAAGTTTGATAAGTTCAACATGAACATCAGTGGGGTCTTCCACCCCAACAGCTTGGAGGTTCTCATCAACACTGAGATCGTATCCTTGATGTCCTCCCTCCTCTGTAGCTCCTCGCTGAACATCAGCCTTCGCTGGTATTTGTGCTGCTTTGTGACTGAACAGAGAAACAGGTTATGAACTTTTTTCTCCAGCACCTCTTCTGCTCTGAAAGGAGGATAACACCAAGAGCAAACTCTTTTAGAGCATCTTCATCTCTGAGAACTGCTGGAAGACAGAAAGAAAGAAAGAAAGAGTTGTAAAAAAACCTTTAATAACCGATCAGCACTTTACAGATGAACAATTACACCGACAGGGAATAAGTTCAAGCAGCACAGGAGAAAAAACATCTGAACTCAAAAATTCAGCACCAAAGAGTCTCTGCTGACAGAACATAAAACATTTTCAATGGTCCAAATTTGAACAAAATTGTCAACTGAATAAGTAAGACTGTAAAAACAGAACTCTATTCCCAACCGAGCTGCCAAACGTCTCTTATAGAGAAACAGACCCGGTCCCCTGGATCCGGTTTTTCCGGGACATCCGAACAGCTTAGCTTCAGCTGAAAGGAAGTTCAACAGCGTGTGATGCTCTTTTTCTGAGTCTCGTGTTTAGGACTGTAAATGAAGCAAACCAAAGTAAAGAAAGAAAGACGGAAACCTTTTCTGCAGCGACCTGAAGACCAGCTCAGAACAGCCTTAACTTCAGAGTCAGTGGGACCTCAGGACCTTCCACCTGCTGCACACCGTCCCGGCCCTGGACCAGTGCAGAGTGGTCTTCAACAGCAACGGCACCATTATTTATGGAGGTAAGCATCTGGATCTTCTCTGATGAACTGCGCTGAGTGTTTCATGGCTGACTTCTCCACAGCAATGCTGCACCCTGATGATGATGAAGACGCCATGGACTCGCAGATGAAAAGTCCCTTTGGTTCTTCCTTCAGAACGTTTGATGCAACAAACTACAAACCTATAGGTGATCAAGACTATCTCAGCTGTCAGAGTTCTGTGGTTCTGGGTGGAAGCTGCTGTTGTGGTCAAAGGAAATGACATCATTGCTTCTTTTTCTCCTTCAGCCACGGTGGATGTAAAGAAAAACATTTTTGATCTTTGCACTGACAATAAAGACCGCTTCCTGGCTGTGATAGAGGTATGAAGCTTCACACAACAGCAGAAGTTTTAAGGGATTTTGTTTTGAAACTCTTCAAACTGTCGTTTCTTTTCAGACATCTTCAGCATTTCTATTTTATTGAACATTTAGAAAAATTCTGGAAGTGGACTTCTCTACTTGTGAATTGTCTCTGCAGAACCAGGACGCTCAGAGCTTGGACACCGTGTGCCGTCTGTATGAGGTGGGACGGCAGAAGCTGGCTGAAGAAGGAGATGATGATCAGGTGAAGCTAAAGCTCAGGGTTCCTGCTTTCCTCATGTTCTGTTATCTCAGCATGTTCAGGAGACCATTCCCAATCATTCAGAAACTGAATCTTTTGTCTAATTTCAGGAGGATGAAGATCAGGAGGAGGATTCCTCAGACTCGGAAGATGATGATGACGATGAGGATACAGACGCACTCCTGGAGGAGCTGATTAATGATGACCCAGAAAATCTGGACCTAGCAGACTCCCCTGCAGATCAAGGGGTATTATTGGTATTCTTGGGGGTATCATCATTATCATCAGGGGTATCATCAGTACCATCGAGGGCATCAGTTCAGCTCTCTTCAGGCTGCCGGGCCTTTAGCAGTGACAGAAGCTGGATGCAGAGGGTCTTTGTGTTTTCTGGTTTTTGCTCAGGAGATGCTGAGATGTTTGTGTTTGCAGGGTGGAGCTCTTCTCAGCAGTGACAGTGATGATGAAGGGGAGGGGTCAGATCATTCAAATGGGACCAGCGATGGGTCCGATTCCCTCCGCTCTGACATTTTGGAGGGTAAGTGTTGACCATCTTGAAGCTGAAGTGTGAGAAGCTCCATGTTCTGATCTGAGTGATGTTCCTGCCAACCTGCTGGAACCACAGGGGTGAAGATTTCACTTTAAAACCACTTTTCACAGTTTTGGTTGAAAAGCTGCAACAGCGGCGTTTTCCTGTTCGGACCTTCAGCTGCCGTCCTCCCTTGTAGTTGTTGTGCAACTGTTTGTGTAACTGTTTGTGGAGGCGTTGTGGTGTGAAGCATCACCTGCTGCTGCAGTTGGAAACAGAAGTTCACTCACTGAAGCTGCTGTTTGACCTCAGTCTTTTCACTGTTACTGCAGTTACATTTGAAAGGAAGTGATTTTTATCAGAACCGTAAATAAAGACAAACCTTCTGTTTTTTAAGTTCTGCTGCAGACATCAGAAGGTGATGGTGTCACAATGCCTCATCCCTTCTTTTTCTTTTCAATGTTGGCTGGAATTATTGAAAAAAACCTGAAACACTGTCGGTTTGTTGTCATGCAGCCATTTTCATGGACGGGTCAGATGACGAAGACTAGGAGCTCTTTGGAACTCTGAGATTCTTCATCAGATCGGAAAGGAGCTGCTGACCTGCTGGTGGTGTGACCCTGAAGAAGGAACTTTCTGCTTCTTCCCAAACCCTCATCACATTTAACCAGGCAAGTTTTCTGTGGGGGCTCAGACCTGCGGCATGGACGTCCTGGTGTGAGAGGCTGAAGCCAACATCGTCTATTAACTTTTAGGATTTGGGCTTATGGTTCACTCTCTGGTCTTTGTTTCTTTTGCTTTCCTGAGAGTAAAGCAGAAAAAGATCTGAGACGTTTGTGGGAGTTCATCCGTTTAAGAAGGACACTCGGTCCAGATGAGTGCAGACCGTTCCAATCTGCAGCAGGAAGAGGTTTAGATCTGAACAAGTGTCTTCAAAATAAAATTCATGTTTTCTTTTTTGGGGGGAATATGTATTGATTTCTTCTCCAGTCCAATGTGGACTCACATTTTTCTTCTTTAAAGGTTAAAGTTCAGGTCTTTACTGTGGAGCTTCATGATCCGCCTCCTCGTGGTTAGAGGTCCAGAACCGACTAAAGTCTGTGTTTCTAAGCTCAACTGGTTTCTATGCAAAATGTCATCATGGAGATTTTCTCCTTCCAGTGTGGAAGATGTTCACTGGTTCTACAAACTCATGACTGTCCAGCAAAAACACACATTTACTCAGGAAGATTCCCCAAACTCAAACTGGAATGAATTTTACTTTTGGATAAGAAAAATGATATTTCAATTCCTCGTCTGAAAGTCGTTACTACATTATTATTATTACTGTTTTGTAATTTCTTTGGAGTTGGTACACAGACACCATGACAAATCGGAATGCAATAGATTTGAAATGTATTGAAAATAGAATGATTTTCCTGTATTGAAATGACAGTTGCAAAATAATTATTGTACCACAACAGTTAATACCATAACATAGAAGTGTATTGCTATTGATTTTTTAAAAAGAGGAGAGAGGCCTGTAATTTTCATCATAGGTAGACCTTAACTATGAAAGACAAAATGAGAAAAAAAACTCCAGAAAATCACATTGTCTGATTTTTAAAGAATTTATTTGTCAATTATGATGGAAAATAAGTATTTGGTCAAAAACAAAAGTTCAACTCAGTACTGTGTTATATACCCTTTGTTGACAATGACAACAGTCAAATGTTTTCTCTAAGCCTTTACAAGGTTTTCACAAACTGTTGCTGCTGTTTTGGCCCATTCCTCCATGCAGATCTCCTCTAGAGCACTGATGTTACACGGACTTTCAACTCCCTCCAAAGACTTTCTATGGGGTTGAGATCTGACCCCAGGACCTCCAGATCTCCAGGACCCTGAAATGCTTCTTCCAAAGCCCCTCCTCCGTTACCCGTGCAGTGTGTTTGGGATGGTTGTCATGCTGAAAGACTCAGCCATGTTTCATCTTCAGTGCTCTTGCTGATGGAAGGAGGTTTTCACTCAAAATCTGACATTACATTTATTCTTTCCTTTACACGGATCAGTCGTCCTGGTCCCTTTGCTGAAAAAAATCCCCAAAGCATGATGCTTCCACCTCCATGCTTTACAGTCAGTATGGTGTTCTTTGGATGCAACTCGGTATTCTTTCTTCTCCAAACAAAACAGAGTTCTTATCGAAAAGTTCTACTTTGGTTTCATCTGATCACAGGACATTCTCCCAATCCTCTTCTGGATCATCCAAATGCTCTCAAGCAAACTTTAGACGGGCCGGCACATGTACTGGCTTTAGCAGGGGGACACGTCTGGCTCTGTAGGGTTCGAATCCCTGATGGCGTAGTGTGTTACTGATGGTAACCTTTGTTACTTTGGTCCCAGCTCTCTGCAGGTCATTCACTAGGTCCCTCCGTGTGGTTCTGGGATGTTTGCCCGTCGTTTTTGTGATCATTTTGACCCCACAGGGTGAGACCTTGCGCAGAGCCCCTGATGGCTGGAGATTATCAATGGTCTTGCATGTCTTCCGTTTCTTAATAATTGCTTCCAGAGTTGTTGTCTTCACACCAAGCTGCTTACCTGTTGCAGATTCAGTCTTCCCAGCCTGCTGCAGGTCAACAATGTTGTTTCTGGTGTCCTTAGACAGCTCTTTGGGCTCGGCCAAAGTGGCGTTTGGAGTGTGACAGTGTGTGGACAGGTTGTGCTCAGGTGTCTTTTATATAGATAACCAAAGACTGGTTCCGGTTCAGGGTCATGAGCAGACGCATGTTTCCAGCTCGCCGGATCCTCATCACCTTTAAGTGACTTTAATCCTGAATTATCACAGAAATACTGCAAAAAAGAAGCAATTCTGCAATACAGAGAGCTTACCATGGCCCCGAAGAAAAACCAAGACGCATCTGACATTTCAGACACCAAAAAGGCACTCGAAGGCCTCCAAGCTAAGCTAACTGCACTGTCACACCTCAAAGCCAGATTAGCACCACACATGGAGGAGTTTCGCCGTGACAGATCTCGAGATGAACAACAAAATAATCGGCTCGACCTCCTGGAGATCAGAATGGCCGATGTAGAACAACGAGGCTGAATGAGTAATGTCATTTTGACTGGATTCCAACTCAAACACCGAGCTAGGCCTGGAGCAGCTAATGTTAGCAGAGATGCTAACAGCTCCGCTGCTTGGCCTTCAGAAGATCACGCCTGTGCAGCTCCAGACAACAGCACAGAGACTTAAGTTGGATCATTTCTCACGTCTAAAGGAATTTTATAAACACCATGAGTCCTGCCGACCGCTTCCCAAGAGACAAATAAACCAACGATCCTTTTCAGGCTTATGAAGCAGAAGCTCCGATGAAGCAGAGGAAGAACCTGAAAGGCACAGAGGTCTATTTTAAATGATCACTTAACTAAAAGAATACTTTTTTTCCTCCATAAATGACTAATAAATTCTTTAAAATTCAGACGATGTGATTTTCTGGAGTTTTTTTTCTCCTTTTGTCTCTCATAGTTGAAGTTTGCCTGTGATGAAAATTACAGGCCTCTGTCATCTTTTTAAGTGGGAGAACTAGCACAATTGGTGACTGAATACTTTTATGTCCCTTTGTGTTTGCGTGGACATCTACTAAGCATGATCTCTCTTTGTGTGTGTGTGTGTGTGTGTGTGCGTGCGTGCGTGCGTGCGCGCGTGCGCGCACGCACGCGCGTACGTTCACACAGATCATAGTAACTCAATAATAAAACAGCTGAAGCTTTAGCTGCTTTATGGTTCAGATCCATGAAGCTGAAACTCCACCGTCTCCTCCTTAGATGAAGAGCACATTATAGATGCTTCGTCAGAGGCAGTCGCGGTCTCATCTTCCTCATCAGAGGCAGTCGCGGTCTCATCTTCCTCATCAGAGGCAGTCGCGGTCTCATCTTCCTCATCAGAGGCAGTCGCGGTCTCATCTTCCTCATCAGAGGCAGTCGCGGTCTCATCTTCCTCATCAGAGGCAGTCGCGATCTCATCTTCCTCATCAGAGGCAGTCGCGGTCTCATCTTCCTCATCAGAGGCAGTCGCGGTCTCATCTTCCTCATCAGAGGCAGTCGCGGTCTCATCTTCCTCATCAGAGGCAGTCGCGGTCTCATCTTCCTCATCAGAGGCAGTCGCGGTCTCATCTTCCTCATCAGAGGCAGTCGCGGTCTCATCTTCCTCATCAGAGGCAGTCGCGGTCTCATCTTCCTCATCAGAGGCAGTCGCGGTCTCATCTTCCTCATCAGAGGCAGTCGCGGTCTCATCTTCCTCATCAGAGGCAGTCGCGGTCTCATCTTCCTCATCAGAGGCAGTCGCGGTCTCATCTTCCTCATCTTTCTTCTTGCTGCTGAATCGTTTTATACTTGAAACTTAAGTGAATAAAAAGGGAAAAACTTGAAGGAATGAAACTGAGGAAGTAAAACGCTGTTAAGGTTTTAGGATCTAACATGGTTTTATGGATCCATCCTTCCATCTCAGGTGTAAACCCCTCCCCATCTAAGAATATGCAGAACTCCCCAAGTGTCTTTTTAAGTTTGAAGAATTCAAACAGTTGAATGTTTAAGAGCCTTTTACTTGTTTTGTTCTACTAATGAAATAGTTATTCAAGTATTTGACCTCAGAAGAAGAATGGACGACGTTTGCATTCTGTTCTAGAAGCTCAGAGATCAACGTGCATCTGTAGAAGAATTTAACTTCAGCTTTTTGTTTTCTGCTCCATCAAACCGTTTTAATGAACAGAATTTAGGAACAAGAAACATGGCTGACAGGAACTAGTTTGGTTTGTTTACTTCTTCACTTCCTGTTCCAGTTATTGTTGTGTAGGTGCTGTATTATCTCGTTTTCCTTCATGTTGAAGCTCCTGAAGAAAAGACAGTTAAACTGGAAGCAGAAGTTCTTCAGTGTGGAAACACAGTTTGAGCAGCCAGTTTTATTTAAAAGTTTTCGTTTTTTAAGTTTGCAGCAGCTGATTAATTCAGTTAGTCAATAATATGTTCTATTAAATATAAAAAAACAATTGAAATACTAAACTTTTTACTGACTTCTTTAAAGTGCAAATGTTCTGACTTAAATTATTTTGTAATAATAAGTAATCTATTTTTATAAAGTATGTAAAATGATCAGCAGTACCAGTGTCAAACTGGAACCATTTTTATTTGAATGTCTTTATGGGTCAACAAACATGTAATACGGGTCAATACCAACAAAGCCAGTGTTAGTCCAGAAACTGAGCCAACGGACAAAGACTAGAGTCACGCTGGACCAGTTTAAAAACCATTTAAAACCAAATAAAAATAGTTTCACACCAGTTCTAAACAAATATAAAGCAGATTAAGCCTACCTTAAAGTGTTCAAGCGTTTGGGCTGCTGTGAAGGTGCAGCTTTAAGGGACAACGTTGAATCCGAATCTGGATTCACAGTTGGTTAGAAACGATGTTGGTGTTCTGAATTCAAGGCGTGATTTTCAATGAACGTGTCTTCATGCAGTTTGGCTTTATTTGTGTTTATGATTGAAGTGAATCCTTAATAAAAATCTGTTTTCGATGAAAACTGTGTGAACAGCCTGAAAACTTTGTGTCTCCTTTTCATAATTTATCTGTAATTGTGTTTGATTGTAAAACAGAAGTCCTTAAATAGTTCTGTTTTCAACTAATCTTTTAATAAAAATTCTAAATATGAAAAGTTCCTTCTGGCCTCATTTTCTATTTAACTGTTATTTTACCAGAAATATTTTGTTTTGATTTAACCTTTTAGTTTGAGAAAATAGTTTGACATTTTTCACACCTGATTCATGGCTCAGAGCTCGTAAAGGAAAGAGTTTGATAGGACTGAGAATCAAAGAAGTTTGTACCTGCTGGCGTCACTAGAACAATGTTTACGGCTTTCTCCAGTGTCAGTCTTGCAGCAGAAGGTTTAGTCAGTAAACAAACAAACAAACAAAGGCAGTTTGTGTTTTTGCCTGTTGGTGAAGGTTTTGTCTGCGTTCTGCGTCTGCGCAGACAACTGCACGCAGACATGTAGATCCTGACCTGCAGCTTTGCCTGCAGTGTTGCTTTCAGGGCTGAATGCCGCTGACTCAGCAAATCAATGCGCAGCTGAGGAACATCCGCGAGGGGGCGCCACACACCAGCTCCATAAAGATGTCAGTTTGGGCAGCCCCCCCACCACGTTCATTACACCTGAGCTGGGGGGGGGTTACCTCAATGCCTCACAGGAGACAAACGTCTTCCAGTGAGAACGAGCTCAACTGTCCCATAGCCGCGCGCGCGCAGTCTGCAGGCGCATCTTTGAACCCGCGAGGATGCGGTGCTCGGAGGACAGCCCCCCCCGCACGTGCACGTCTCTCTCCTGACCGCGTAAGCCGCTCCATCACAGCTGATCCTCTTACCCCCCTCCGCGCGCTGCTGTTTCATTCCTCACTTCTACGCTCCTCGGACCGGACAGGTGAGTCACACCTGTCCGGTATGCTGCACCGGCCGGACACGAGGCTTCAAGTGCGTGGGCAGCACACGCACATGCATGTGTTTCCTCCGATCTGTGCGTTTTTCAAACTTTCCGGGTCCAACGAGATGGACGTTCCCGTGACTCTGAGCCGTTAACCGGACGGAAGTGCCCCCCCCCCCCCCCCCCCCCCCCCCGGAACAACCAAACAGCGGCGGACGGAGATGGACAGGCGCGGCATCGAACCTCCGACATCATCTGCGCGGCGCGTGAACATTTGATCCCAAAGAATCTTCCTCATCCTCCGGTAATAACACACCGCCTGGGCGCGCGCCCTGTCCACACACCGGTCACCCGCGGGGCGCGCGGTGACCGTGCGGGACTGCTGGGTGTTCGGCGGCAACCGTCATGTGGACCTCCACGGAGGACGACAAGATCGGCGTGGGTGAGTCAGAGCCCCCCACCCCCCCCACCCCCCAACGCGCCGCAAGATTTTTTTTGGTGGGTGGGGGTGGGGGTGGGGAGGGGGTGTCACAATAACGGCTCTGACCCGAGATTGTTGACGAAACACGGGAGGGGTCATTACTGCGCCTTGTTTCACAAACCAGCGTCCATCCTTCCATCCATCCATCCATCCATCCATCCTTCCATCCATCCATCCCTCCATCCTTCCATCCATCCATCCATCCATCCATCCCTCCCTCCCTCCCTCCATCCTTCCATCCATCCATCCATCCATCCCTCCATCCTTCCATCCTTCCATCCATCCTTCCATCCATCCTTCCATCCATCCGTCCCTCCATCCATCCCTCCATCCTTCCATCCTTCCATCCATCCGTCCCTCCCTCCATCCTTCCATCCTTCCATCCATCCGTCCCTCCATCCATCCATCCCTCCATCCTTCCATCCATCCATCCCTCCATCCCTCCATCCCTCCATCCCTCCATCCTTCCATCCTTCCATCCATCCATCATCCCTCCATCCTTCCTTCCATCCTTCCATCCCTCCATCCTTCCATCCTTCCATCCATCCTTCCATCCATCCGTCCCTCCACCCGTCCCTCCATCCTTCCATCCCTCCATCCATCCTTCCATCCTTCCATCCATCCATCCTTCCACCCATCCATCAATCCTTCCATCCATCCTTCCATCCATCCTTCCATCCATCCATCCGTCCCTCTATCCATCCTTCCATCCTTCCATCCATCCGTCCCTCCATCCATCCTTCCATCCTTCCATCCATCTATCCTTCCATCCATCCATCCTTCCACCCATCCATCCTTCCATCCATCCTTCCATCCATCCATCCATCCATCCATCCGTCCCTCCATCCATCCTTCTATCCATCCGTCCCTCCATCCATCCATCCATCCTTCCATTCTTATATCCATCCATCCTTCCATCTTTCCATCCATCCTTCCATCCATCCCTCCATCCTTCCCTCCATCCTTCCCTCCATCCTTCCCTCCTTCCTTCCATCCTTCCATCCATCCGTCCCTCCATCCATCCCTCCATCCTTCCATCCATCCGTCCCTCCATCCTTCCATCCATCCTTCCATCCATCCATCCATCCATCCTTCCATTCTTATATCCATCCATCCATCCTTCCATCTTTCCATCCATCCCTCCATCCATCCCTCCATCCATCCCTCCATCCTTCCCCCCATCCTTCCCTCCTTCCTTCCATCCTTCCATCCATCCGTCCCTCCATCCATCCTTCCATCCTTCTATCCATCCGTCCCTCCATCCTTCCATCCATCCTTCCATCCATCCGTCCCTCCATCCATCCTTCCATCCTTCCATCCTTCCATCCTTCCATCCATCCATCCTTCCACCCATCCGTCCATCCATCCTTCCATTCTTATATCCATCCATCCATCCTTCCATCTTTCCATCCATCCCTCCATCCCTCCATCCATCCATCCTTCCATCCATCCTTCCATCCATCCGTCCCTCCATCCATCCTTCCATCCTTCCATCCTTCCATCCTTCCATCCATCCATCCTTCCACCCATCCGTCCATCCATCCTTCCATCTTTCCATCCATCCCTCCATCCATCCCTCCATCCTTCCCTCCTTCCTTCCATCCTTCCATCCATCCGTCCCTCCATCCATCCCTCCATCCATCCCTCCATCCATCCCTCCATCCTTCCATCCTTCCATCCATCCATCCCTCCATCCTTCCATCCATCCATCCTTCCATCCATCCGTCCCTCCATCCATCCCTCCATCCTTCCATCCATCCGTCCCTCCATCCATCCTTCCATCCTTCCATCCTTCCATCCATCCATCCATCCATCCTTCCACCCATCCATCTATCCATCCATCCATCCCTGCATCCTTCCCTTCGGATCATTTCCTTTCATCTTCATCACGTCTGAGTCTAAACGTCTGCTGACGCTCAGCATCTTGTTCTCTGCTTCTACTCGCCTGATGTTCTGCTTCACCTGCAGACCTTCATGATGCTGCAGAAGCTGGACTCAGAACCTCATTCATTCATTACAACAGAGGATCTGGGTCAGAAAGTCCTTCAAACTGTTGTTTCCTCGTTCCCATCTTTCGTGTTCTATGTTCTGGGGGCTTTGACCCCCCCGGCGCCCGTGATGTTCTCGGGTGAGGCTCTGCATACCAAGGCGGGGGCAGCAGTAACTCATAGAGGCGGTCCAAAGGAGCTGGGATGACTGGTGCCTGCTTGTAGAAAACAGCTATTCAGCAGCATGAATGCAGCTTTGTGGAGTCCCTGGAGATCCTGAAAGCAGCTCCACCCCCCCAGGGCCGTGCTCCATTCTCACACTCAACACAGATAGACTGGCCGGCGAAGGCCGCGGTGAACCAGGAGCTGAGTTGCACTCATGGAAATGCACCTGCTGGGGGGTGGGGGTCACATGGGTCCTCCACTCTGCTGCTTCTGACAGACATCCATCAGTCTGTGGGCAGAAGCTTCAGCCCCACATCCAGGTTCTACAGAGGAAACCTGACCAGCTCCCAGAATGCTCCTGCTGTGAGCCTCAGCATCATTCCCAGTGCCGCCACATGACAGACATGCCAGCGGATTTCAGCGCTGCACCAGTGAAGAAAAGTGGGTCATCGCAGCAAGCAGCTGATGTGTGAAATGATGTCCGTCTTCAACCATCAAATCAGCTTTTTCCTCCATTGTTCTCTCTGACCCATTTAATCATCTTTACTGTCTGTCAGCTCATCCCATAATAATCACTGCAGCTCTGCAGAGTTTGGGATGAAAAGTTGAAGCACATTTTGGTGTTTCTGTTCTGTGAATCGGTGCAACGGACAGAGCGTCCTCCTGACCGTTCTCTGCGTCCGCTCACACCAACACGGATCTGGATTTATAGCTTCTACTATCTGACGGCGTTTCTGTGTTTGTGTTTTCATAAACCTGGAATGAAAACTCCCCGGAAAGATTGTCTTAATTATTCCTCTGCTGAAAACTGAGAAAGTGTCCCAAAGTGGTCCAGGCTGAACCGTTTCCTGAGCAGAAGCAGCAGTCCTCTCGTCTCTGTTGTCACATGTCACAGCAGTGGATGCTCTTTACTCATTTCCTCTCATTCATGTGGAGGGTCCATTTATTTTAAACCTGGTTTCTTCATTGCAGCTGTACGGTTCGGTTCTGTGGAACACTCAAGCTTTCTGAAGGTCGTCATAGCAACAGTTAAAGAGATGAAACGTCCTGTTCACACATGAATGCGACTCTGCTCCTGTGATTCTCCTCTGCTCCTGACATACCATTAAGACCAGCTTTGTTATTTCAGACCTTATGTTGACGCGTCTCTCCTGAATTTGAAAACATTTTACAGGTGATCACATCAATCCTAATCTACAGGATATATTTTTATAAGTAGATTTAGAAAACCACCATCTCTGTGTTTAGACCCCCCCACCGCATGAGCTGTGCTGTGTATTTAAAGCATTAACGCTGACATGTCCTCTGATTTCTGTCATCTTCAGGGATTCAAACCATAGACTATAAGAGAACTGGACTGAATATGCCCGCTGCCCCCGTGTTCCAAACAGGAAGTATCCGCTGGTCCCAGAGAGCTAAAATCTCATAGACTTCTATAGAGAAATAAACAGCTGATGCTCTGTCATTTTATTTACCAGAATAACCATTCTTGCTCTGATACCTCTTTTTAACATCATCTTGCTAAAACTAATTTGTTTTTCATGATATATTTTCTTTATTTTAAGATAGTCAAGTTATAAACTGACCAATCAGAGGCCTCAGTAAAAGCATGTGACGTCCGTTGACCCCTACCTCCAACGTTGGAAATGTTTGACAGATTCTCCCGAGCCCGCTCTCAGTGGAAGGGGTGTGGCTTTCCAAGAAGCTGACTCCTGATTAGTGAGAGTGGTTGTCATAGAAATGACTCAGACCCACTCGGACCAATCACAGCTTACGAACGTTGTCTGGTTCCAAATAGCAAAGCCCGTACAGTGGAAAAATGGCGACTAAATTGACTTCATTTAGCTGGAGCCGGAGGTAAGGCGTTTCTATGGGTGACGTTATGACATCTCAATCTATTTATTAAGGACTTCTTAACACTCAGATGCAACTGTTCTGGATGAACTTGAACAGAAAGTTGAAGCAGCTCCTGATGTGGAGCTGTGTGCAGGGCATTTCTGGTAAATCTCAATAATGTCAGAACCTACCAAGCCGAATCCCTGAAGCCTCTCAGTCAGTAACAGAAATATTAAAGAACGTGGGTCTGCAGACGTGTCTGCATATGCCCGGGGTTGGACGCGGATTCGGTGCCCAGCTACCACAGCTGCGTGTGTGTGGGGGGGTCCAGCTGAGGGCAGACTTGAAAGTAAAATCATTGGTGCTACTCTGAAGGCATGAAGAGAATTCCCTTATCAGGAAGAGAAATGAAAATATACTGTTCTGAAAATAAATAATGATTTTTGTTTCATTTAGAAATGTTTTTGTTGTTTTAAGAAAAGCTTGGATTGTCTAAAGTTTGATTATTCTTGTTTTACTATGGACGTAAACTTGATAACGGAGGTTGTTGCAGGAGGGAGTGAAGGACTTATTATTACTCAAAATGTTGATGTTTTTCATTTAGGTGAAGATTTTTGATTGAATTTTTTGACCTGAAACAAACTTAACGGGTTTACATTGTCGTGACACTGTAGTTAAAAAGTGATTTGTCTTTTGTTGGGCATTAAAATCCCAAACTAGCTATAAAAAGCATCTTGCATATTTGCAGACATGCGTTCTGAGCGCGCCTGACTGAGCATGCTCATGCATTATTTGTTGCGTGGGTCTGTTTACCGGAGGCTGGGAGGGATGCGTGAATGCTCACAAAACCAACGTTTCCATCAATGATTTATCCAGAAAAATGTCGCTGTAGAAGACGACCTGTTCTGCTTTCTACGGGGTGGGGGGTGAGGGGACTGAGCAGGTATGAATGTGGGGGTGGGGGGCTCTGGCTCTAATGTGCAGGCGCTTCCATCTCCAGCCTGCCTCTACTGTTTTTCTGAGGAACTGCAATGTTAAGTGGATCCGGTTCATACCAGATTTATTTTTTGGGGGGTGAGTCAGAGCATCAGGGTGGGGGACGCAGCTGTCTTCTGGGTGGGATCTTTTTGGACATGGTCTTGGTTCTGCTTCTGAGTCCAGCTGCTCTCAGGCTGGTTGGGATGTTGGAAGCATCCAGAAGTTGTGGACGAGCTGCTGAAACTTCCTGAAGCGAAGCTCTAGCTTCCAGAAAGGGCCTTCTGTGACATTTCTCTGGGGCCTAAACCATTTATATTCCTTCGCTGCTCATGATCTTCTTGTCAGCCTGGTGGGGGTGGGGGTGTGTGACATGAGGAGCTTTGACAGCGTTCTCCTCGCCGTGAATGCATGCAGATTGCCCGTCTCTGCCTGAAGGACAGAACTCGCCATCTGAGTCCGTTGGTCTTTGTGCGTTTCTCTTAGAAGTGACGCTCCATCGTATCTGCTTTATGTTTCCATCCATGCCTCGGGCTGGGGTGCGGTGGGGTGGGGGGCTGAGTTCACGTGGGAGGAGCAGGAAGGGTTCTGGCTGCTGTCCATGGTGCTGAACCACCTGCAGGAAATCTCTACTGCTCATCAGACCTTCACCTCTCCTGCTGACGAAACCATTAGTGAAGCCGCGAGGAAATGCTGCCTGCCTGCGTGTGTGTGCGTGTGTGTGTGTGTGTATGTGTGAGTGCGTGCGTGTGTGTGTGTATGTGTGCGTGTGTGTGTGTGCGTGCGTGTGTGTATGCCTGCGTGTGTGTGTGTATGTGTGCGTGCGTGTGTGTGTGTATGTGTGCGTGCGTGTGTGTGTGTATGCCTGCGTGTGTGTGTGTGTGTGTGTGTGTATGTGTGCGTGCGTGTATGTGTGCGTGCATGTGTTTGTGTGTGCGTGTGTGTATGCCTGCGTGCATGTGTGTATAAAGTGTGTGCGTGTGTGTGTGTATGTGTGCATGTGCGTGTGTGTATGCCTGCGTGTGTGTGTGTATGTGTGCGTGCGTGTGTGTATGCCTGCGTGCATGTGTGTATGCGTGTGTGTATGCGTGTGTGTGTGTGTGTGTATGTGTGCGTGCGTGTGTTTATGTGTGCGTGTGTGTGTGTATGCCTGCGTGCGTGTGTGTATGCCTGCCTGCATGTGTGTATGCGTGTGTGTATGCCTGCCTGCATGTGTGTATGCATGCCTGCATGTGTGTATGCATGTGTGTATGCGTGTATGCCTGCCTGCATGTGTGTATGCGTGTGTGTATGTGTGCGTGCGTGTGTGTATGCCTGCGTGCGTGTATGCCTGCCTGCCTGCGTGCGTGTATGTATGCCTGCCTGCATGTGTGTATGCCTGCCTGCATGTGTGTATGCATGTGTGTATGCGTGTATGCCTGCCTGCATGTGTGTATGCGTGTGTGTATGCCTGCCTGCATGTGTGTATGCCTGCCTGCATGTGTGTATGCATGTGTGTATGCGTGTATGCCTGCCTGCATGTGTGTATGCGTGTGTGTATGTGTGCGTGCGTGTGTGTATGCCTGCCTGCCTGCATGTGTGTATGCGTGTGTGTATGCCTGCCTGCATGTGTGTATGCCTGCCTGCATGTGTGTATGCATGTGTGTATGCGTGTATGCCTGCCTGCATGTGTGTATGCGTGTGTGTATGTGTGCGTGCGTGTGTGTATGCCTGCGTGCGTGTATGCCTGCCTGCCTGCGTGCGTGTGTGTATGCCTGCCTGCATGTGTGTATGCGTGTATGCCTGCCTGCATGTGTGTATGCGTGTGTGTATGTGTGCGTGCGTGTGTGTATGCCTGCGTGCGTGTATGTATGCCTGCCTGCATGTGTGTATGCGTGTGTGTATGCCTGCCTGCATGTGTGTATGCCTGCCTGCATGTGTGTATGCATGTGTGTATGCGTGTATGCCTGCCTGCATGTGTGTATGCGTGTGTGTATGTGTGCGTGCGTGTGTGTATGCCTGCGTGCGTGTATGCCTGCCTGCCTGCGTGCGTGTGTGTATGCCTGCCTGCATGTGTGTATGCGTGTGTGTATGCCTGCCTGCGTGTGTGTATGCCTGCCTGCATGTGTGTATGCATGTGTGTATGTGTGCGTGCGTGTGTGTATGCCTGCGTGCGTGTATGTATGCCTGCCTGCATGTGTGTATGCGTGTGTGTATGCCTGCCTGCATGTGTGTATGCCTGCCTGCATGTGTGTATGCATGTGTGTATGCGTGTATGCCTGCCTGCATGTGTGTATGCGTGTGTGTATGTGTGCGTGCGTGTGTGTATGCCTGCGTGCGTGTATGCCTGCCTGCCTGCGTGCGTGTGTGTATGCCTGCCTGCATGTGTGTATGCGTGTGTGTATGCCTGCCTGCGTGTGTGTATGCCTGCGTGCGTGTATGTATGCCTGCGTGTGTGTATGCGTGTGTGTATGTATGCCTGCGTGTGTGTATGTGTGTATGCTTGTGTGTATGCCTGCGTGCGTGTGTGTATGCCTGCGTGCGTGTATGTATGCCTGCGTGTGTGTATGCCTGCGTGCGTGTGTGTATGCCTGCGTGCGTGTGTGTATGCCTGCGTGTGTGTATGCTTGTGTGTGTGTATGCCTACGTGTGTGTATGCCTGCGTGCGTGTATGTATGCCTGCGTGTGTGTATGCCTGCGTGCGTGTGTGTATGCCTGCGTGCGTGTGTGTATGCCTGCGTGTGTGTATGCTTGTGTGTATGCCTGCGTGCGTGTGTGTATGCCTGCGTGCGTGTGTGTATGCCTGCGTGCGTGTGTGTATGCCTGCGTGTGTGTATGCCTGCGTGTGTGTATGCCTACGTGTGTGTATGCCTGCGTGCGTGTATGTATGCCTGCGTGTGTGTATGCCTGCGTGCGTGTGTGTATGCCTGCGTGCGTGTGTGTATGCCTGCGTGTGTGTATGCTTGTGTGTATGCCTGCGTGCGTGTGTGTATGCCTGCGTGCGTGTATGTATGCCTGCGTGTGTGTATGCGTGTGTGTATGCCTGCGTGTGTGTGTGTATGCGTGTGTGTATGCCTGCGTGCGTGTGTGTATGCCTGCGTGTGTGTATGCGTGTGTGTATGCCTGCGTGTGTGTATACCTGCGTGTGTGTATGCGTGTGTGTATGCCTGCGTGTGTGTATGCGTGTGTGTATGCCTGCGTGTGTGTATGCTTGTGTGTATGCCTGCCTGCGTGCGTGTGTGTGTATGTGTGTGTGTGTGTGTGGGGGGGCTCTGTGTGTGCATTTTTTGTCTGGTTTTACAGTTCAATAAGCTCCATGCTCCATCTGAACACGCCAGTTCAGACATACAAGTGTTGTTCTCAGTGCAGATGTGTGGAACTTCGGTTTTCCTTGTTCTGCGGCGTGTTTGTGTGCAGAGAATGCAGCTGGATGGCGCGTCCTGCAGTATTTGCCTTTGTGACTACACGCTGATTCCACCAGTTCTGGACATCAACCACAAAGTTTTGATTTCACAAACCTACCACAGACTCCACAGTTTCAATCTTTTTCCCTCCAATTCTCTTAGACTGAAGTCTTTCTCTGTCACTGTCGTGCTGCTTCTCTGTGGTCTACTTCTAGATTTCATTCTGTTGCTTCCATCTGCTCCTCTGGTGTTTTGTCCTTCATGATGCTGTATGCTGGTGTTTCCATAGAAGAGCTCTGTGGTTCTGCTGTTCTCCTGTTGGAGGTCGTTGTTCTTCTCCACTTTCACCTTATGCTTGGTGCAGGTGGAGCTTCCTTCTCATTACATCAGATGTTCTGTGATGGTCTGCAGTGATAAAATGTTGGGATTATTTTGGGTTTTTGTTTCCTTTATGGTTCCACGAAAGAATCCAAACAGTAGAGAGATTTTACAACCAAACAGAGTAAAAACTGGAGCTAGACCGCAGACTAAACACCAAATCCACTGATTTCCATCCATAGGTTCAGAAGGTTTTATTTTTGGCTTATTTTTAAATTTCCATCAAAACTATTTTAGTTTGTGATCGAGAAATGGTTTCCTCAAATCTAGAGATGAAAACCTTAACAGCTCAAAGCTAAACCACCATGAATCAAAAGTGTCGCCTGGTTCTGAAACCTCTAGACTGCAGTTTCAGGCTGCTGGGATGTTTCTGCTGAGCCAGCAAAACGCTAACAGCCCCCCCATCCTAAATAACCAACCTGTAATCTGAGCAGGACAACAGAGACAGAAGATCCAGAGAAAGGATGCAGATCAGGAAGGAATTCTGCTGCAAAGCATCGGAGCGTCAAACCGATTTAGTTTGTTCAAACACTGAAGAACATTCCAGCATCAGCAGGTTTCCATCAGAATCACCACACGTCCAACAGCTGAACACTGAAGGACAGATGTCGGTTCCTCTGCTGACCGCTGTGGTTTGAAGCTTCTCAAATCTTCTCTTTTCAATGAAATGTTGCATGATGGTGGAGTGGTTAGCGTTTATGCCTCATAGAGACAAAGCCGTGGTTCAAACTTTCTACAATGTCAACAACTGCTGTGGTTTCCCTACTTTGGACTGGGAGGGGGTGATTAGGGTTAGGCTGATCAGACCTGAGAAGATCATCAAATACAACAGGAGGCATCACTTCACTTGAAAACCAGGAGACCAAATGAAGCTGGAACGTCGACAGTTTTCTGGCTTCATTCATAACATGTTCCTTCCAGACTGAAGCTTCATGACCCGCCGCCCACCTCTGCTGCATTTGGATTCTCCCCCCCACGCTTGCAGTGATTCATGCCTGACAGCGTCTCCTCACAGAAAGCAGAGGTTCTGTTTTAATAAGCCTGGACACCAAGGTGAGAAAAACAAACGCTCCTTCAGGCGTCGGGCTGAAGGAAGAGGAATGCCTCCTCATTTGTTCCACATCTGCACTCCCACGATGCCGAGGGAAATTTCTGTTTCTGACAGTTTGTGTCCTGACCCCGCCCTCCTGCTGCACGCCACAGGACACAAACGCTGGCCGACTCCATGTGGTTGGGGGGGCAGACCCAAGTATCTGCTTTGTTTCATTGTGTCTTTAAAGTCCACGTTTGTGAGCGTCAGACTTATCGTCCTGACCTCCTGCTCATCCATCTTTCTCCTGATAAATATTTCACATTGAAGTTCTATAAATAGTCCTGACAGTTTCTCGCCCCCCCGTCTAGCCTGGCTTCTGGTCGGCTCATTTTTAAGTTGATTTTTACTTTTTATTGCTCCTCAGAAACATGGAGATGTTTTTTTTTAAGTTTCCTCATTGGACGCTGTCAGGTCAGACGTTCCCCTCAGTCCAATTGCTTGGATGGTGTAGAAGGTCAGGAAGTGAACACAAGTCCACGTGTTTCTATGAGGATCTGATGAGGAACTGATGTGAAGTTACCACGCAGAATTCCTGGGAATTCACTGCTGATGAAGGTCAGGTCTCTGTGGACAGACAGGAAGGACTGCCCATCCTGAAGCGGTCCGGCCAGAGAGCAGGAACCTGTGAGGCAGTTTAGAGTCCTGAACATCTGTAAAGACACCACAGACCCTCAGCTCTGAGGGTCAAAGATCCAGTTATAGGACCTCCCCCCACATCCAGAAGAGAACATCCACAGGCTGCACCCCCCGGCTCTGACCCCCGTCACTCCCTCTCTGGCTGCTCACTCAGTCATGTAAATTGGATGGGGTGTCAAATGCATGCTTGACCACAGCTTTGTTTGAGCCATTCTTCACTTTACTCAATGGGGTGGGGGGGCAGTATGCTTTTGTGAATCGATGCTCTGCAGACGTGTGTGTGTGTGTGTGTGTGTGGGTGTGTGTGTTTATGACACAAACTGAACCTGAGAGACATCACTGATGGAAACAAAAGCCTCGTTTTCAATCCGCAGCTCGCACAATAACAGTTTATTTATGAGGGGGGTGTCCTGTGGTGTAGCGTCCTCACTTCTGGATTTCTACATTTCCTTTTTAGATTAAAAAGGCAGCAGAGCGTGAGTCCGTCGGACCCTCAGCTTCGTTTTTATCTTAACCTTCAGCTTTAAATCCTGACGTGCGCTGATGGATCCTCCAGCAGACATGGTCTCCTTCAGGACGCTGGACTGGTCAGACCCGCTCATGCCGTTTGGTGTAGAAGGTCGTGACGCAGACAGGAACGGCGTAGTCTACATAAATGAAAGCCTTCCTCCTGGTTCACTCTGGACGCTGAACGGAGGCCACTTCCGCTTCCGCTTCCGCCCTCGTTACTTTACGGTGTTCGCGCCGGACACAAAGCGCCGTGACCGTGACGGTGCAGCAGAGCATTTGGTTTCTGGTCTATTATTTCTGCAAGCAGCGAGTGATCTGCGTCAATACTGACAGGAAGTTACGCCAAGACACATGATGAAAATCCGGTCAATTTTCAAAATATAACCAAATTTTCACAATAAAACACAGCAAATGATAAATAGGTCGTATTTGTGTATCTAAACTGACTAGAGATGAAAACAAACACACAAAACAAACAGTTCCAGACACACACAGATCAACTAGGGGGGCCGGCTATGGAGCGGGGGGGGGGTGATGTAAAAAAACAAACTAGGAAGAGGCAGAGAGCAGTTGGACACAAACATGGCGTAAATATTTTGATGAGGTTATTTCCTCCTCATCCATGATGATAACAAAGCTCTAAAGAACCACAGCGCGGGAAAATGCTGTGATTTTCAAGTGAAGGCGGATCCGCGCGTCCAGATTGAGGTGTGGGGGCTTGTGACTGGTCATGACGTCACACTACGGTAACACCACTTAGACAAACGACTTAAGCGACGTCCGAATTCCTTCAGGATTCACTATTCATTTTGTAGAGCTGTCACAGGATCTACAATTCCAAAATCAAGTGCCCTAGAAATTTCCCAGAATTCTCTGCGGAAGAAAGCATGGACCACAATGCATTGCGTTTGAACCATTTCAGCCAAAGCAAATGTCATTACATGTATTTCTTTAGTGAGCAATCAACTTTTTCATCATCAGAACAGAGTGGACTTATAAATGATCTACGTCAAATGATTGGATTAAGTTTGCACTTTGTAAACTCTGTGACGTTTTATTTTCCGTTTAAAATAAGTTCTGAGCATGGTGTCCAAATCGCTTTTAAAATCTGGGGCAGTAGATAGACCTGCACGGCGTACTTTTTAGTAGTTAGAGAGAATGGAGGGAATAGGAAAATAGTCTGTGAAGCCGAGATCTGCTCGAGCCAATCGCAGTCTTACATCATCAGGCCACAGAACAGCCAATCAATCAAATATTGCAACGTCATCACTAGCTGCAAGCCCCGTACCGATCTGACCGGCCGAACACAAATGGTAGCTACACCAGGTCAGAAACACGATGATGTCATCACTCTTTAGCGAACATGCGTCTAACTCTAAACAGAATCAATCAATCCCCACTCTGGTTTTTGTGTGACAGTCAGTCTGGGTCAAACTGGGTCAACTGGGTCAGGAGGGGGCTTACCACTAAGCAAAGGCAGGCGATCGCCTGGGGCCCCCGAGAGTCTGGGGGTCCTGAACTGAACACCTAATAAAAATGGTTAAATAGGTTTTACACCCATCATTACTTACCTCTGCCATGAAGAACACACCAAATCACTGAAATTGTAAAGACCGGTTGTGTGAAAGTGTTCCTGATCCTCCTAAGTTAACCAAGTGTCACATTCAATACATGTCATGTTTTTTCCAAGTAAAAATAATGGATAGAAAATAAATGAGGATTCAAAAAAATAAACTAATACAACGGCTGCAGTGGGCCCTGTGTTATTGTTCACCTGGGACGGAGCATCGCTACAGGAAACCCGAATCGCCACTGGTCCCAGTCCACTGGCAGGTACCATACCCGCCAGGTGTGAAAGCTCATCTGAACTCAAACCAGTAAACAGTTTACTGTGCAGCAGTGCACCAAACAGAGTAAATAGGTGGAAAGAACCTGCGGCACAAACCGCAGACCTCAAGGAGAAAAGAAAAAGTCAAAAACATCCATTAATGTGAGGAGATAGTTTTACCTTCATCATAGGTTGAAAGCTGCGCTCCAACGAAAACGTCTCTGTTTCTAACATGTCCTTCTAACATGTTCTTGGAGCCTTTTCTCAGAACAGAGAAAGAATTTTGAGTATTTGGATCAGAAACTGGATGCTAGAAAAAGCTCCGACTAATGACGCAGGTCCTGAAATGGGCGTGCTCCTCCGCCTCCTTGGTGCATTCATGTCCTGGTCCGAGCTGGCCTCTGGCTCCAAACTGTACAGCTGGATTGATCCAATATTGCTCGCCGTTATTATTGCGCTGCTAATGCTAACTTGGAGCTTTAAACTCGCCGTTAGCGTGTAGACAGAGGGAGGGGGCGGGGTTTATCTGAGCCAAAAGCCCCGCCCACAAGCCAGAACTGTATTTCTAATGAGCTACTGCCGCTGGACATTAAACATGTCTTAAAAAATGACAAAGTCTTTTTGAGTTTGGCTAAAAGCTGCACAGTCATCATTACAGACTCCTGGGACCCATTTTACTAAAGAAACCTGGATGGTTGGAGTGAGGCTTCATGGAAACTCGCTGGTTTCCTTCTTTCTGTGTTTTTCACCCATCATAGACTGGCAACACTGCTGCCACTGAAATGCTTTAGGAACTGCATGGTCATACAGGCAGTTTGGCTGGCCTCAGTCATGGTTCTAAGAACTTTGGTTCTGAAATTAACTAAAGCACATGAAGGTGGGAAAAGTTTCATCTTCTGAACCCACACTGTGTGAGAGCAGCCAAAGAAACATTAGCTGTTCTCCAGTTAGCTATCAACCATCGCCAACATCCCACCAATGAGGATCCCACCTTCAGGAAAACTGAGTTTAAACAGAAGAGTTTATTGGATCGAAGCGTTCAAACTCCAGAACCCATCAGAAGTTCCCCTGTGTGTGACGGTCGGGACTTGAAGAGTTGGGATTGTGGGAACATTTACAGACCCATGGTCCATGTTGGGATGATTTCAAACGGGTAGACACTCCTCTCCACAGATGGTGAGTTAGGAGGCGGCGCTCCTTATTTATTTAGGATTCACTCATAAAAGATTGACAAGTTCATTTACTTTGAAGAAGTAAAGTTTACCTTCTTTAAAAACAATAAATCAGAATGAGTGATTTCAAAACTTTCTCCTTTTATAGGTGTGTGAGGCAGGACGTGTAGAAAAACATGTGCAGCATGTGCACGGAGCACAAAGGCCTGAGCAGAAGCATCGGTGCTCCACAGATCTTCAGACGTTGGTGGATGTTCTTCACAGGACAGCAGCAGATCTTTGCTGGGGCGTGAACAGGAGCACAGGCTGCATGATTGTCATTCAACATCATTTATGAAACACATGATTTTCTATTGCGGCGCTCTTCATTTCTGGCGTCACGCACACCTTCTTACTCTGACCTGTTTCTCTGGTCCTGCTCCTCCTCTGTGACCTCATCACACTTCCCTTTGACCTCCCGTTCTCTTCACATCTGGATGGCGTCCTTTTCAAAACGCCGAAATACTAATCGTTTGAAACGTGATCATGAAGGATGAGCTGGATGGGGGAGTGGGAGACCCCACTTAATATAGACTGCTGGAGGCGTGAAAGATCAGCTGATTTATAAACCCGTCACATAGTGTGTGAGTCGTGCATGAACTGTGTGTTATGACTGCATTGTCATTAGTGAATTGTGTGATATCAAAGTTGTACATCAGTGGTGCATGCATAAAAAGTCTGTCAGACAGACGTGGAACAATTGTAGAAAGCCACACATTTGTGTTTGCACTGCACAAAAATCACTCACAATTGCACAAGATTTTCATAATAATTACATAGAAACTATGTGAAATACACATAAACTGCATAATTCTCAACTGACCTGAAATGTACGTAAAGACCTGTCGCAGAGACCTTCAGCAGACACCTGACGAACATCGACAAATTCAAAAAACATGAATGAATTCTGTTTATCAGACATGTATCACAGAAGATCGTAATTACAAACGTAGACAATGTGCAAGTTGTACGCAGTGGCAGTGTGACACAGGCTTTCGGTGTGTCTGTGATTGTGTGGTCCTGGAATAGACTGGTGACCTGTCCAGGGTTTACTCTGCCTTCACCCAAATGTAGCTGGGATAGGCTCCAGCAACCTTGTCACCATGACGGATGGATGAAAGCGTGACTGCACCCAATTCCTCAGAAAGTTGTTGGCTCCTCGCCTCAATTCTTCAAAAGAAACTGGTCCCCTAAAGTGTTTTAATTTAAAAGGAAAACAGTTTAAAGACATTTTTCAATTTGGAAGTCGTTTTTGTAAAATAGCGTTTTTAGATTGGATTGAAATGGGCGTGATTTAAAGCCAATGCTGGATTTATTTGACAGTACTACACTGGTTTAGTGAAGCACGTATCAGCTGAAGTACTCAGACATCCACAACTGTGGAGGAAGTTTGTGCATTTTCTGTGGTGAAGCGTCTGTCGCTTCAGCGTGAACCAGGCCTGATCCTTCCTGCAGCCAGTCCTGAGAGAGGGACATGGCTGCAGACAAGGTGACGCCAGACATCACCTAGAAGCACAAATAATACAACTTACCCAGTATTCAGAATTGTGAAGAAGTCTTTCATTTGAGCTTTAAACGTAAAAAACCTCAACTGTCAGGACTACCTGTTAAGATGAAGTTTTTCTGGACTGATATGGGGGTCCGGTTCCGGTCCTAGATGTCTGCAGGCAGATCTGCTTGAATCCTGATGGTGTCGACGCAAATTTTATGGGCAGATGTGAGCGCTCAGCCCAGTGTCAGGCTTTCATCAGACAAACAAGGACCTTCACAGCTTTTCTGGACGCATTGATGAGCAGCAGCCATCATTTCTGCCCCTGAGCAGCCTTCATCTCAAAGAAGAAGAACTTCAGAAAGGAACAAAGCAGCCGTTGCTGCAGGAAGGACATCAGCAGAGCACAGAGGTGAAGGTCATTGAGATGTGGAGAACCTTGACACAGCGGAACGTTCCTCTGCATCATCATTCTGAGGGTTTCTGCTGAAAGACCTGAGGATTCATGGAGCAGCAGATCCACGTGGACTTTTAAAAATGTTGCTCCACAAGGCTCATTCACATTTCCGTTAACGCCGCTATGGCGCACTGATGCAGGCCTGATGATGTCATGATGAGTAATAAAGTCGTTTTGAATGTTCACATTTTGAGCAGCTTCCAGCGTCTTCACGGACGTGATGCTGCTTCTAGTCAAGGCAAACAGGAAGCATCCGGCCTTTTTCAATCCTCTCCAGGTCCTGGTGGACAGTCTGGGGGCCTCAGGCCTCCTGCGTGTGTGGCCCCCAGGCTGGATGAAAGGATGTTGGCATGTACCTGGAGTTGACCCCCCCCCCTGCACACACACAGATGAACAAGCCCACAGAAGCGTGTGAGCAGATGAAGGCTGGTGGAGCAGACCCCCCCGGTAAACGTCAGATTGAATCCTGAATGTGGGATGGAATCTTCTGCAGCGCGTGCAGCAGAGGTGAATCTGTGGAGAGGCTGATGAGCCCGACAGGCTCAGAGCAGAACAAAGGATGAACGTTTGCAGATGAGAAGCATCAGAGCTGCAGATTAGTCTGTTTTTAAGCTGGTAGATGGAGGCTTAGTCCACTGCTCCACTTTCAGGCCCAGAGCAGCAAGCCGGGCCATCTGGGGTGGGGGGTGGGGTCTGTGTGCAGGACAGTCACACGACTGGGGGGGTGGTCAGCGTGTGATGATGAAGGTCCGTGGTCCCCCTCATATCTGCTGATAGAAATCATTTGTGCTTTTCTCACAGAAAACATCAGTTTAGAGCGTTTGATGGTTGTCCAGCAAATGTTTAGCAGACAGGAGAAAATCCTGGGATAAGACTATGGGGAAAGCCTTGCAAAGCATCATGGGAAACACTCAAAATGAATATAAGACGTTTCTGGACGGACAGTAGAGTGGAGTCAGTCTGCAGCATTTCTTCAGTTTAAAAAGAAAATATGAAGGAAATTCAGAGACATCCTTCAGTTTGTAACACATTCCCAAAGTTTGGGCTCTTAGGGAGAACGTCTGTGGAGGAGCGGAGAGGAGGAGCAGAGAGGAGGAGCGGAGAGGAGGAGCAGTGATGAGGAGGAGCGGTGATGAGAAGCAGAGAGGAGGAGCGGAGAGGAGGATCAATAAAGAGGAGCAGTGATGAGGAGGAGCAGTGAGGAGGAGCAGTAAAGAGGATTAGTGATGAGGAGCGGAGAGGAGGAGCAGTGATGAGGAGGAGCGGTGATGAGAAGCAGAGAGGAGGAGCGGAGAGGAGGAGCAGTAAAGAGGAGCAGTAAAGAGCAGCAGTGATGAGGAGCGGAGAGGAGGAGCAAAGAGGAGAAGGAGTGATGAGGAGCAGAGAGGAGGAGCGGAGAGGAAGAGCAGTGATGAGGAGCGGTGATGAGGAGCAGTGAGGAGGAGCAGAGAGGAGGAGCGGAGAGGAGGAGCAGTGATGAGGAGGAGCGGAGAGGAGGATCAATAAAGAGGAGCAGTGATGAGGATCAATAAAGAGGAGCAGTGATGAGGAGCAGTAAAGAGGATTAGTGATGAGGAGCGGAGAGGAGGAGCAGTGATGAGGAGGAGCGGTGATGAGAAGCAGAGAGGAGGAGCGGAGAGGAGGAGCAGTAAAGAGGAGCAGTAAAGAGCAGCAGTGATGAGGAGCGGAGAGGAGGAGCAAAGAGGAGAAGGAGTGATGAGGAGCAGAGAGGAGGAGCGGAGAGGAAGAGCAGTGATGAGGAGCGGTGATGAGGAGCAGTGAGGAGGAGCAGAGAGGAGGAGCGGAGAGGAGGAGCAGTGATGAGGAGGAGCGGAGAGGAGGATCAATAAAGAGGAGCAGTGATGAGGATCAATAAAGAGGAGCAGTGATGAGGAGCAGTAAAGAGGATTAGTGATGAGGAGCAGAGAGGAGGAGCAGTGATGAGGAGGAGCGGTGATGAGAAGCAGAGAGGAGGAGCGGAGAGGAGGAGCAAAGAGGAGAAGGAGTGATGAGGAGCAGAGAGGAGCAGTGATGCAGAGGAGCAGTGATGAGGAGCAGTGATGAGGAGCAGTGATGAGGAGGAGCAGAGAGGAGGAGCGGTGATGAGGAGGAGCAGAGAGGAGGAGCGGAGAGGAGGAGCAATAAAGAGGAGCAGTGATGAGGAGGAGCAGTGAGGAGGAGCAGTAAAGAGGATTAGTGATGAGGAGCAGAGAGTAGGAGCGGTGATGAGAAGCAGAGAGGAGGAGCGGAGAGGAGGAGCAGTAAAGAGGAGCAGTGATGAGGAGCAGTGCAGCTCCTCAGGTCTACTCCGTGACTTTGAGGACACGTTTCCTTTCGTGAACTCCTTTACATAACTATCTACAACAGGAAACAGGAAGTGACTTCATTTGTCAGATGTTTTTTTTCTTTCTTTCTGTCAAAATGATTTTTTCAAACTTTTTTCTGTCTTTTAGGAGTTAAAATCCCGTTTTTCATTTGTACTTTAGAGTTCTGTTTAGGAAATCTTGTTTTCAGAATGTTTTCTGCATTGACTTGTGGGAGGGGCTAATTCTTAACAAGGGGGAGGTTTAGGCGGTTTGGAGGGAGCAGTCTTGGTTGGTGACAACAAGCTCCAACAGTAAACAGTTGCTGGACCTTCACGGCGTCTCGCCTCCTCTCCTCTCTGCTCCAGCAGCACATGACCTTCAGGAGCAACAGGAGACTCCTCCCCCTCCTGCTGCTCCCTTCCACAACAGCCTCATCTGAGTTTGTGCCAGTTTGCACACAGGACCAGCTCCCATCATGCATCTGGCACGCTCCTGTCTGGTTTGAGGTGTTCAGAGTGGTCCAAATCCTCATGACTGCTGCAATATTAATGAGGTTGGCG
Source organism: Oryzias celebensis (assembly GCA_014656515.1). Taxonomy (NCBI): domain Eukaryota; kingdom Metazoa; phylum Chordata; class Actinopteri; order Beloniformes; family Adrianichthyidae; genus Oryzias; species Oryzias celebensis. The sequence goes on from BNCR01000005.1 coordinate 425,455, forward strand.
TTGGCTAATGGCGCCGTGCAGATGGACGTCAGCTAAACACTAAGATCCTCCTCTGCTGTTTCTGTGAGAGTTCTATTAAAGCAACCGGCGATCAAACCAAAGGAATGAAAACCAGAATGTTTGACTAAACCTGCAGAACACCTTCACTTTAAACCCGCCTCAGCTGAACGGAGGCGCAGCGTCCTTACTGGGACTGTGTTTGAACCCCTGAGGAGCAGAAGGAACGTCATGCTGCTTTGCCCTGGGTCTGGGCTCACAGGCACACCTAACTGGTGTAAATCTGCCTCCAGCTGCAGCTTTTAGTGCCAGTCCAGCTCTCCGAGGGCCGGATCAGCCTCCTGTCACCAGCATTCTCACGAGGCTCCTCAGTTCCTGATCCAGATTCATCTGACAGCTTGATTTATGTTTTCCTGTGATAATGTGTGAACAAATGTGGGAGTTTCTGCTGCTTTTGCTTCTTCCATGAATTTAACTCTGGGGTTTTGTTTTCTGGAAGCTCTTCTATCTCTTAGAACATTTGCTTTAACAAGGACTTAATTGTTGGTTTGAGATTCCAGAGGAGAAACTCAGATCATGGGATGCTGCTCAAGGAACTGAATGACGTGTGAGGGCAAAATGGAGCTGCACCACTTATCTGAGAACAGTTCTAAACTTGACGATCAGAATCAGTTTCATTTCTGCAAAATGGAAAGTAAACTTTCTGCTCATAGGAGTCTCCTTCCAGCTGTCCTCCTCTTCTTCCTCCTCCTGCTCCTCCTGTGTGGTTTCTAGCTACTGCAGCTCGTGTTTGTCTGGGTTCCGTTCTTCTCACATCCCGGCGGGTTCTGCTGCTGGCCTGAGCAGGTTTATCTCTCTTCAGTCTTTTGTTTCAGGTAAAGGTGGAACTTTGTGATGAAGACCCTGCTTAACAGACAACGTTGGGTGGGACTTCAACATCTTCGTGTTTATTTGAAGGCCTAAAGATGCCGTTTTGAGACGCAGATGAAACTTCTTCATCACTCTGCTGATGTTGAGTGCTGGTACTTGGACTCAAAGTCTTCTTTCTTGGAAGGTTTTCCCACCCATCCCAGCAGTTTCATCATTCTGGGTGGTTGTTGGTTCAAGGCCCACTTGAGTTCTCCAGAGGAGTTCCCACAGGCCTCTAGTTAAGAAGAACAAGTTAGTAGAACCTGAGTACGGGTTAGGGAGAGGTCTCTGGAGTTAGACGCTGCTCGGGTCACGCAGGGTTTCACCAAAGCTGCAGGATTCTCCAATCTCTGCTTTTATCAGTGTTTGTCTGTCAGTCAGATCCTGGAGCAGCAGATGAGACGACGATGATGATGAAGAAGATTCTGCAGCATCCAGAGTCTTTTGGACAAATTGAAGGTCCAGCAAAACACAGAGAGAGAGAACCACCAACCACCTTGTTTGTGTCTGACCCCGCCCCCTTCTGTTGAGGGAGGGGTTATCAACATGTCCATGTGTAGCTTCTCTGACCCCTCTGGAATCTGAAGGTTTTGGTCTTCAGATGAGGACAAACAGCAGAATCTGGTCCGGGGGTTCTCCTGCGGTGGTCCATCCTCTGCTTCGGTGGCTGTTTGGTTTCTCCGATCTTCAGCTCTGAGCATCTTCACTGCGCTGGCCTGCATCTACTGCAAAGCTTCATTTCTCTTTGGGGGTGGGGGGTCTTTGGGCAGACCCAGCTTCTGTCTCGGTGTGTTGGTAGGTTTGGTTGTATTGGGTCTTTGGTTACAATCCTCTTAAGTTTCTCAGAACCGGCGGCGCCGTGTTCCTGTCAGGAGTCTCCTCTGTGTTTCTGCTGGTGTGACATGAAGCCTCATTGAAGACCATCTGGGATCTCCACAGGTTCTCAGAATTGGGACGGACATCTTCTTTTCTCCTGACTTCACTCATTTTACTCTGTGGTTCATAGTTTCTCCCAGTCTGTGGTGGAGTGGGAGGCGGGAATCAAACAGAAGGTTCTGATCTGTGCGTCCTGAAGAGTTCTATTTGCAGGTGACCCTCTTTTACCTGCACAAACACACACACACACATAAGTACACACACAGAAACACACATATATGTAAACACACAGTCAAACACACACATATGTACACAAACAGAAACACACATTTATGTAAACACACAGTCAAACACACACATAAGTAAAACACACAGACACACATATGTACACACACAGACACACACACATATGTGCACACACAGACACATAAGTAAAACACACAGACACACATATGTACACACACAGACACACACACATATGTACACACACAGACACACACACATATGTACACACACAGACACATAAGTAAAACACACAGACACACGTATGTACACACACAGACACACACACATATGTACACACACAGACACATAAGTAAAACACACAGACACACGTATGTGCACACACAGACACACACACATATGTACACACACAGACACATAAGTAAAACACACAGACACACGTATGTGCACACACAGACACATAAGTAAAACACACAGACACACATATGTACACACACAGACACACACACATATGTACACACACAGACACACACACATATGTACACACACAGACACATAAGTAAAACACACAGACACACGTATGTACACACACAGACACACACACATATGTACACACACAGACACACACACATATGTACACACACAGACACACACACATATGTACACACACAGACACACACACATATGTACACACACAGACACATAAGTAAAACACACAGACACACGTATGTACACACACAGACACACACACATATGTACACACACAGACACATAAGTAAAACACACAGACACACGTATGTGCACACACAGACACATACGCACACACACAGTCACAGACACTCATATGTACACACACAGACACACACACAGACACACACACAGATGTACACACACAGACACACACACGTATGTACACCCACAGACACATACATAAAACACACAGACACACATACGTACACACACAGTCACAGACACTCATATGTACACACACAGACACACACACAGACACACACACAGACGTACACACAGTGTGATCTGATGGGGGTTGTTGTGCGAGTTGTTGTGTTTTCCAGTCAAGCAGAGTTTATCCAGGTCAGTAAGTTGATCTGATTAAGTCAGTTTAACAGTTGCTGGAGGCTGCCCCCCCCGTCGTTTTTGGTCTCTTCGGCTTCCCTTCTTCTTCTTCCTGGAAGCTTCATTCCTCCTCCTCCTCCTCAGTCCACAGCAGGGAGATGAAGGTCAGGTTTTGCTGCAGATGGAATGACGGATGCTGCAGTCAAGCCTCTGATTCTCTGAATTCTTACATTCAGCTTTTGCAGTTTTTCACTCCTTTATCTGACATCTGTTCTTCTGCTCGCCTGCTTTTCTGCTTCCTTCTCCATATTTTCACATGTCCCCCCTCGATCAGCTCCTTTTCTTCCTCCAATCAGAGCAGACTGGAAGCAACAAAGATGCACTTTTCTAAAAACCTCTTTCAGGAAACAGATTTCTGTTCATTTGAGTTGCAGGTGAAAAGAGAAAGTCGTTAGTAACGTGAAATCATTGAAAGTTTTGCAGTTTAACTGCTGGCTCTGCAGCGTCTTTGGGTCAATAGCTGCATGTAAATGAGCAGAAGCTGCTCTGAGTTCATCACTTATGCAGATGAAGAAACCCTGCTGGGCTTTAAGGAGAAGTCCTGTGGGGTTTGGGGCTTAGAGGAGGAGCCAGTCATCCTTCAGATGATGTTTATTGCTGATCATTTTGGGTCATGAGGAAAAGGCTCCTGACATATGGACACAGCTGGAACACAGGTGAGGAAGAATGACATCATTGTAGTGACGATGAGGCTAAGATGGACAAAACAGATTCTGTCTGGTCATTCCCTGAACAAACAGCTGCTCCATGTCTGCTTGTCCGTCATTAGCAAACCTGAGAACATCCTGCATGGCTCCTCCATAGGTTTGGTTTTGGACACATGGGACATCTCTGTGCTCTGAATGACGCCCGACAGATTGAGCCTTCACACCTTTCAACCCAGCATTGCTCCTGGTCTCTGGCTCCACCTGAGCTGTCAGGTCCAAGAACCTGCCGGAATATGAAGGATTCCTGCCAGATGTTCATCATGTTGACTTCTATAAACCAAACAGGCCAGATCACCTGCATCAGGGCTTTCTTCTTCCAGAACTCCCTCCTCCACAGAGGAACTCCTTGGGTTCTCGTGTGTGTGTGTGTGGTGGTGGTGGTGGGGGGTGTCGGGGGTTCTCAAAAACTGTTACAAGTTACTGATCTCTGCTCCCCCCATCCCATGTGTCTGTGAGCAATAGCACCGCCATGGGAACCGTGGTCATTTCAGGCACAACGAGGAGAAAAGAACGCTCCGCATGGACTCTGAGAAGAGATGTGAAGTGAAGAGACGTGGTTCAGTACGAGGATGGGGGACCTGGAGACCTGGACTGATAAAGGTCTTACACCATAGAATGAGAGCATTTCATTCACCATTCATGATGGCAGGAATTCCATTAAACCAAACCTATCTGTCAGAGTTGGATAAAGCTACCTCATCAGTTTCTGACAGCTTGATCCTGGAAAACAAGAACGAAATCATTTCTAAATGACAATGATAGCAGTGAGCCTGACAGAACGGCAGGTCAGAGGACGACCTCTTTCTAGTAAAGTCCAACTCCAACTATTAATTTTTATCAGCGTTCCCAGTTTCAGCCTTTCTCATCAAGCCTTTGTTTACACTCTCTCTTGCTAGCTCACAGCCCCTCACAACCCCAACCTAACATTAGCATAGCAAAGAAACGGCAAGCGATATTAGAGCTGTCCAGTCATACAGTGCTCATTCAGATTCACCAGAAAACAAAAAAGTTCATGGATCTGTTTGTCAACAAGTGGATGCATCACAATGGGGCGGAGCAGGTAGACTTTGGCCCGTCCATTGCAGTAGCTGTGTCACAAACCTGAGCTTCGTCAAACTGTGGGTCTTTATCTTTCCTATTTGAATAATAAAATACTCTGAATTCGGCAATAACAGTAACAACAGCAGTAGCAATAACAGCAGCAATAACAGTAACAACAGCAGTAACAATAACAGCAGCAGTAACAATAACAGCAGCAGTAACATGAACAACAGCAGTAACAATAACAGCAGCAGTAACATGAACAACAGCAGTAACAATAACAGCAGCAGTAACAATAACAGCAGCAGTAACAATAACAGCAGCAGTAACAGCAGTAACAATAACAGCAGCAGTAACAGTAGTAACAATAACAGCAGCAGTAACAGCAGTAACAATAACAGCAGCAGTAACAGCAGTAACAATAACAGCAGCAGTAACAGTAGTAACAATAACAGCAGCAGTAACAGCAGTAACAATAACAGCAGCAGTAACAATAACAGCAGCAGTAACAATAACAGCAGCAGTAACAATAACAGCAGCAGTAACAGTAGTAACAATAACAGCAGCAGTAACAGTAGTAACAATAACAGCAGCAGTAACAGCAGTAACAATAACAGCAGCAGTAACAATAACAGCAGCAGTAACAATAACAGCAGCAGTAACAATAACAGCAGCAGTAACAGTAGTAACAATAACAGCAGCAGTAACAGCAGTAACAATAACAGCAGCAGTAACAGCAGTAACAATAACAGCAGCAGTAACAATAACAGCAGCAGTAACAATAACAGCAGCAGTAACAATAACAGCAGCAGTAACAGCAGTAACAATAACAGCAGCAGTAACAGCAGTAACAATAACAGCAGCAGTAACAGCAGTAACAATAACAGCAGCAGTAACAGCAGTAACAATAACAGCAGCAGTAACAATAACAGCAGCAGTAACATGAACAACAGCAGTAACAATAACAACAGCAGTAACAACAGGAGTACAGATTTGTGTTTTCGCAGAGGATTTGTGTGCAGACACAGTCAGGTTGCGATGTAGGGATTTTCTTTTCCTTTCCTTCTATTTCATTGCTGTCCATCAGAATTTGGTCTGGTTAATCCAGATTAATTTCAGCTAATGCTTCTTTTGTCAGAAGACACGTCACTGGTGGGTCCCCCCCCCGCAGTCTCAAACTAATCTATTACTGCTGGAAGCTGTGGCTGTGTGCCCGGAGTGCGTGCTAATGACCGCCATGTTTAAGTTAACAAAACAGCCCTGATAATTAGTGTTGCTTGAAGCTGCTGAAGCTTCCTGATTGAACAATAAGAATTGCAAGTCCTGCAACAGCAGCAGCTTCTGCTTTTACTGGCAGTGAGATGAACGTCTACATTACATTATGGGATGTTCTGTTTGAAACTCTGCAGGATGCAGACGTAAACAGAAGAATCACTGATCAGCTATAGACATCAAAAACCTGAGACCCCCATGTTAGCTTGTTACTTTTTTTGGTACGTTTGCTTCCGATAGTTCTGGTAAACGATATAATATCAGTTTGGCTGCATTACACGGGGAGGGGGGTAACATAAATATTCCTGTTTACTCAGAAAATGAAGAAACTCGGTTTCCTATTATCAGTGTGTGTTACTTTTTTACTGGTTTTAAAGACTGATTTTTTTCTTTGACTTGCATATTGAAGTCTGTAAAGCATCACTGCGCTTTATAAATGAAGTTTGATTTGCTGTTCTCATGTTGAAGCAAAGCTCTTCTTGAGCAATATTTTCAGAATCTCTTCCTGATTCTGGAGCTCAAACAGGTCACATGGTCTTGCTGCTTCAGGTGAGACCACAGTAAATATAAATACATAAAAGTAAGCTTCACATAACAGAGTTTACTTTCAATCGGTGGCTGTAAGCTGGTCAAAGGAGGACATCTCCACCACAGCTTCATGTGGATTATGTGTGATTCTGATCAAAGTCTTCTTCACTGAAACACGAAGAAAATCAAAACTTATTTGGGCCATTCTACCGAACTGGTTCAAATTCAGAGTTGAAACTTGATGTATACTTGCATGGTTCTTTTCTATCCTCCTTGAAGGCCCAAAGCGCTTTACAGTCCAATTCACACAATGATGGCGGCTCCACTGCCAAACACTGGCACCAACCTTCCACCAGAGGCAATGTGGGGTTCAGTTCTTGTCCAAGGACATATCTACGCATGTATTCCATTTCTTAAAAACTTTTACTATTTATATCATGAAAAATATCTGGGGTAAATATTTTCAGTAAGCGAACAGTTTTCTTTGATTTTGTTTTTTTCAAAATTTGTCTTTACTGCAATTCTTTTCCAAATGTCCTCACCAAGTCAAATTTGACTTCTGTTTAGTATGAAAAACAGAGTTTTTGATTTAATGATTAGTTTAATTTCCTATGGTTCAAGTTATTTATAAAAATTCTATAAGAGTTTCAAAGTTAAGTTGTAAGAAATACATTTTTTAAAATCAATTTTTCAATTTCTCTTTTGAGGATTTAATGACATATTTTCATATCACCTTTCTTTGTAAAATGTTTACCTCTGATCATAGTGGTCTTACACTTTTTTATACTTTGATGTTAAACCTATTTCTAAACAATCATAATTCACGGATTGATTTTGAAAGGGGTTCTGTTTCTCACAAAATAACTTGCGTTTTCATTGTTTCTGTAGAGATTATGACGTTGTGGTCGTGACAATAACTTATTTCACGTGTTTGTAGTTACAGGAATCAATTTAAAAAACAAAGTATTTGTAAAACGGAAAAATGAATCACAATTAAAGCTGTGAGCAGCGTTGGATGGCCCGTAGGCGCTACCAGTCGCCCTCGCTGCCCGGCTTTACGTCTCCACACTGCCCTAGCCTCACCACACCACTGCCGCCCTCACAGCCCACCATTGACCTTATCAAAAAAGCAGGCACAACGGACCCCTGACCCCCACCTTTCACTTTCTGTAAGGCTGTCTGAGCTGTATGGAAGAAATGGATGAAAAAAACAAGCAAGATGCTAACGCTTTTTTTGGTTTATTTTGCATATACTGAGGTTTTTTGGGCTGGTTTGGAGATTTTGATTTGAATTTGAAATTGGTTTATTTCAAGCAATCAGACAAGAACAATACATATGTAACACAATCAACAGAGGTTTACATCCATAAAAAACATGTCAAAACATCGGATTACTAAAGGGAGTGAGAGGAAGCAAACTTATATGATCCCACCCCGGCTGGACCATTACCACTTTTGTTCTGTGAGTTATCAATATCTGGTTCCTCACTTATGATCAAATATTTATACCATATCGGATCTGAAACGAGATATTTAAAATATATCTAAAAAATCTAATTTAATATATTCAACTTTGCTTTGAAAACACAAAAGGAAACACAAATAAGAAGAATGAGGAGAAATAATTCAATGTGGGGGCTCAGGACAGCCACCTCTCAGTACAAAGTCATACAAAAAAAACAGTTTATTTTCTGTATTTATTCAATGCTTTTTGAAATTATGTGAAATAAATAAAAATTAAGATAAGATGATTTAGTAAAGAATAATTGGTTTGATTTAGTAAAAATTGTTGATAAATTTATATTTTTTTCCGTGTGGGACTGCAATTTGAACCAATTCGGTAGAATGCCCCATATTTGCTTTTTTTCGGTTCGTTTTTTAACAGAATTCCAAGGAGACCAAAGAGGGACCTTGATTTAAAAGCTGCTTGGTTGGAGGCGGGGCTAAAGCACGGCTTTGTGTTTTCTCTGCTAATGCACTTATGCAACATGCAGTCTAACTTATCCTGCAGCTCATCCTTCCTGCTCGGCCTCAGAAACCTGCAGAAGGAGTCCTGCTTTTCACTGTGCAGCTCATGCAGGGGGGTGGGGGGGTGGTCCACTCTGACCCAAATGGAAAAGACAAAGCCGTCAGCTGCAGATTTAGAAAGTGATGAATGATTCAGAACTACACTGTAGGCGCAACTGAACAGAGCAGGCTGTTAGCTTTGGTAAAAAGCTGCATCAGGAAATCCTGCCATTTGGGGGGGGGGGGGGGGGGGGGGGGGGGGGGGGGTCCAGAATTACAGTCTTCTTTATTCTGCTTCATGTCATTGTGGATCATAAGTATTTCTGTCTGCCCCATAGTCACATGAGCAAAGATAACTTGGACAGAACCGGACTCAGTCTATTCTGAGATCCCCCCCCCGCATGTGAACCACATCTGCTCCATCTCAGTGACACGGATCTCTTAAAACCCCCTCCCTGCAATCAGTCAAGTGGATAGTTTATGAATGCTTCACAATAACCAGAGCTTCACTGATTCTTTCATCAGCTAATGATAAAAACCCACTGGGACAGCTGATCCAAACTCTCCAGCAAACGTGACGGCACAGACCGAATGTTAGACAGGGACAAAGCTGCCGTTTTTCTGAAGATCAGCAGAACTTTAGAAATCCGGATCATCTGCTGACAGAAGCAGGATTTCTGATCCGTGTTAGTTCACTTCTGCAGAAACATCATGTCAGCTTCACCTCGCAGAGTGAGCATGACCCTTATTGAGCTGTCAAACGATCGTGTTAATCACCATTCATTAATTACAGATTTTAGTGCATTATTAGTTTTTTTATTATTATTAAACGGGAATCTCTTGCTTTCTTGAAGTCAGTTCATGTTCAATTCAGTTCAGTTCAGTTTGATTTCTAAAGCCCAACATCACAGCCATAGCCATCTCATTGGGCTTTACACCAGTGTTTGCAAAGAACATAAAGTCAATCATAAAAATGTAAACAATAGCTGGTTATTAAACAGACTAAGCTGAACAAACATCTCTGACCTAACACCCTGCTTCTCGTGAGGAAAAACTCATAAAAAAACACATTTGGGAGACAAACTAATAAAGCTCAGGGCTGCCCCCCCCCCGATGGATAGGTGATGTGCTAAAACTATTAAAGAAGAAGTAGCTTAGCTAACTCTACAACGACATGTTGCCAGAGGCGAGGTCACAGCCAAAGACGGTCCACACAGACGGTCCACCTGGAATCAGGAATCTCTCCCAGGAATCCCCCGTAGGGGAGTGGGAAAGAGGGACAACATGTGAATTGTACTGCACCAAACAGAGGCATGATAAACTAAATAAAGTAAAGTATTGGTAAATGATAAAGAATAGAGGAAATAGTGGATAGAAAGTCTCAATTTTTGCATATCAATATTAATGTAATGTAACAGTCCATACAGGTTAGGCAGAGGAAATGAGTTGATCAGGCTCAGTTTATGAAACCGTCTCTCCTCTGCTTAGCTCCACACAAAAATCTGTAATGGATGTAATGAAAATGATAATTATTCCCCAAAACTTCGTTACAGTAGGTGAGGTGGGGCAGCAGTAAATTAAAAAATCTCTGATTGCTAACTAATCTGGAAATAATCCTGTCCAAAGAGGAATGTTTTAATCCTAACTTTGAATGTAGAAACTGTGTCAGCTTCTCTTACATGAGCTGGAAGTTTATTCCATAAAACAGGAGCTTGGTGGATAAAGGCTCTACCTCCAACTGTGCTTTTAGAGATTCTAGGAACCACAAGCAGTCCTGCATTTAGTGAGTGAAGTGTTCTGTTAGGTTGGTAAGGCTCTATGAGATCTTTCATATAATCATGACTGAAAGAACATTAGCCCGCTCATACCATGATCATTTACAAAATTAATATTGTGGCGCTAGGTGTCTGACAGGGTCACGTGAGGTGGAACTGTGGAGCAGGTGACTGCGCTGCGTCGGGCATTTAATGGCGACGCACACGCCTCGTTCAAAAAAGAAGCACCGGTGAGACACAAACTTTATTAGCGCATGTGTAAAGCGTGCCTGCCTACCTGTGTGCAACTGAATATCCATAGCTCTACTGTTGAAGAGGCAGCCGGTAAGAAGTGGCTTTTTTTTAAGTGTTAAAACGGCCGCGATCGCTTATTTTCTCGTTCACTTGACGTGTTGTGGGGATTAGATGAGCGCTTCGCGAACGTTCGTGCGTACTCCACGCACCTGTCGGAGTTTCATGTTTATGGGCTCAGGATGTTAAGCTCACGGGTGTACTTTGGAAACTCTCCTTTTAATAATTGTGTAAATATGTGGTGTGAAGGATGATTAAAAGGGTAGTTGCTCTTTGTTAAAAACATGATTTTAAAGGAAGAGAATTCACTGCAAAATAAAATTGTTAAAAATGATATACCAGTAATTAGAGCACTTTATAGTCCTTAAAGTTATTATTAATTAAAATGGTTTTATTGTGAACGTGGAACTTGAATTTGTTAATATTTATTGTTGTCATTATATGTGTTTTAAGGTTTTTACCTATTGACTGCTGATCGATTAAATAAAGATTTGGAAAATTATCTAAAGTGGCAGTCTGAGTAAATCGACCTTCAACCATGGATGTTCAGCCCTTTTCAAGTGTGGGAAAAGCACATTAAAAAATTAGGATACACTTGACAAATATTACATCAATTATTAGAACTTCTAACTCTCATATTTTTAAGTTTAAACAGTTTTTTACAAAAAAGTGAATTATTTATAACGTGGTGAGTTGTCATGGTAACAGTTCCAGCGCCCGCAGTGGCTGCTCTCGCTAAAGTTTGCCTCTTTCCACATGTTTTTGTCCAGATGATGAAACACAACCACTGCCACGTCCTCGTGTCTCATCTCTTCCTTCCTATAGTCTCCTCTCTTTCTCTTCTGCTTCATCTCAGTCTTCAAAATGATCAAATTCACCAACAGGTTAATGGAAGCTATAAAATCCCTCACGGAAAACTGTTCCCATTGTTTTTGGACGTTTTAAATAGAGTTCTGTAGATCTGATGTCTTTTTTGCTGCTTGAGATTGAAAAACAAAATCCCACTTGGTGGCGTAAAAGTAAAGCTGGAAGTCTGCTACAATAAAAAATGAGGCCACTTTTTTGTTGTATTTTTACTGCGGCAAAATCTCACAAATTTGAAAGAAAATACATACAAGTTAGGCTTTTCACAGCAGTTATTAGGTTAAAAATCCTTTTGACTAAAATCAATTACTTAGATTTATTAATTTGATTAATTGATTAATTAGGTCATGACTAATTAACTGCAAAAAAAATGCATGACAGCACTAGAAGCTCACTCACTCATATTTGAACATGAAGCCCAGATCATGATGTGTGAGGAAGAGGAGGACAGACAAACCCGATGCAGAGGAGACAGAGGTCATGTGAGGCACTCATCCATGCCAGCCTGTCCTCCAGTGGTCCCCTGTTCCCCATGCATGCTTTATTCAAAGTGCTGATTCATCAACCAAACCGCCATCACAGGTCCAAAGGTCCTACATTTCGGTAACAGACCGTCTCCTGCAGAGAACAACCCCCCATGATGAGGGAAAGTGCTGTTTCAGCCGAGGTGTTTGTGCTCAGCTGTGTCCCTCAGGGTTTGAACGTGTTCCCCACACAACCATGAGATCCTAACGCTGCATAGGAGGAGTCTCCTCCAGGATGGAACGGAGGTGTAAGACGACCGACTCAGGAGCAGACAGATGAATGGAGCGCACAAATGCTAATGCTGAAGGTCTCCCCAACCTGGTTCCAGTCCCACGAGGAGCACAAAGGAGAGAGTTGTGTCTCCTGCAAAACCTGAAGGATGACCGGAACAGTTTAGACAGAAGATGGAGGAAAAACACAAAGACAGACGCTGCTGTGAGTGCTGACAGGAACCTGCAGCAGGAGATCCATGCTTTTCTCTGCATGTTTCCATGTGAGGGTCACTGACCTGATGTTAAAAACAGGACTGACTGTCAAGCTGAGCCTCTACTTGTTATGAAGGGACGGTGAAGGGTCAGAAACGCCACACGTTTGAACATCAGTGTGGAGCAGAACTGCAGTTTCTAGGTTCCTTCAGCAGAAGAAGCTCTGCATGGTTGGACTCATGAAGTAAGAATGATTGATGCATCCGTTTTTGCTGTGGTGCAGAGGTCGACCACTGATTTGAAGATGACTGGTTTGTTTCCTGCCTTGCATGTCCTGGTTATAGGTTGGCACCAGTGTTCACCATCAGTGTGTGAGTGTGTTTCTGGAACTGTAACTCTGCTGTAAGTGTACGCCATTTGTCCTCCTCTGGATTGAGCGCCGGATGACGGGAAGCTGCCCCCCGTCAGAAGCCCCCCCATGCAGGTGCACCTCGTAATGAAATGCTGTGTTTGTGCAACACACAACTACACTTTGATAAAGACGACAAACTGCTGGAACATGAGCTCCTAGGCCTGTGCTCACTGAACAGAACAAATACGTGGTGTTTTCCACACGTCATTTCCACTGTGCTTGGAGCTGCAGAGGTCATTCATATGATGAGGTCACGGCGTCGCGTTCTTCTTTCCTTAACGTTTGGTTCCATCGTGTTTCTCCCTTTCAGTTTGAAGCAAGAACTTTATCTAGAAAAAAAGTTCTAAGGTGAAGGACGACAGGAGTGATGGTCTGCACACTTTTCAGGATCAGGAAGTTTCTGCATGTTTTCATGATTGTTTACATCAGGAGTCTTCAACCTGAAGACCTGACCATCCCAGAGCATTTTTACTGTGAGTTAAGCTTTCTGGTTCATGTGGGACGAATGTTCTGATTTCATGTTTTCTTCTCAGGCTTCTCGCTTTGCTCAGAAACGCACTGTGGGAATCAAACAGTTGAATCTTCTTTAGCTTCTTTTACAATCAGAGCTCCATTTCAATGTGTGGCATGGATGTACCGACGGCGGCAGAAATGAGAGGAGCTGCAGTGGTAGTTGTGGTGAGGTCTGTTCACTGTCGCTATGAGGGGGCGGTCCTTCCTGGGATAACGTGAATGTGTGACAGACGGATGCGGCGCAGCTACTGCGGAGCTTAGAGCAACGCAACCTTATGGCCCATAACCCACTTTTTACACCCAACCCCCACCATCACAAAGAGACACACACAAACAGAGACACACACAAACAGAGACACACACAAACAGAGACACACACAAACAGAGACACACACAAACAGAGACACACACAAACAGAGACACACACAAACAGAGACACACACACACAGAGACACACACACACACAGAGACACACACACACACAGAGACACACACACACAGAGAGACACACACAGAGAGACACACACACAGAGAGACACACACACAGAGAGACACACACACACAGAGAGACACACACACACAGAGAGACACACACACACAGAGAGACACACACACACAGAGACACACACACACAGAGACACACACACACAGAGACACACACACACAGAGACACACACACACAGAGACACACACAAACAGAGACACACACAAACAGAGACACACAAACAGAGACACACAAACAGAGACACACGCAAAGAGACACACGCAAAGAGACACACGCAAAGAGACACACGCAAAGAGACACACGCAAAGAGACACACGCAAAGAGACACAAAAACAAAGACACACACAAAGAGAAACACAGAAACAGAGACACACAAAGAAACACACAAACAGAGACACACAAACAGAGACACACAAACAGAGACACACAAACAGAGACACACAAACAGAGACACACAAACAGAGACACACAAAGAGACACACAAACAGAGACACACAAACAGAGACACACAAACAGAGACACACAAACAGAGACACACAAACAGAGACACACAAACAGAGACACAAACAAAGAGACACACAAACAGAGAGACACAAACAAAGAGACACACAAAGAGACACACAAACAAAGAGACACACAAAGAGACACACAAACAAAGAGACACACAAACAAAGAGACACACGCAAAGAGACACACAGACAGAGACACACGCAAAGAGACACACGCAAAGAGACACACAGACAGAGACACACGCAAAGAGACACACAGACAGAGACACACGCAAAGAGACACACAGACAGAGACACACGCAAAGAGACACACAGAGACACACCCAAACACACGCAGACAGAGACACACCCAAACACACGCAGACAGAGACACACAAACAGAGACATACACAAAGAGACATACACAAACAGAGACACACAAACAGAGACACACACAAACAGAGACACACGCAAACAGAGACACACGCAAACAGAGACACACGCAAAGAGACACACACAAACACACGCAGACAGAGACACACACAAACACACGCAGACAGAGACACACAAACAGAGACACACACAAACACACGCAGACAGAGACACACAAACAGAGACACACACAAACACACGCAGACAGAGACACACAAACAGAGACACACACAAACACACGCAGACAGAGACACACAAACAGAGACACACAAACAGAGACACACAAACAGAGACACACAAACAGAGACACACGCAAAGAGACACATAAACAGAGACATGATGAACTAAATACAATATAGTATATGTAAATGATAAAGAATAGAATATATTAGTAATCTAATCTAAACCCACATAAACTCACTAAGCAGAGGGAATAGGCCACCATGGCCCGGTTTATCAAACCATCTTCCCTTTGCTTAGCTCAGCGCAGAAGTATGTATAATAGATGTAATGAAAAGGATAATTATTCCCCAAAACCTCATTACAGTGTGTGAGGTAGGACAGCAGTAAGTTAGATATTCTCTGATTAATAGCTAGTCTGATAATAAGCCTGTCCAAAGAGCAATGTTTTAATCCTACCTTCCTAAAGTAGAAACTGTGTTGGCCTCTCTTATGTGAGCTGGGAGTTTATTCCATAAGACAAGTCATTAGTGCAGTTTCAGTGCTGTGGTGAGGTCTGAACCCTGACTGGAAATCTTCAAAGAGGCTATTGTCCTGTAGGTGGCAGTATAGCTGTTTAACTACAACTCTTTCTAATATCTTTGAGATAAAGGGGAGATTTGATATTGGTCTTTAGTTGGCCAGAATGCCAGGATCTAAACTGGGCTTTTTCAGAAGAGGTTTAACAACTGCATATTTTAAAGACTGTGGCACATAACCTGTTTCTATGGAAGTATTTATAATAGTTAAAACTGATTCATTAATTAAGGGGAAGGTTTCTTTAAAAAGCTTAGTGGGGATTGGGTCTAAAAGACAAGTTGAGCTTTGGGAGGAAGTAATAAGTGATGTTAATTCTGCTAGATCTCCAGCAGTGAATCAGTCTAATGTTACAGAGGTTTCTATAGATGCCTTTGTTTCTACTGTTTTAGCCTGATCTGGGCTGATAGTAGGGATAACTTTGTTCAGCTTTTGTCTAATATAAGGATTTTACAATCGAAGAATGAAAGAAATTCCTCAGAGCTGAGAGTAGCAGGAATATGTGGTTCCACTGAGCTGTGACTGCTGGTCAGTCTGGCTGTGGTACGAAAAAGAAATCTCAGATTATGTCCATTCTGTGATATTAAAGTAGCATAGTATTGGGTTCTGACTTTATGCAGAGATTTTTTATAACTTAAAAGGCTATATTTCCAGCTATCCAGAGACTACTCTGAGCCGGAGCGGTGCCATTCTCTTTCTAATTTACGTGTTGCTTGTTTAAGGGAAAGTGTTTCTGCATTAAACCAGCATTATTCAAAGTGCTAGTAGCTTTTACTTTAGGTTTCTGTGTTTCACCCCTTTCCCTCACCTTTCAGTACATAAACTAAAGTTAGGAGCTGCTGGACTACCTCTGTATGGGATTTGCACCAGCGCTAAAGGGAGCTCGGAGGAGAGTTGGAAACTGCTGCTCTGGGCCCGGGTTCTGTCTCTGGGTTGTCAGGTTGCACGGCTAATGCTAGTAGAAATGTTCCTGGAAAGAAGAGAGGCGCCGTCAAAAGTGGGATGGATGCCATCTCTCCGCATGAGACCGTGCTTTCCCTAAAACGCGCTCCAATTGTCAACAAAGCCAACGCTGCTTTCTGGGCACCATCTGGTTAACCAGCGGTTAAATGATGAAAAGCGGCTGTACATTTCATCACTGACTGGGTTCTGTAAGGCACCAGAGAAAATTAGTGTCCGACATCGACTTAGCAGGTTTACACACCAATTCTATGTTTAATTTGAGGACCTCTGATTGTCTCCCTGGGCGTCGTTACCGCCTGCGTGAATCACAGCTCGTTGGAACCTGGACTTACTCTGGGCTAACATCCTAAGATTTCCTTTGATGTCGCCAACTGTGGCCCCCAGAGGAACACGAAGACTCAGACAGGCAGCAGTGCGGGGGCCAGACCTGAGGACCCACACTGGATTAAGCAAAGCCAGGTTTCCTGTGTGACAGTCCTATACCCAGCCCTCTGAGCCATCCTACAACACATGTGTAAAGGTTCATGAATGTTGCAAAAGGAACAACTGGTGTTAACGTTCTTTTCAGGATCTTTGGAAAGTCAAATATTTAACCCACTACTATTGTATAATATTTTAGAAGAAGTTTCTCTGACGTTTTTGGTCAAGGTAGATCTGTAAGGTAACCATACTTGATCCCATGGAACGTAAATGATCCACGGATTGTATCATTCCAATATAAGACAACATGGGGGGAAGAGGCAGCTGTTCGTTAGAAAGCCCTTGAATAGGTGTGTAACGTGATTGATTAAGAGAAAAGCAGATTGTACCAGCAT
This sequence comes from Oryzias celebensis, assembly GCA_014656515.1. Lineage (NCBI taxonomy): Eukaryota > Metazoa > Chordata > Actinopteri > Beloniformes > Adrianichthyidae > Oryzias > Oryzias celebensis. Next base: position 442,933 of record BNCR01000005.1, read on the forward strand.
GGGTCTGTTTGGGGTCCAAAAACGTCAGTGAACTAGCAGAAATGAGTCCTGTGAAGAACAGAAGGAACTGCCTTCATCACAGCAAAGAACTGTGCACAGGAACAGCGCCAGAGAACCACGATCTTCATGTTCTCCTCTTAGTATCGGCATGAATCCGTTTTTGCAGAGAAAACTGCAGCACTGATAATAAAACACTGGTCAGCTGTTACACATAAAAACCAAACAATACTCAGTTTTTTACTTCAATATGTTGGAACACAGAATATCTCACTCCATCAGGCTCCTGACTACAGTACCCATAATGCCCCAACAGTCCATCAGGCAGTGCAGCTTTGTAGTTTACTAAAGTCGCACTAAAACACTTGGACAGCTTTCTGAACAGCGTGTTCCATGGAAAACTGGTTCCAGATCAGTAGGAAGGTGTCAAGGTTTGTCGGGCGGACACAAATGCAGACAGGGATCGGAAATGCAAAAATCTCGTATTTATTGCAAACAAGAAATTCTCAATAAACACGAGAAGCAACAAAACGATCCGACAACTAGTGCAGGGGAGACGAAGACTATAACAAGGAGGAAGGGATGAGGTAAGTGGAAACAGGTGTGACTATCAAGAGGGAATACACACACACTGGGGAGAGAACACAGGAAGTACGACCCATAACAAAATAAAACCGGAAGTGGAGACCAAAACACAACTCAAACTAAAGCGGGGTAAAAACCCCACAGTACTCCCCCCTCAAGGTGCGCCGCCTGGCGCAGAGGGAAGCCCCCCCCGGTGCCGGCGATTGAAGTCCCGGATGAGCTCAGGGTCCAGAATCCGTGATGCAGGCTCCCAGGATCTCTCCTCAGGCCCGTACCCCTGCCAGTCCACCAGATACTGGAGGCCACGTCCCCGCCGCCGAACGTCCAGCAGGCGACGGACAGTGTAGGCCGGTTGGCCATCAATGATGCGGGGAGGGGGTGGCGGAGAGGAAGACCGCTGCAGGGGACTGGTAACATGCGGCTTCAGCTGAGAGACATGGAAGACCGGATGGATGCGCAAGGACCTGGGTAAGCGCAGCCTGACCGCCACAGGGTTGATGACCTTCAGGATTTCGAACGGACCGATGTACTTGGGGGACAGCTTCTTGGATTCCGTCCGAAGCTTGATGTGTGAAGTGGACAGCATGACGTACTGGCCTGGTAGGTAGGCAGGTGCTGGAGTGCGTCGACGATCTGCCAGCCTCTTGTTGGTAGCCCCTGAACGCAACAGGGCCGCCCGAGCCTCCCGCCAGACACGCCGACAGCGACGATACAGGTGCTGAACCGACGGAACGGCCACCTCCGTCTCCTGCTCGGGAAACAGGGGGGCTGGTACCCCAGAGAGCACTCAAACGGGGACATACCAGAGGCAGATGAGGTGAGGGAGTTGTGAGCATACTCCACCCATGGCAACAAGGAACTCCAGGAGGTCTGGCTCCGTGAACAGACGCACCGTAGAGCGGCCTCCAAGTCCTGGTTAGTCCGCTCTGCCTGGCCGTTGGTCTGTGGATGGAAACCAGAAGACAGGCTGGCAGTAGTCCCGAAAGCACCACAGAACGCCTTCCAGACCTGTGAGATGAATTGTGGGCCACGATCCGACACCATGTCTGTGGGAATTCCATGCAGCCTGAAGACATGTTTTATGACCAGTCTTGCAGTCTCTGCAGCAGAGGGGAGTTTGGTCAGAGCCACAAAATGAGCGGCCTTAGAAAACCGGTCCACAATAGTCAGAATAACGGTCCTCCCGGCAGAAGGAGGCAGGCCAGTCACAAAATCCAGGGCAATGTGTGACCAAGGCCGACCCGGGATGGACAGTGGGTGCAATAGTCCAGCAGGTGGTTGTGTACTGGCCTTATTCTGAGCACAAACCAGACAACCTGAAACATAATCCCGGACGTCCTTGGTCATACTAGGCCACCAGAAGCGGCGACGCAGGAAGGAGTCAGTCCTGCGGATTCCTGGGTGGCAGGTGAGTCGCGTGGCATGAGCCCACTGGAGGACCTGGGACCTGAGAGAGTCTGGAACGAACAGTTTGTTAGCAGGACCTCCACCCGGGTCGGGCTCCTGAACCTGGGCCGCCCTAATGTCTCTCTCCAGCTGCCAGGAGAGGGCGCCCAGCACACGGGGGGAGGAAGTACTGTGGCTGGTTGACAGTCATGGACAGCCGAGTCCTGTTGTCGGGAGAGGGCATCCGGCTTAACATTCTTGGATCCCGGTCGATAGGAGACCACAAAATCAAAACGGTTAAAGAATAGAGACCACCGTGCCTGCCTGGAGTTCAACCGTTTGGCAGTTCGTAGATAGGACAGATTCTTGTGATCTGTCCAAACCAAGAACGGCATAGCTGACCCCTCCAACCAGTGTCTCCACTCTTCAAGGGCTAGCTTGATCGCTAGCAATTCTTTATCACCCACATCGTAATTGTGCTCCGCCGGGGAAAGCCGGCGGGAGAAAAAAACGCAAGGGCGCAACCTACTGTCCGATTCCCCCCGCTGAGACAATACTGCACCCACCCCGGTATCTGAGGCGTCCACCTCGACAATAAATTGTCTGGAAGGGTCAGGTTGTGCCAGAACAGGTGCAGACGTAAACAGATGCTTTAATCGGCTAAAAGCGGCCTCCGCCGCCTCCGTCCAGGCGAACGGAGCGGAGGTAGAGGTGAGAGCCGTGAGAGGCGCAGCCACCGAGCTGTAGCCACGGATGAAACGGCGGAGGAAGTTGGCAAACCCCAGAAACCGTTGTAATTGTTTCCTGTTGGTAGGGGTAGGCCATTCCACCACCGCTCTCACCTTAGCGGGATCGGGTCTCACCTCACCCTCTGCTACAACAAAACCCAAAAACGAAACAGACGGAGAATGGAACTCACACTTCTCCGCCTTAACAAACAGTTTGTTCTCCAGTAGCCGCTGGAGCACCAGACGAACATGCCGCCGATGTTCACTGGCGTCCCTGGAAAAAACCAAAATGTCGTCTAAATAAACAAAAACAAAACGATGAAGGAAGTCCCGTAACACATCATTTATCATAGCCTGGAACACAGCAGGGGCATTACAGAGACCAAAAGGCATCACCAGATACTCAAAATGTCCCAGGGGAGTGGTGAAGGCGGTCTTCCATTCATCACCGGCTCTGATGCGCACGAGGTGGTAAGCGTTGCGAAGGTCCAGTTTGGTGTAGATCCTGGCCTCCTGCAACGCTTCAAAAGCTGAGTTCATCAAAGGCAGGGGGTAACTGTTCTTAACAGTGATTTCATTCAGGCCCCGATAATCAATACATGGTCGGAGAGACCCGTCCTTCTTACCGACGAAAAAGAAACCTGACCCCACTGGTGATGATGACGGCCTGATGATACCAGAATTCAGAGACTCAGCAATATATCGCTCCATTACCTCCCTCTCGGGTTTAGACAGGCCATATAACCTGCTCTTGGGCAAGGTAGCGCCAGGTTGGAGATCGATAGCGCAGTCATAAGGTCTGTGAGGGGGTAAGGAGAGGGCTCGTGACTTTGAGAATACCTCAGCAAGGTCGTGGTACTCCGGCGGTACCCCGGGTAGGTCAGGTGAGGGCGGCCGCCCTACCGGGACAGCGGGGTCTTCCCCAGGAGGCCGAGCTGAGCGTAAACAAGTGGTGTGACATTTATCACTCCAGCCAGAAACCCGACTGGAGGGCCAGTCGATGACTGGGTTATGAGCCATAAGCCAGGGAAACCCCAGGACCAGTGGGTTCTGGGCGGAGGAAAAAACGAAAAAACGGGTCTCCTCATGGTGATTGCCAGAAATAATAAGGTGAATGGGTTCGGTTATGTAAGAAATGGTAGCCACCTCTTGGCCATTTAGGGAGACCACTTGTAACGGACGGGGCAGTAGTTCACATTTAAGACCGACCTGTCTCGCTAGCTCGGCATCCATAAGGTTCTGCTCTGCTCCAGAGTCTACTAAAGCCTTAACCGGAAAACCCTTCCCATGAAACATGACCCGAACTCGAAATAGGCAGGCAGCAGGTTTAGCATTAGTGAGCGTCTTATCACCGCTCGTCAGCGCGCCCACTCTTACTGACGAGCAGAGAAGTTTTGGGCACTCCTTGCAGAAATGACCCCGCCTACCACAGTAAAGGCACTCACCTGCCGCCATCCGTCGCCGTCTCTCGGAAGCAGATAGTTTGCCCCGACCGAGCTGCATGGGTTCATCTTGAGCTAACAACGGGGATTCTGCGGGAGAAACAACACGAACAGGTGAATTTGTGGACCGACGATGAGGGCGGGGTACTACCCTGCCATGCTCCCCCTTAAGGTCCTGCAACCGGTTATCAACACGGATAACCAGAGCGATGAGGGGGTCCAAAGTTAATGGTAGTTCGAGTGCGATCAGTCTGTCCTTTAATTCCTCGGACAGCCCCTCCACGAAAGCGTCCATGAGCGCAGTAGTGTCCCAACCACTAGTGGAGGCCAAAGTCCGGAACTCTATGGCGTAGTCGGCTGCCCGTCGGTCGCGCTGCCTCAACTTCAAAAGCGCGCGAGCTGCCTCCCGGCCTGGCTTGGTGTGATGGAATATCTGCTGGAAAGCCTCCAAGAAGGCCGAGAGGGATGTGCAGGTTGAGGCTCCACGCTGCCACTCGGCGGTAGCCCACGCTCCGGCTCTGCCGGTGAGGTGAGAAATAATGAAGGCCACCTTGGCTTGGTCTGTAGGATAGTGGGGAGCCTGCAACTGGAAGTGAAGCTCACACTGGGTAATGAAAGCCCGGCAGTCCCCGGAGTCTCCGGAAAACCTTTCTGGACGGGCCAGCTGTGCAGTCGGAGCGACAGGAACTCCATCCAGGATCCCCTGGACCAGCGTGGAAGACGATGGGCGTGGCGAAGGAACAGACGGTGGATGTTGGACCCGCTCTGCCAGTTGCTCAAAACGCTCTCCCAACGCGGCAAGTTGTCGCTCGTGACGGCTGGACATCTCCAGTAACCCTTGGCGAAGACAAGACGTCAGCTTCTCCCGCTGACGGAGTAGTGCCCGTAACGTCTCCGTGTCTGCTGTGTCCATGTTAATGGTCGGATCGTAATGTCAAGGTTTGTCGGGCGGACACAAATGCAGACAGGGATCGGAAATGCAAAAATCTCGTATTTATTGCAAACAAGAAATTCTCAATAAACACGAGAAGCAACAAAACGATCCGACAACTAGTGCAGGGGAGACGAAGACTATAACAAGGAGGAAGGGATGAGGTAAGTGGAAACAGGTGTGACTATCAAGAGGGAATACACACACACTGGGGAGAGAACACAGGAAGTACGACCCATAACAAAATAAAACCGGAAGTGGAGACCAAAACACAACTCAAACTAAAGCGGGGTAAAAACCCCACAGAAGGAGCTCTGGAGTATAAGAAGCAGTGCTGACATCTGAGCTAAGGAAAGGATTTGGATGGGCTGAAAAATGCAGAAAGGGTTCTTGTCGCAGAACGTCTGCTGAGGCCTCACTGCCAACAAATGCGGCTGCTTTTTAAACTGGAAACGATTTTGAGGGAAAGAATTTTCTCTCAATTTGGTTTGTCTTATATTTTATGTCATTCTTAAATTGCAGTTTAAAATCTTTTTTTATTTTTCATGTATTGCATCATATTTTTCATCATCTGGTGTTTCTGCTGCCCCCTCCCATCAGAAACCGTTCACTCCTCCATGGCTGTGACAGTTCAGGCTTTTCTCTTCATCTCTCGGGCTTTAATTAGCTCAGTTACTTCAGCAGATATGTACATCTTTTCCATCCACCTCCAAAGCTCCTCTTCCTCCTCTCCATCACTGCCGCTCATGACTCTGCAGTGTCTGTTTTCATGCCTGACAGCAGTTTATTTCTGCATCCTGAGCACGGGGAGCAGACCCTCATCACGCTATGACCTTGCATGAAGAAAGCAGAAGAGAAACTTCTGCTCTTGAGGTTGTTTTTGAGTCAAATGATTAGAATCCGTTTTGATTCTCTCAGTTTTTCTCTATTGTAGAACCTTTATTCTGCGGTACTCTGCTTTCATTAAACACGGAATGGGACTTTTAGAATGAGTTTGTGTTCAGGGTTCTTCCTTCTTTTCAGTCTTTTCCTGACGCTGCTTCGTGTGGTTCTTCTGACATTCTTGATTGGGTTTTATTTGTTCTCACGTCCTCGCCGTGGTTCTCCTTCGGTCCTTCTCCTTCTCTTTGCTCGTTCTGTAGTCCTGAACTCCTGTTGATTGTGTGCTGCCTGCAGGGTTTTAGTGGCTCATCACTTTGGTCCGCATGAATACTTCTGTTCTTCTTCTTCACTGTGTGTTCTTATTTTTAACTTCAGTATTTTCCACTTTTCTGTCTCATCCCTCCATCCCGGACATGTACCTCCAGTCCTCCATGTCTGGCTCCTCCTTCACATGTTTCCAAATTCAAAGTCCAGATGATGGATTTTAGTTTGAAAATCAAAATTGAAGAATTGGAGGCCGTGGTGCAGTGGTAGTGCAGTCGTCTCAGAAGACTAAAGGTTCAATTCCTGCCTTGCCTGCCCATGTGCCCGAGTGTCCTTGGGCCAGACACTGCACCCCACATTACCTCTGGTGGCTAAAGGTCGGCGCCAGCGGAGCCGCCATCAGAGCGTGAATGTGTGAGTGGGACTGTGGCTGTAAACGCTTTAACACGTATACGCCATTTGCCAATAAGAACAACTGTCTTTTTTTAGATTCAGATTCTTCTCTGCTTGTATTTTTGGCTGTTGGTGATTTTTTTCTGAAACTTTCATGGCTTAAGTCAGTCCTTCAATATGTGTGACAGCATTCCTGTTAACGTTATTAACCGTCAAACATAAGACGGTACAGCCAGAAAAAAGATTGGTCCAATCAAAATAAAGCAGCATTTCTGCAGGAGCCATTGCAATAATTAACCTGTGCTTCAGTTCCTCCTTGAACAAGGCTTAGCCCCGCCCACATGCCGATTATACTAACATCTTTTTTTTAACAAATTTTATACTTCCCTCTTTGCAGACAGGACATTTTTAAGAATTTAAACTGGATTTCAACTTCTGAAGTAAATAAATCAGCTTAAAACCATTTTGTGTGGGAAAAATGCCAGAGAACTTTGACATGTGATGTCACTTCCTGTTTTTGGTTTGTGTGAGTATGTGTGCGGTGCACGGGCTTGATTGTTTGTAGTGGGCAGAGCCTGATGGTCAAACCCGAGTGTGAACCCACACATGCAAACAGTATAGTGAAATGTGAGCCATGTGTTTGTGTTCACAATCTGTAGGTTTGTGTTTGCTGTTCTGTAACTATAAAACAGGAGAAAAAGCCACTCAGACAGTAATCGACAGCGGGACTTCTCTCCTGGGGGGTTTTAAGGCCCTGCTGCATTCGTCTCTTATGTAAACTCACAGATCCGGCTTTGATCGACGTTGTTTTGTATTTCTGGAAAAACATCCCTTGGGGTTGTTGTGCATCGGTACCGTAAAAACAGCGTTACTTCAGACATTCATCGAGAAATGCCAGAAGAAGAAAAAAAGAGGGATGCGAGGACAGGCGATGGATCCTAACTCTGAGGATGCTCCTCGCACTTCTGTCAGAAGATCTCTGATCTTCAAACTTCTGACGGAGACAGGTGTGTGGGTCCCTTTGGTTCTGGTTCTGGTTCTGGTCATGGCTTGATGCACGAGCCTGGTCTGTTCATTCTGGGACCCTGCCTCTCAGTGTCTGAGGTTGGAGGGGTTTTGCACATAGAGCCTGGGAATGGACTTAAAAACGTGAGAGTTTTGAACGTGGAGGTCTAAAACGTGTATTTACATTGACCTTTCATTGGAAATGGTCGTTTCCAAACCTGCTGTGTATGTGGCATCAGAGAAGTCAGCTTGGTGTTATGGGAAAGCTGTCTTTGTCCTTAAAGCAGACTGAGAGGACCTTCAGATGAGGCATCATTAAACCCAGAGACACTGCTGCTGCTGAGACTCCGAGTCCTCGTTCGTCATGCAGAGCAGACCTCTGTGAAACTCCAGAGAACGAAGGAGAACTTCCGTCTGTTTCCTGATGTCAGATCTTTCAGGCTCTGCTCACACCAGCTTCTCTGAGTCTTCTGGAATCGAGAGTTTGGGTTTCATGGCTGCTGTGATCGCAGCAGAGGAAGTCCAGAGGGCTCCAGTGGAGTTGAAGGACAGAAACAGATGTCTTTTCAGGCGTCATTTGTCTCAGCATCTCTGGACAGAATATGCAGGAATGAAGAACTGAGTTCAGACGGAGTTTGGTCTGAAACTTCACCAGATGTTTTCATCAGTGAGCAGAACCAAACCTCAAATGTTTTTCTGTCCTGGGGAGGATTTTGTGCAGGTTTCTTGAGGATGTTGGTGTCTGATCCCGATGAACGGTTCTGAGGTTCTGCTGTTCTGCAGATGTGACGAACAGATGAAAACAGCATCACTGTTCTGAAGAAAAACCAAAGAAACGAGGTGAAAGTTCATCTCTGGAGCATTAGCATCAACAAAAGCGTGCACCGCACAAGCGCACCGAAGGAAGGAGCAGGGCAGGGGAAGACTCCGAAAATAAATGTTTTCATTCGAGAGGATTCCTTTGTTTACTACATCCTTACATTCTGTTTTCCGTCCTCAATCATTTCTACTTGGTGATGCAAAGTCTTTGAGTTTGTTGGTGTAAATCCTGTTATCAAACCAAATCCTAGTTCCAGACGCTGTTGTTTCGCATGTTTTCTTTCACTCACATTAACATAGTTAAACACTGTTTTCTTTATTTAATCTGTTAGTTGATAGACTTGTTAGAAACTCATTGTTTCTATTTCATGACAATGTGACGACTTGGGAGTAAGAACGAGTTTGCATATGAGGACATCCGTCTGCATCCACGCGCAGCTTCTTCCAAAGGAACGCAGCAAAAGCTGCAAACATGCAGCTTTGTGTGTGTCTGTGTGTGTTTCTCTGTTTGTTTGTGTGTCTGTCTCTTTGTGTGTGTGTGTGTTTCTCTGTTTGTTTGTGTGTCTGTGTATGTGTGTGTGTCTGTGTGTGTGTCTGTGTGTGTCTCTGTGTGTGTCTGTGTGTGTGTCACTGTGTGTGTGTCTGTGTGTGTGTCACTGTGTGTGTCTCTGTGTGTTTCTCTGTTTGTTTGTGTGTCTGTCTCTTTGTGTGTCTGTGTATGTGTGTGTGTCTGTGTGTGTCTGTGTGTGTGTCTGTGTGTGTCTCTGTGTGTGTCTGTGTGTGTGTCTCTGTGTGTGTCTGTGTGTGTGTCACTGTGTGTGTCTCTGTGTGTGTGTCTCTGTGTGTGTGTCACTGTGTGTGTCTCTCTGTGTGTGTCTCTGTGTGTGTCACTGTGTGTGTCTCTGTGTGTGTCTCTGTGTGTGTCTGTGTGTGTGTCACTGTGTGTGTCACTGTGTGTGTCTCTCTGTGTGTGTCTGTGTGTGTGTCACTGTGTGTGTCTCTGTGTGTGTCTCTGTGTGTGTCTGTGTGTGTGTCACTGTGTGTGTCTCTGTGTGTGTCTGTGTGTGTGTCACTGTGTGTGTGTCTGTGTGTGTCTGTGTGTGTGTCACTGTGTGTGTGTCTGTGTGTGTCTGTGTGTGTGTCACTGTGTGTGTCTCTGTGTGTGTCTCTGTGTGTGTCTCTGTGTGTGTCTGTGTGTGTGTCACTGTGTGTGTGTCACTGTGTGTGTGTCTGTGTGTGTGTCACTGTGTGTGTCTCTGTGTGTTTCTCTGTTTGTTTGTGTGTCTGTCTCTTTGTGTGTGTGTGTGTGTGTGTGTTTCTCTGTTTGTTTGTGTGTCTGTGTATGTGTGTGTCTCTGTGTGTGTCTCTGTGTGTGTGTCTGTGTGTGTCTCTGTGTGTGTCTGTGTGTGTGTCACTGTGTGTGTCTCTGTGTGTGTGTCACTGTGTGTGTCTCTCTGTGTGTGTCACTGTGTGTGTCTCTCTGTGTGTGTCTGTGTGTGTGTCACTGTGTGTGTCTCTCTCTCTCTGCATTTGCTTGAGAGTGGACAGGTTAGGCTCCAGCAGCGCTGTAAGGGTAAAACGGGTTCAGAAAATGGATGCATGGGTTCTGTTTGGGTCGAGGAGAGACCGGAATCAAACTTTCCAGGATTTGGTTCTGAAAGCGACCCAGACCAGAGAAGTTCTGCTCTGAGCTGCAGGTTCTTCGGCTCTTTCATTGTCAAATATCGTTCGGATGAGGAACAGCGTTTTTGCCGCTCAACCGGTTCTTGGCTCTGGAATAGCTGCACCCCCCACCCACACTCCAGTGAAGAGGGCGGTGTGGGGTCTTTTTGGAGGGCAGAGAGCAGATGCATGTTTCTTCTTCATTCAGCCCCCCCTGACGTTGATGGTGTTGGTGAGGTTGTCTGTCATCACGGCTGCTCCTTTAGTCGATGATACAGGTCGCCGCGTGGCGTTCTGCACGTCACATGTGACAGCAGTTTAAAGTGAGGGTCAAACTTGAGTTTAAAGCATCATCAGTTTGAGATGATCTGGTGTTGCTTCTGCTGTGAAGCATCAGATGCACTGACCTGGATCCTGAGCTTCTCTCGTCTCCGTCTCTCCTCAGTTATCTGCAGCTTCAGAGGCTCGCTGACGCGGGGGTTGGCTCTGGAGGTCGGAGAGACGGTCCAGATTCTGGAAAAATGTGAAGGTAAGAGTTGATGAGCAGCACAGAACTTCAGAGAGCAGCTGATTGGACGACTGATGCTGCAGCCTTTAGCTCTGAGCTTTGTAAGAACAGCACAAGAACTTCTCAGAACTTCTGACCTTCAACCACAAATAAGTAAAATGTGCTCCAAACACCAGCAGGAAGTCCGAATCTTGTTCTTTCTAAGTGTTGAGACAGATCACCAAAGTCATGACCTTTGACACCTAAAGATCTTCACCTTAACCTCTTAATTCAGAGCTCATTCTAGCAGAAAGGACTCCTCGCCAGATCTGCAGTTATGATGCCAATAACCCCCACCCCATGCAAATTTCATCCGGCTCCTCCAGCTTGTTGTTGATGCTGAAAGAAGGACACAGACCTTTGAGGGCATGAAGAGAACTGCAGGCAGCACTACAGAAGAAGCCATCCCATCATAATCTGCAGAGGAGAGCAGATCAGTCAAAACTAACAAACGCACTGATGTGTGTTTAAATAGTGAGAAACAAGAAAACACAACATTTAGAAACGATGACTAACAAGAACACAAAGCAAATCAGAAGTTCTGGAGGTCAAAGGTGAAAATCCAGTCTGGAAGTCCATGAAATGGCAGGATGAAGATGATGGGAGCTTCATCATCACATTCCAACAACCTTAACAAAGGAGCATGACGGGTGTGTGTGTGCGTGTGCGTGTGTGCGTGTGTGCGTGTGTGCGTGTGTGTGTGCGTGTGTGTGCAGACCAGCCTGTCTGGCACCAACCACGCCACGTTCAAAGTCACTCCAATCCTCTAACCCGGTTCTGATGCTCAGTTTGAACTGCAGCAGATCATCTGCAGGCACTGAGCTGCTGCGATGTGATTGGCTGATTAGAGATGTTGGGTAACGAGCAGTTGGACAGGTGTGCCTAATAAAATGCTGTGCTGAGTCATGACGGCAGTCCTCTCTTTCAGGTTGGTACAGAGGATTCTCAGTGAGGAGGCCCAACGTCAAGGTAAGACAGACCTGAGGCGGCGAGCCCGTTTCCCGTCAGCCTCTTTCTCGTTCTCGCGTTTCAAGTGTTGTTTGCAGGAATCACACAGAACCATGACGGTCAGGGTTTCCTGCAGACCTTCCGCAGCAGCAGGAGCGCTCTCTCAGCATTGTCCCTGTTTTGCTCAATGACTGTGAAAAGATGGCGGGAATATGTGGTCATGTGACCTGATTGTCAGCTCTCTGGTGTCACTGTCCAAAGGATTGGTAAAAATCCTCATTTAGCTTTCAGAGTCCAGGAAGCCTTCAGCCTTTATGGTTCAACCAGTAGAAAAAGTCTGAATTTTGGTTGGTTTCAGAAGAACTGTGCTCACTTTTATGGTTGTAAAGATGACTAAACGCAAGTGAAAGTCATGAAGCATTTTGATCGAACCGTTTTTCTTCGACAAATGCGGCTTTGAAAGATACTTCTGGAAATCAAAGTCATATTGATCAAAAAAGGGGATAAAAACCCTCATCAGGAGCTCGGTCAAATAGTTGCTGTAGATTTTACAGTAACTTACTGGCGGTTCATTACTGTAAGTTACAGTTATTGTAAGTTCTGTGAATGAACGACAGTAGCATTTCTGTGTACGGGATCTCAGTACTACGCTGTACTACAGTAAAATGAAATCCAGTATTTCCTGGCATCCAGCTGCCTGCAGTTCCCATAAATGTTCCCACAGTAAATGCACTGTGCTTCCTTTTACTACAATGTTACCACATTTTCATTTCCAGCTTCTTTACTGTAAAAACAGTGAGGTAAATAAAAGGTTTGACAACTTCTCTAGCTGTTGAGTGAAGGCCATTTCTTGCAGCAGTTTTAATCAAGGCCTTATTACCCAAAGTGTGTTCTTAGATCAACGCTACACCAGACAGTGGCGTACAGCACACTGGTGGTTTTTTACAGTTTCAAGTCCATTTTAATGAAACAAACAGACACACACAGAGGATTTACAAACTCAACACACAAAGCTTCCCAGCGGGGCTTGAGCCAACAGCCTCTTGCTGTGAGGCGATAGTGCTAGCCACTATGACAGTCAGTGTTAGTTATTCTTGTTTGGATTAAAAGTATTTCTATTAATACTTAAGACAATTGTTTCATTTACTACAATCTGTCGAAAATAAAGAAAACTTGTGGAGTGTGTTTTCAGACTGAGTAAGAAAAACACACAATTATCAAACTGCAATGCTAACCACTGCACCACCATGCTATTTCTAAGTAGGTTCAAATTGAATTCTCTTCCTCTAAAACTACAAATTAGATGTTGATCGAAGTCCTGAAACAGTGTGTACATTTGGCACTCCTGGGTAACTTGACCTTCAAGGGTGTATTTCTGAAGGTGTTATGTCACAAATGTTTGAGCTTTTGGACCCTCAAACTATGAGGGTCGTAACTACGTAACTATGAGTTTGTTTGTAACCACGGTGATTTTGATTTTCAACAAAAACTGCTCCAGAGAGAGTTTAGTTCGTTTCAAAGAAGAAACACATTTGCACAATAAACAAATCAATTAGTTGTGATTGTGTGTGAAGATTATTTGTTACAAATAATGATATTTCACATAGAAAATCTCCCCACCAGCCATTATACTGTGTATAATGCTGGATGGGTCCCCCCTTATAAAAACACCAACAGGACATTGGTTGAAAAAAAAAAAAAAAAAGCTCAATTATAAGCTCAATTATAAGCTATTAGTACTGCTAAGCTCTCTATTTGAAAAGCAGAAACTTTTCCCATTTACACACAGTTTAAACTCAAACATTTGCAAAAGCTAAACCATTTTGGCAAAGCCATGAAAACACACCCATCATAATATATACCTGTAAATATTACAGCTTACAGTAGTGACCATGAGCATTTTCACATTCATTGCTGTTTAGACATTCCGGCCCAGTTTACAGAAATGTGTTAGTGAGGACATCAAACATTAGCTCTTCATTTTTGCTCTGTGCACCACAGCAGGGTTTTTTCTGAAAGTTAAAATCAGAGCTTTTTACCCCAAACATCCCTTTTTTTGCACTTCTTTTACACAAGTGTTAGTTTTCTCTGCACATCAGAGTCTGGCCATCTGGAGGCGCTGATGGGCGCACACTAAGATCACGCATGTGTTTCTTAACTGCAGACATGGATACTCTGGATCATATCAAGGTGAAAAGGGAGAAGCATCCTCTGTCCTAGTCCAAAAATCATGTGCATTACCATTTACATCTGAGTTTGTGCTATCAAATTTCAATTTTTACTATTATTTATAATATTTGTTGTGTACAAAACACTGAACATTAACGTCATTCTTTCATCTATGGCTTTACATTTTAGAAAGTTATAGATTAAACAGCCTTTCCATCAGTTCAAGGGTCACGGTGACCTATCTGAGCGGCTGTTCTTCACATAGACTAACTGTTCATCTATGGTTTGTATTCCAGCAGAAATCTGCTGATAATCCTCACATCTACTTCCTAGTTTCACTCAGGTTTACAACACTAAAAGTTTTGAAATCTACTGCAACATTTGAGCAACAACATCTGCAGAGGAAACAAACAAACGTCTGAAGAGGAAACAAACAAACGTCTGAAAAGGAAACAAACGTCTGCAGAGGAAACAAACAAACGTCTGAAGAGGACACAAACAAACATCTGAAGAGGACACAAACAAACGTCTCCAGAGGAAACAAACAAACGTCTGAAAAAGAAACAAACGTCTGCAGAGGAAACAAACAAATGTCTGCAGAGGAAACAAACAAAAGTCTGCAGAGGAAACAAACAAACGTCTGAAGAGGACACAAACAAACGTCTGAAGAGGACACAAACAAACGTCTGAAGAGGACACAAACAAACGTCTCCAGAGGAAACAAACAAACGTCTGCAGAGGAAACAAACAAACGTCTGCAGAGGAAACAAACGTCTGCAGAGGAAACAAACAAACGTCTGAAGAGGAAACAAACAAACAAACGTCTGAAGAGGAAACAAACAAACGTCTGCAGAGGAAACAAACAAACGTCTGAAAAAGAAACAAACGTCTGAAGAGGAAACAAACAAACGTCTGAAGAGGACACAAACAAACGTCTGAAGAGGACACAAACAAACGTCTCCAGAGGAAACAAACAAACGTCTGCAGAGGAAACAAACAAACGTCTGAAGAGGACACAAACAAACGTCTGAAGAGGACACAAACAAACGTCTCCAGAGGAAACAAACAAACGTCTGCAGAGGAAACAAACAAACGTCTGCAGAGGAAACAAACAAACGTCTGCAGAGGAAACAAACAAACGTCTGAAGAGGAAACAAACAAACAAACGTCTGAAGAGGAAACAAACAAACGTCTGCAGAGGAAACAAAGAAACAAACGTCTGCAGAGGAAACAAAGAAACAAACGTCTGCAGAGGAAACAAACCTCAAAATGTGAAAACATTTGTTTCCTCTTTTGTTTTTTCCTCTCAGCTGTGAAAAGGTTTTATAAAGACGCCTATTGTTGAGGAATCAAATTCCAGAGAGGACGATAGCGTTCTGCTGTCTTGTAATAACTGTTATTTTTTCCTTCACACCATCAGACGTGTGTGACGCTTGAGACCCCACATCTTCATGAGGCTGCTGGAGCTCAGGAAGAATCAGACAATCCCTCCAAACTGCTATCAAAGAAGACAAAGAAATGTGTTTGTGCTGGGATTAAAAAATGAAGTCTTGTAGGACAATGGAGGGACGTGACAGTGAGAACAGAATAAACCAGGAGTCAAACAAAGGAGAAGATCCAGAGCTCCAAAGCTGCTGGCAGCAAAGACACAAATGCTTCTATTTTCAGATGATTTCAGACAAAAACTGAAGGGAAGGTTTCCTGCTGAGCAGAAGATATTTGAACACACTGAACTCCAGGATTTGAAAGGATGAGGAGTAACTCCACAGATGTTCTGATGAACGTCCTACACCAACGTCTGCATGAAACGCATCAGCAGGACGGTTTTCTGACTTTTATCAGATCACAAGAAGTTAATCCATCAGAATAAGTGAAAGTCTGATTTCAGTGATTCTTTTCATGTCTCTACATAGCCTTTGACTTGAATATGTTACTATTTCCTTTTTCAAAGCAGCTTTGTTCACCTTCAAATTGTTTGAAATCAGCCTCTGTTTGGCACAGAAACCACAGAGTTCAGCCGTGATCTGCAGAAATGTCCCACACGAGCGGGCTCTTTTTAATACAGAATCTTTCAAATCCTTCCTGCAATGAAATGGAAACCATCTTCAGACTCATAATCTGACGAATCTTTGGTGAAGACCAGTAGCTTAGTAAAAGCTGGAGTTCAGCGGAACAAGCTGCCCATTTAAGGTGATGTAGCAAAACAGTCAAATGTTGGTTTTGTCCTAATTTCAACCTGGGAAGGAAAAGCAACAAACTCAATGTGTACTGTCTTCATCATTTGTGGCATAAAAAACAAAGAAAAACAAAAAGACCAAATGTTTGATGAAGTTTCTGAATGACGGTTCCCCTGATTCTTTTGTTTCATGGAGCCTTTTATTGTTTGATGCTGGAGAACTGTTACCGGCTTCATTAGAAGAAGGCGACTAAAAGCTGCTGTTTTTCTACCTTCACTGATTCCAAAGATCCAGAATCCACCAACATCCAACAGAAGTATTAAACACACATACCGTGTTGAAACACTTTCATAAAGCAAAGTGCCGCCAGTCAAAACTCACAGATGTTGTTTCTCAAACAGAGCAGATTCACCGCAGAGTAAAATGACTTCAAATGTTTACTTTTTCAAAAGCCTTTGGATTCATTTTGGAAACAACATTCATTTTGAATAAATGTTGTTGTCCTTTTCTTCACATTGCATCTTCAGAACGAAGAACCTGGATTGACAGGTAACTGTAAAGAAAGATGGGTTTGGTCATAACTATAGAGTTAGATTTGTTGCTAAAGTATTGTCTGTCTGTAAAAAAGTTTTATACTTACTAAAATCAATAAAATAAAATCTTAAATCAATAAAATCTTTCAAAAACACTTTATAATAACTACCCAGAAAAATCATCATTGCTACAAATAATTCACTATTCAAACATGTTGTTGTTTACTTAAATATTTAGCTGTTATCTTAACTTGTAGCTGTTTATCTAGACGTGTTTGTTTGTTAGACATGCACTTGTTATTCAACCATGTAGTTAAAGAATTAATGAAGCTCACTTTTCTTTAATAGTTCTAGCACATCACCTGTACGTCCGGGGTTCAGCATCTCTCCTTCATTTGGGAAACCCTGAGGTTTCTTAGTTTTTTCTCCTTCAAAAAAAGATAGGGGTTTTTTATGAGTTTTTCCTCACCGAGACGGAGGGTGTAAGGACAGAGATGTTTGTTCAGCTTAGTCTGTTTAACAACCAGCTATTGTTTTTCATGTTTGAATTTTTGTTCTTTGCAAGGATAAGGGTCAGGATAAGGGTCAGGATAAGGGTCAGGATTTACAGGACTTACTGTTAATTAAAAAGGAATACCTACAACTTTAAAAAACGTCCCAGTAACATTTATAAAATATTAACAGATTCTTAACAAGTCATTAGTCAGTAATTTAATAACAGCTTCTTCATGATGTATTAGTGATTAATAAGATGCAGTTAGAGTTCATTAATATACAGAGAACATGTAATTTATAATGTGCTAACTAAGAGGTTGTTAGTTATCTACTGTGTATCTAAAAGGTACATTTGTAAATCTTTAAACTGTAAACTGTTAATTAACAAGTCATTTATAACTCAATAACTAACTGTTTATTTTTGACTTGTTAACTAGCTATAACAGGTAGTTGTCAAAAAGTGTTACCGAATTGTCTGTCTCTAACAAGACGTCTTACACACAGTCAAATCAGTTTTATGGACAGACAATTTCTTTTGACAAGTACAAAACTATTTTACATACAGACAATATTTTAGCAACAAATGGAACTTCATACAGCAAAAAACTGCACAAATGCAGATAAGTGAGAGAACTAGTTTCAGATGGTTTCTAAAGAAAACAGTTACTTTTAAAAACAGACAAACTGACTTTAACTTTGGGTTATTTGTGATTACCTGCTATCATCATCATCATTATTTATGGCTTCATGTGCAGCTTCATATATAAAGCATTACCATCATGATGTGTGCTCTTCATCTAACCTACCATATGGCTAAATACCACAACCACAATAAACAGTCTGTGTTTATCAGTGTGTGAATATATAAAACTACACAAAGGGAACTGGATGGTAGGATCCATCACACTGAACTTCATCGTCATGGAAACATTTGCCTCTCTGTGCAGAGAAAACAGGCATAGCTTTTCAGGTGGCCGTGCAGAGATGATGTCAAACACACCTTGATTCAGACTTCAGATGATGTTGAGCCTCTGAGGCAGGTCAACAGTTCCCAACCGACTTTATTTCTGTCCAGAAGGACACTGAAGACATTTTCTCTGCAGGCTTTTCCTTTTTCCAGCTTCTGTCTAGCAAGCTCATCTCCTTGCTGTGATTATTTTTATCCGCCTTTGTCTTTCTGACCTTTTTTCTTCGTGAACTGGTGTGTCGACACATCAGTGTAATGAGGAGCAGCGCAGCTCTGCTCTGCACGCTCAGATACTGACTGCCTAATTAGGTGCAACAAGGATGGCCATTTACAGGTCAGTGCATCAGAGCGCCCCAAGCTCTGATCTGGTTTAAAGGTGCATGTGCACTCCTGAACATTCAGATGTGCATTGTTGCAGAACTGTGTTAGAACTTAAAGAGGCAGCCATCAGAAGATTCATCTGGGTTTAATGAGATTTGATTATATGACGTAAATGACATGAGCACACGTGTTACACGACTAAGATTAGACTTGAGGCTTGTTCTGAAGGACCTGAAGACTTGAACAATAGAATTTGGCAGTTTGTCTTTACCTCCAGATGATCACTGTCAGATGTAAGAACATCTGCCTTCTGTGTGACATCTTGATGAATCAAGGCCGTGCATTCACTGCATTTTCTGCATTCACTGTGTTTATTACATTTGCTGCATTTTTTGCATTCACTGCGTTTACGACATTTTCTGCATTCACTGCGTTTACGACATTTGCTGCATTCACTGCGTTTACGACATTTTCTGCATTCACTGCGTTTACTACATTTGCTGCATTCACTGCGTTTATTACATTTGCTGCATTTTCTGCATTCACTGCGTTTACTACATTTTATGCAGTCACTGCGTTTACTACATTTGCTGCATTTTCTGCATTCACTGCGTTTACTACATTTGCTGCATTTTCTGCGTTTTTTGCATTTTCTGCATTCACTGCGTTTACTGCAATTGCTGCATTCACTGCATGTTCTGCATTCACTGCGTTTCATAAATTTGTTGCATTTTCAGCATTCACTACGTTTACGACATTGGCTGCATTTTCTGCATTCACTGCGTTTACTGCAATTGCTGCATTCACTGCATGTTCTGCATTCACTGCGTTTCATAAATTTGTTGCATTTTCAGCATTCACTACGTTTACAACATTGGCTGCATTTTCTGCATTCACTGCGTTTACTGCAATTGCTGCATTCACTGCATGTTCTGCATTTACTGCGTTTCATAAATTTGTTGCATTTTCAGCATTCACTACGTTTACGACATTGGCTGCATTTTCTGCATTCACTGCGTTTACGACATTTTCAGCATTCACTGCGTTTACGACATTTTCTGCATTCACTGCGTTTATTACATTTGCTGCATTTTCTGCATTCACTACGTTTACTACATTGGCTGCATTTTTGGCATTCACTGTGTTTACTACATTTTATTTATTCACTGCGTTTACGACATTTTGTGCAGTCACTGCGTTTACTTCATTTGCTGCATTTTTTGCATTCACTGCGTTTACTACATTCGCTGCATTTTCTGTGTTTATTACATTTGCTGCATTTTCTGCATTCATTACGTTTACTACATTGGCTGCATTTTTGGCATTCACTGCGTTTACTGCAATTGCTGCATTCACTGCATGTTCTGCATTCACTGCGTTTCATAAATTTGTTGCCTTTTCAGCATTCACTACGTTTACGACATTGGCTGCATTTTCTGCATTCACTGCGTTTACTGCAATTGCTGCATTCACTGCATGTTCTGCATTCACCGCGTTTCATAAATCTGTTGCATTTTCAGCATTCACTACGTTTACGACATTGGCTGCATTTTCTGCATTCACTGCGTTTACGACATTTTCTGCATTCACTGCGTTTCCGACATTTTCTGCATTCACTGCGTTTATTACATTTGCTGCATTTTCTGCATTCACTACGTTTACTACATTGGCTGCATTTTTGGCATTCACTGCGTTTACGACATTTTGTGCAGTCACTGCGTTTACTTCATTTGCTGCATTTTTTGCATTCACTGCGTTTATTACATTTGCTGCATTTTCTGCATTCACTACGTTTACTACATTGGCTGCATTTTTGGTATTCACTGCGTTTACTACATTTTATTTATTCACTGCGTTTACGACATTTTGTGCAGTCACTGCGTTTACTTCATTTGCTGCATTTTTTGCATTCACTGCGTTTACTACATTTGCTGCATTTTCTGTGTTTATTACATTTGCTGCATTTTCGGCATTCACTGCGTTTATTACATTTGCTGCATTTTCTGCATTCACTACGTTTACTACATTGGCTGCATTTTTGGCATTCACTGCGTTTACTACATTTTATTTATTCACGGTGTTTACGACATTTTGTGCAGTCACTGTGTTTACTTCATTTGCTGCATTTTTGGCATTCACTGCGTTTACTACAGTCACTGCATTTTCTGTGTTTATTACATTTGCTGCATTTTCTGCATTCACTGCGTTTACTACATTTTATTTATTCACTGTGTTTACGACATTTTGTGCAGTCACTGTGTTTACTTCATTTGCTGCATTTTTTGCATTCACTGCGTTTACTACAGTCGCTGCATTTTCTGTGTTTATTACATTTGCTGCATTTTC
The DNA here is from genome assembly GCA_014656515.1 of Oryzias celebensis. Taxonomy (NCBI): domain Eukaryota; kingdom Metazoa; phylum Chordata; class Actinopteri; order Beloniformes; family Adrianichthyidae; genus Oryzias; species Oryzias celebensis. Next base: position 463,530 of record BNCR01000005.1, read on the forward strand.
TGCATTCACTGCGTTTACTACATTCGCTGCATTTTCTGCGTTTATTACATTTGCTGCATTTTCTGCATTCACTGCGTTTACTGCATTTGCTGCATGTTCTGCATTCACTGCGTTTCATAAATTTGTTGCATTTTCGGTATTCACTACGTTTACGACACTGGCTGTATTTTCGGCATTCACTGCGTTTACGCCATTTTCTGCATTCACTGCGTTTATTACATTGGCTGCATTTTCTGCATTCACTGCGTTTATAACATTTGCTGCATTTTCTGCATTCACTGCGTTTACTACATTTTCTGCATTCACTGCGTTTACTACATTTTCTGCATTCACTGCATTTTCTACATTGTCAGGTCCAGTTCCTGACAGTTACATCTAAAGTCACTCTGGTTCTATACAGGGATTTACAGTTAAACTATCTTTTGCGTCTGATCCTCTAAAAACAGACTCTTGTTGTTATTGGCAAGATTTTAATACAAAAGATTGTAAAACTGAAAGAGCATTTTAAAAAAGAATATCTAATAAGAAAGTATTACATGAAACAGCTTAATTTCTTTTCAGACCAGTGGCAAGAGGCTATGAACTCACCATAAATATGATTCTGTTAATTCGAAGATTAACCCGGTGTTTTATTCCGTGCTTAGTACCCGGTTTCCTGTCCCTGCGCGATCTGTGTGCTGAATTGTTGCATTGTGCTCAGACGTCTGGCTAAAGTAGAGATGAACTCCTTGACTAATATGGAGCGTTTTTCTGACATATTAATCATATTTAAGCTTGTTGAATCAGCAGGCAGAGACTAGTTAGACCAGAACTCACAGGTTGAAGACAGCAGCTTCACTGTCACGTCTCTTCAGTTCTCTATGGAGCAGCAGTTTCTCTCGCTGTCCCTCAGTCTGTTGGTCTCTCTTTCTCTCTGAGACCGAGTGGAGCCACAAAGATAGAAGTGACAGATCAGAACCCCTCGGATTACAAGAAATGGGAAGAATAGGGGGGCATTTTGTACGTTTCTTTTTTGTTCTTGTATCACTAACAGGATTATATTCATGTTAATAGAAATGATAAAAACAACTACAGAGGCCATAAGGCACTTTTAAATACAAGGCAAAAAGAGTAGGTGATCAAGCAGCCCTGGGGTCCCACATGCACGTGCGCGTGGGACGAAGAGGCTTTACCCCATAGATGAAGTCCCTCAGGCTGGTGGCTTGTTTGCATTCAAACAAATAAACACTTTTAGCATTTTAAGCATGGAGGGAAAACGCTGATTTAAGATGCTGAAAACAAACAGAAAATGGATAAATGTAATTCCATGCGCACTGAAAGATGAAGAACTGAGAAACAACATGGAGGACATGCATGGTCTGTTTGTGTGCTACCTTTCAAACTGTGAGTCAGCATCATTCCTGTTTCTGTTGGAGTGTTGGGATCATCCTGAGCGCTCCACATGTACAGATTTCTGATGTATGACTGTGTCAACAGATGACAACATGAGGCTGTTCTGAAGTTATGTAACAGCTTTACTCCGTCTTCTAACATCCACGAGATCTAAATATTTTATTCCAGTCAGATATGTCTCCTCTCATCTCCAGCCCCCCAGTTCATAACACATCACAGTTAAACTTTCATCAGGTTCCAGGAAGCTGCAGCTCTGCTCCAAATATTTGATCTCTTATACATTTTTGACTCGTTTTCTCCGCTACACTTATAAATCTCATTTATAACAAGTTCAGTGTTAGAAAAAAGTAAAAGAATTCCAAACAATGACTGATCCCACAACAAGTAAACTTTGATAAAAATACACCCAGAGACATATTTCTACATGCACAGATGAAGGAGCGGTGCATTACTTTTTATGCGATTAATTAACATCCTCAGTTCACATTATTGCAGTGCAACAAAAGTGAAAAACATTCATGTTTTCAAAAGTCACTTTAATATAATCAAAACGAGATTTTATAAAAAATGAGAAAAGTTCAAGATTAAATTTGATAAAAACTGGAAAAAACACAGTTCTGGGACTTCCGTGTTTGCAAATGTTGCTGCACTGCCAGGCTGTTTTACTGAGGTGGGGGCCACTTCTGTTTATGGCCTCAGTGCTCTGACAGCATCAGGATACAGAGGTTCACGAGTCCAACTTTGTTCTTCACGGCGATGTTTCAGAGACCAGAGGTTAAAAATGAATAATCAGAACCAAAAACAACCAAAGAACGTTTTAAGATTTTTAGGTTTTCCTTTGAAGCCTCTGTCTTTACTGAACTGTGCCAAGAAAATCTGGTGGTTTTATGTAAATGAAGCCTCGTCGCCGTGCAGAGAAAGCTTTCGTCAGCACACAGGAAGAGAAGATTCACTTCCACTAACTGCTCTTTTTCCTCTCCAGGGGATTTTCCCTGCGGCTTATATTCACCTGAAGAAAGCGACTGTGACCAACCGAGGGTGAGTTGGGGCGGGAGGAGGAGGGCAGTTAACTTCTTCTTCTTATCTGTTTCACAGAACAATGTGGTTCCAGTTTGCATCTCCAGAACAGAACCGTGGTTCAATGACCAACAAAGGATGACCAACAATAAATAAAAGTTTGAATGTTTTAATCAGGTTTGAGGGGGGAACCATGGAGTTAATGAAGATCTGAAACCTGATGACCAGTCTCTGTAGTAGAACCAACGTAGAACCAACATCCTATTGACTAAACTACAAAGGGGAAAGATCCAGTGCTTTCATGTTCCGGTCCCAAATGCAGAGGATGGTGTCAGGAAGAACATCCGACCCCAAATCAAATCAACCTGGTGGGTTCTGGACACTCCAGAATCCAGGGCTCATATTCTGTTGTCTTCTCCAAAGATCTGGTTGTCACCCATGTGTGAAGTCTACAGAGGTTCTTCTGCACATTTCCCATCTCACCCTGAGTTCCTGTGGTTTCCAGTAAATTAATAGAAATAAGACTTTAAAACTGTAGGAACTACGACCAAACACTGAAGCAGAACGTTCAGTCGAGACAGGAACCTGGTGGAACGTGAGACCAGTTTTTAAATAGAAAAAAAAAGGAAAACAGCAGAACTCTGGCTGGTTGATCAAAATCCTTCAAACTAAAACAGAAAACACAGGCTGGGCCACTGTTGCCATAGAGGGAAGGGAGGTGGACAGCACTCAAACAGGACAGGGAACACATGAGGGTTTTTTTATGGACAAGTGTTTATAATTCATGAAATGATCTTTTTCCAGAATTTACAGACAAATTTAAAAAATGTTCAGATGCAGAAAGAACTCTGGTTGATAAAGTGGTCATTTGCAAAAATGAACGTAATTGAACTCATCTAAGCAGCAAACAACAAAAACACAAACCAATATCCAATATCCCATTAAGGTCTGCAGGTATTTACAGTGTCCGACCCTGGAATGAATCGAAGGTAATGTTTGTGTCAGGATTACGGGGTAAAGAATATCCTGCAGTTTCTGTGAGCGCTGTCCAACATTCTCTGAGTGAACTGACTCTGAGAGACGGCTTCCTGTCAGACTGCAGCTGCTGGAAAACGACAGCTACATCTGTACAACAAACCTGAAAAACTACTACTACATCTGTACAACAAACCCAAAAAACTACTACTACATCTGTACAACAAACCCGAAAAACTACTACTACATCTGTACAACAAACCTGAAAAACTACTACTACATCTGTACAACAAACCCAAAAAACTACTACTACATCTGTACAACAAACCCGAAAAACTACTACTACATCTGTACAACAAACCTGAAAAACTACAACCACATCTGTACAACAAACCTGAAAAACTACTACTACATCTGTACAACAAACCTGAAAAACTACTAGTACGTCCGTACAACAAACCTGAAAAACTACTACTACGTCTGTACAACAAACCCGAAAAAATAACACTACTACATCTGTACAACAAACCCGAAAAACTACTACTAAATCTTTACAACAAACCCGAAAAACTACTACTACATCTGTACAACAAACCTGAAAAACTACTACTACATCTGTACAACAAACCTAAAAACTACTACTACATCTGTACAACAAACCTAAAAACTACTACTACATCTGTCGTCAAACCTGAAAAACTACTACTACATCTGTACAACAAACCTAAAAACTACTACTACATCTGTACAACAAACCTAAAAACTACTACTACATCTGTACAACAAACCTGAAAAACTACTACTACATCTGTACAACAAACCCGAAAAACTACTACTACATCTGTACAACAAACCCGAAAAACTACTACTACATCTGTACAACAAACCCGAAAAACTACTACTACATCTGTACAACAAACCTGAAAAACTACTACTACCACATCTGTACAACAAACCTGAAAAACTACTACTACATCTGTACAACAAACCCGAAAAACTACTACTACATCTGTACAACAAACCTGAAAAACTACAACCACATCTGTACAACAAACCTGAAAAACTACTACTACATCTGTATAACAAACCTGAAAAACTACTACTACATCTGTACAACAAACCTGAAAAACTACTACTACATCTGTACAACAAACCTGAAAAACTACAACCACATCTGTACAACAAACCTGAAAAACTACAACCACATCTGTACAACAAACCTGAAAAACTACAACCACATCTGTACAACAAACCCGAAAAACTACAACCACATCTGTACAACAAACCTGAAAAACTACAACCACATCTGTACAACAAACCTGAAAAACTACAACCACATCTGTACAACAAACCCGAAAAACTACTACTACATCTGTACAACAAACCCGAAAAAACTACTACTACATCTGTACAACAAACCCGAAAAAACTACTACTACATCTGTACAACAAACCCGAAAAAACTACTACTACATCTGTACAACAAACCGAAAAACTACTACTACATCTGTACAACAAACCTGAAAAACTACTACTACATCTGTACAACAAACCCGAAAAACTACAGCCACATCTGTACAACAAACCCGAAAAACTACTACTACATCTGTACAACAAACCCGAAAAACTACTACATCTGTACAACAAACCCGAAAAACTACTACTACATCTGTACAACAAACCCGAAAAACTACAACCACATCTGTACAACAAACCCGAAAAACTACAACCACATCTGTACAACAAACCCGAAAAACTACAACCACATCTGTACAACAAACCCGAAAAACTACAACCACATCTGTACAACAAACCCGAAAAACTACTACTACATCTGTACAACAAACCCGAAAAACTACTACTACATCTGTACAACAAACCGAAAAACTACTACTACATCTGTACAACAAACCTGAAAAACTACTACTACATCTGTACAAAAACCCGAAAAACTACTACTACATCTGTACAACAAACCTGAAAAACTACTACTACATCTGTACAACAAACCTGAAAAACTACAAACACATCTGTACAACAAACCCGAAAAACTACTACTACATCTGTACAACAAACCCGAAAAACTACTACTACATCTGTACAACAAACCCGAAAAACTACTACTACATCTGTACAACAAACCCGAAAAACTACTACTACATCTGTATAAAAACCCGAAAAACTACTACTACATCTGTACAACAAACCTAAAAATCTACCAACACATCTGTACAACAAACCTGAAAAACTACTACTACATCTGTACAACAAACCCGAAAAAATAACACTACTACATCTGTACAACAAACCCGAAAAACTACTACTAAATCTTTACAACAAACCCGAAAAACTACTACTACATCTGTACAACAAACCTGAAAAACTACTACTACATCTGTACAACAAACCTAAAAACTACTACTACATCTGTACAACAAACCTAAAAACTACTACTACATCTGTCGTCAAACCTGAAAAACTACTACTACATCTGTACAACAAACCTAAAAACTACTACTACATCTGTACAACAAACCTAAAAACTACTACTACATCTGTACAACAAACCTGAAAAACTACTACTACATCTGTACAACAAACCTAAAAACTACTACTACATCTGTACAACAAACCCGAAAAACTACTACTACATCTGTACAACAAACCCGAAAAACTACAGCCACATCTGTACAACAAACCCGAAAAACTACTACTACATCTGTACAACAAACCCGAAAAACTACTACTACATCTGTACAACAAACCCGAAAAACTACTACTACATCTGTACAACAAACCCGAAAAACTACTACTACATCTGTACAACAAACCCGAAAAACTACTACTACATCTGTACAACAAACCCGAAAAACTACTACTACATCTGTACAACAAACCCGAAAAACTACTACTACATCTGTACAACAAACCTAAAAACTACTACTACATCTGTACAACAAACCCGAAAAACTACAACCACATCTGCACAACAAACCCGAAAAACTACTACTACATCTGCACAACCAACCCGAAAAACTACTACTACATCTGCACAACCAACCCGAAAAACTACTACTACATCTGTACAACCAACCTGAAAAACTACAACCACATCTGTACAACCAACCTGAAAAACTACAACCACATCTGTACAACAAACCTGAAAAACTACAACCACATCTGTACAACAAACCCGAAAAACTACTACTACATCTGTACAACAAACCTAAAAACTACTACTACATCTGTACAACAAACCTGAAAAACTACTACTACATCTGTACAACAAACCTGAAAAACTACTACTACATCTGTACAACAAACCTGAAAAACTACAAACACATCTGTACAACAAACCTGAAAAACTACAAACACATCTGTACAACAAACCTGAAAAACTACTACTACATCTGTACAACAAACCTGAAAAACTACTACTACATCTGTACAACAAACCTGAAAAACTACTACTACATCTGTACAACAAACCTGAAAAACTACAACTACATCTGTACAACAAACCTGAAAAACTACAACTACATCTGTACAACAAACCTAAAAAAACTACAACTACATCTGTACAACAAACCTAAAAACTACAACTACATCTGTACAACAAACCTAAAAACTACAACTACATCTGTACAACAAACCTGAAAAACTACAACTACATCTGTACAACAAACCTGAAAAACTACAACTACATCTGTACAACAAACCTGAAAAACTACAACTACATCTGTACAACAAACCTGAAAAACTACAGCCACATCTGTACAACAAACCCGAAAAACTACAGCCACATCTGTACAACAAACCCGAAAAACTACAGCCACATCTGTACAACAAACCCGAAAAACTACAGCCACATCTGTACAACAAACCCGAAAAACTACTACTACATCTGTACAACAAACCCGAAAAACTACTACTACATCTGTACAACAAACCGAAAAACTACTGCCACATCTGTACAACAAACCCGAAAAACTACAGCCACATCTGTACAACAAACCCGAAAAACTACAGCCACATCTGTACAACAAACCCGAAAAACTACAGCCACATCTGTACAACAAACCCGAAAAACTACTACTACGTCTGTACAACAAACCCGAAAAACTACTACTACATCTGTACAACAAACCCGAAAAACTACTACTACATCTGTACAACAAACCTGAAAAACTACAACCACATCTGTACAACAAACCTGAAAAACTACAACCACATCTGTACAACAAACCTGAAAAACTACTACTACATCTGTACAACAAACCCGGAAAAACTACAACCACATCTGCACAACAAACCCGAAAAACTACTACCACATCTGCACAACAAACCCGGAAAACTACTACTACATCTGTTCAACCAACCCGAAAAACTACTACTACATCTGTACAACAAACCCGAAAAACTACTACTACATCTGTACAACAAACCTGAAAAACTACAACCACATCTGTACAACAAACCTGAAAAACTACAACCACATCTGTACAACAAACCTGAAAAACTACTACTACATCTGTACAACAAACCTAAAAACTACTACTACATCTGTACAACAAACCTGAAAAACTACTACTACATCTGTACAACAAACCTGAAAAACTACTACTACATCTGTACAAAAACCCAAAAAACTACTACTACATCTGTACAAAAACCCAAAAAACTACTACTACATCTGTACAACAAACCCGAAAAACTACTACTACATCTGTACAACAAACCTGAAAAACTACTACTACATCTGTACAACAAACCTGAAAAACTACTACTACATCTGTACAACAAACCTGAAAAACTACTACTACATCTGTACAACAAACCTGAAAAACTACTACTACATCTGTATAACAAACCTGAAAAACTACTACTACGTCTGTACAACAAACCTAAAAAAACTACAACTACGTCTGTACAACAAACCTGAAAAACTACAACTACGTCTGTACAACAAACCTAAAAACTACTACTACGTCTGTACAACAAACCCGAAAAACTACAGCCACGTCTGTACAACAAACCCGAAAAACTACAGCCACATCTGTACAACAAACCCGAAAAACTACTACTACATCTGTACAACAAACCCGAAAAACTACTACTACATCTGTACAACAAACCGAAAAACTACTACTACATCTGTACAACAAACCTGAAAAACTACTACTACATCTGTACAACAAACCCGAAAAACTACAGCCACATCTGTACAACAAACCCGAAAAACTACAGCCACATCTGTACAACAAACCCGAAAAACTACTACTACATCTGTACAACAAACCCGAAAAACTACTACTACATCTGTACAACAAACCCGAAAAACTACTACTACATCTGTACAACAAACCCGAAAAACTACTACTACATCTGTACAACAAACCCGAAAAACTACTACTACATCTGTACAACAAACCCGAAAAACTACAACCACATCTGTACAACAAACCCGAAAAACTACAACCACATCTGTACAACAAACCCGAAAAACTACTACTACATCTGTACAACAAACCCGAAAAACTACAACCACATCTGTACAACAAACCCGAAAAACTACAACCACATCTGTACAACAAACCCGAAAAACTACAACCACATCTGTACAACAAACCCGAAAAACTACTACTACATCTGTACAACAAACCTAAAAACTACTACTACATCTGTACAACAAACCTGAAAAACTACTACTACATCTGTACAACAAACCTGAAAAACTACTACTACATCTGTACAACAAACCTGAAATACTACTACTACATCTGTACAAAAACCCGAAAAACTACTACTACATCTGTACAACAAACCTGAAAAACTACAAACATATCTGTACAACAAACCCGAAAAACTACTACTACATCTGTACAACAAACCCGAAAAACTACTACTACATCTGTACAACAAACCCGAAAAACTACTACTACATCTGTACAACAAACCTGAAAAACTACTACTTCATCTGTACAACAAACCCGAAAAACTACTACTACATCTGTACAACAAACCTGAAAAACTACTACTACATCTGTATAAAAACCCGAAAAACTACTACTACATCTGTACAACAAACCTAAAAATATACCAACACATCTGTACAACAAACCTGAAAAACTACTACTACATCTGTACAACAAACCCGAAAAAATAACACTACTACATCTGTACAACAAACCCGAAAAACTACTACTAAATCTTTACAACAAACCCGAAAAACTACTACTACATCTGTACAACATACCTGAAAAACTACTACTACATCTGTACAACAAACCTAAAAACTACTACTACATCTGTACAACAAACCTAAAAACTACTACTACATCTGTACAACAAACCTAAAAACTACTACTACATCTGTCGTCAAACCTGAAAAACTACTACTACATCTGTACAACAAACCTAAAAACTACTACTACATCTGTACAACAAACCTAAAAACTACTACTACATCTGTACAACAAACCCGAAAAACTACAGCCACATCTGTACAACAAACCCGAAAAACTACTACTACATCTGTACAACAAACCTGAAAAACTACTACTACATCTGTACAACAAACCGAAAAACTACTACTACATCTGTACAACAAACCTGAAAAACTACTACTACATCTGTACAACAAACCCGAAAAACTACAGCCACATCTGTACAACAAACCCGAAAAACTACAGCCACATCTGTACAACAAACCCGAAAAACTACTACTACATCTGTACAACAAACCCGAAAAACTACTACTACATCTGTACAACAAACCCGAAAAACTACTACTACATCTGTACAACAAACCCGAAAAACTACTACTACATCTGTACAACAAACCCGAAAAACTACTACTACATCTGCACAACAAACCCGAAAAACTACTACTACATCTGTACAACCAACCCGAAAAACTACTACTACATCTGTACAACCAACCCGAAAAACTACAACCACATCTGTACAACAAACCTGAAAAACTACAACCACATCTGTACAACAAACCCGAAAAACTACTACTACATCTGTACAACAAACCCGAAAAACTACTACTACATCTGTACAACAAACCTAAAAACTACTACTACATCTGTACAACAAACCTGAAAAACTACTACTACATCTGTACAACAAACCTGAAAAACTACTACTACATCTGTACAACAAACCTGAAAAACTACTACTACATCTGTACAACAAACCTGAAAAACTACAAACACATCTGTACAACAAACCTGAAAAACTACAAACACATCTGTACAACAAACCTGAAAAACTACAAACACATCTGTACAACAAACCTGAAAAACTACAAACACATCTGTACAACAAACCTGAAAAACTACAAACACATCTGTACAACAAACCTGAAAAACTACAAACACATCTGTACAACAAACCCGAAAAACTACAACCACATCTGTACAACAAACCCGGAAAACTACAACCACATCTGTACAACAAACCCGGAAAACTACTACTACATCTGTTCAACCAACCCGAAAAACTACTACTACATCTGTACAACAAACCCGAAAAACTACTACTACATCTGTACAACAAACCTGAAAAACTACAACCACATCTGTACAACAAACCTGAAAAACTACTACTACATCTGTACAACAAACCCGAAAAACTACTACTACATCTGTACAACAAACCTGAAAAACTACTACTACATCTGTACAAAAACCCGAAAAACTACTACTACATCTGTACAAAAACCCAAAAAACTACTACTACATCTGTACAACAAACCCGAAAAACTACTACTACATCTGTACAACAAACCTGAAAAACTACTACTACATCTGTACAACAAACCTGAAAAACTACTACTACATCTGTACAACAAACCTGAAAAACTACTACTACATCTGTACAACAAACCTGAAAAACTACTACTACATCTGTACAACAAACCTGAAAAACTACTACTACATCTGTACAACAAACCTAAAAAAACTACAACTACGTCTGTACAACAAACCTAGAAAAACTACAACTACGTCTGTACAACAAACCTGAAAAACTACAACTACGTCTGTACAACAAACCTAAAAACTACTACTACGTCTGTACAACAAACCCGAAAAACTACAGTCACATCTGTACAACAAACCCGAAAAACTACAGCCACATCTGTACAACAAACCCGAAAAACTACAGCCACATCTGTACAACAAACCCGAAAAACTACTACTACATCTGTACAACAAACCGAAAAACTACTACTACATCTGTACAACAAACCCGAAAAACTACAGCCACATCTGTACAACAAACCCGAAAAACTACAGCCACATCTGTACAACAAACCCGAAAAACTACAGCCACATCTGTACAACAAACCCGAAAAACTACAGCCACATCTGTACAACAAACCCGAAAAACTACAGCCACATCTGTACAACAAACCCGAAAAACTACTACTACATCTGTACAACAAACCCGAAAAACTACTACTACATCTGTACAACAAACCCGAAAAACTACTACTACATCTGTACAACAAACCCGAAAAACTACTACTACATCTGTACAACAAACCCGAAAAACTACAACCACATCTGTACAACAAACCCGAAAAACTACTACTACATCTGTACAACAAACCCGAAAAACTACAACCACATCTGTACAACAAAACTGAAAAACTACAACCACATCTGTACAACAAACCCGAAAAACTACAACCACATCTGTACAACAAACCCGAAAAACTACTACTACATCTGTACAACAAACCCGAAAAACTACTACTACATCTGTACAACAAACCTAAAAACTACTACTACATCTGTACAACAAACCTAAAAACTACTACTACATCTGTACAACAAACCTGAAAAACTACTACTACATCTGTACAACAAACCTGAAAAACTACTACTACATCTGTACAACAAACCTGAAAAACTACTACTACATCTGTACAAAAACCCGAAAAACTACTACTACATCTGTACAACAAACCTGAAATACTACTACTACATCTGTACAAAAACCCGAAAAACTACTACTACATCTGTACAACAAACCCGAAAAACTACAAACATATCTGTACAACAAACCCGAAAAACTACTACTACATCTGTACAACAAACCCGAAAAACTACTACTACATCTGTACAACAAACCCGAAAAACTACTACTACATCTGTACAACAAACCTGAAAAACTACTACTTCATCTGTACAACAAACCCGAAAAACTACTACTACATCTGTACAACAAACCTGAAAAACTACTACTACATCTGTATAAAAACCCGAAAAACTACTACTACATCTGTACAACAAACCTAAAAATATACCAACACATCTGTACAACAAACCTGAAAAACTACTACTACATCTGTACAACAAACCCGAAAAAATAACACTACTACATCTGTACAACAAACCCGAAAAACTACTACTAAATCTTTACAACAAACCCGAAAAACTACTACTACATCTGTACAACATACCTGAAAAACTACTACTACATCTGTACAACAAACCTAAAAACTACTACTACATCTGTACAACAAACCTAAAACCTACTACTACATCTGTACAACAAACCTAAAAACTACTACTACATCTGTCGTCAAACCTGAAAAACTACTACTACATCTGTACAACAAACCTAAAAACTACTACTACATCTGTACAACAAACCTAAAAACTACTACTACATCTGTACAACAAACCCGAAAAACTACAGCCACATCTGTACAACAAACCCGAAAAACTACTACTACATCTGTACAACAAACCTGAAAAACTACTACTACATCTGTACAACAAACCGAAAAACTACTACTACATCTGTACAACAAACCTGAAAAACTACTACTACATCTGTACAACAAACCCGAAAAACTACAGCCACATCTGTACAACAAACCCGAAAAACTACTACTACATCTGTACAACAAACCCGAAAAACTACTACTACATCTGTACAACAAACCCGAAAAACTACTACTACATCTGTACAACAAACCCGAAAAACTACTACTACATCTGTACAACAAACCCGAAAAACTACTACTACATCTGTACAACAAACCTGAAAAACTACTACTACATCTGTACAACAAACCTAAAAACTACTACTACATCTGCACAACAAACCCGAAAAACTACAACCACATCTGTACAACCAACCCGAAAAACTACAACCACATCTGTACAACCAACCCGAAAAACTACAACCACATCTGTACAACAAACCTGAAAAACTACAACCACATCTGTACAACAAACCCGAAAAACTACTACTACATCTGTACAACAAACCCGAAAAACTACTACTACATCTGTACAACAAACCCGAAAAACTACTACTACATCTGTACAACAAACCTGAAAAACTACTACTACATCTGTACAACAAACCTGAAAAACTACTACTACATCTGTACAACAAACCTGAAAAACTACTACTACATCTGTACAACAAACCTGAAAAACTACAAACACATCTGTACAACAAACCTGAAAAACTACAAACACATCTGTACAACAAACCTGAAAAACTACAAACACATCTGTACAACAAACCTGAAAAACTACTACTACATCTGTACAACAAACCTGAAAAACTACAAACACATCTGTACAACAAACCTGAAAAACTACTACTACATCTGTACAACAAACCTGAAAAACTACTACTACATCTGTACAACAAACCTGAAAAACTACTACTACATCTGTACAACAAACCTAGAAAAACTACTACTACATCTGTACAACCAACCTGAAAAACTACAACTACATCTGTACAACCAACCTTAAAAAAACTACAACTACATCTGTACAACAAACCTAAAAACTACTACTACATCTGTACAACAAACCCGAAAAACTACTACTACATCTGTACAACAAACCCGAAAAACTACAGCCACATCTGTACAACAAACCCGAAAAACTACTACTACATCTGTACAACAAACCCGAAAAACTACTACTACATCTGTACAACAAACCCGAAAAACTACTACTACATCTGTACAACAAACCTGAAAAACTACTACTACATCTGTACAACAAACCTGAAAAACTACAACCACATCTGTACAACAAACCTGAAAAACTACTACTACATCTGTACAACAAACCTGAAAAACTACTACTACATCTGTACAACAAACCCGGAAAAACTACAACCACATCTGCACAACAAACCCGAAAAACTACTACCACATCTGTACAACCAACCCGAAAAACTACTACTACATCTGTACAACAAACCCGAAAAACTACTACTACATCTGTACAACAAACCCGAAAAACTACAACCACATCTGTACAACAAACCTGAAAAACTACTACTACATCTGTACAACAAACCCGAAAAACTACTACTACATCTGTACAACAAACCTAAAAACTACTACTACATCTGTACAACAAACCTGAAAAACTACTACTAAATCTGTACAAAAACCCAAAAAACTACTACTACATCTGTACAAAAACCCGAAAAACTACTACTACATCTGTACAACAAACCTGAAAAACTACTACATCTGTACAACAAACCCGAAAAACTACTACTACATCTGTACAACAAACCTGAAAAACTACTACTACATCTGTACAACAAACCTGAAAAACTACTACTACATCTGTACAACAAACCTGAAAAACTACTACTACATCTGTACAACAAACCTGAAAAACTACTACTACATCTGTACAACAAACCTGAAAAACTACTACTACATCTGTACAACAAACCTAAAAAAACTACAACTACATCTGTACAACAAACCTGAAAAACTACAACTACGTCTGTACAACAAACCTAAAGAAAAACTACAACTACGTGCGTAGAACAAACCTGAAAAACTACTAGTACGTCCGTACAACAAACCTGTAAAACTACTAGTACGTCCGTACAACAAACCTGAAAAACTACTAGCACGTCCGTACAACAAACCTGAAAAACTACTACTACGTCCGTACAACAAACCTGAAAAACTACTACTCCGTCCGTACAACCAACCTGAAAAACTACTACTACGTCCGTACAACAAACTTGAAAAACTACTACTACATCTGTACAACTAACCTGAAAAACTACAACTACGTCAGTGCAACAAACCTAAAGAACAACTACAACTACGTCCGTACAACAAACCTAAAGAAAAACTACAACTACGTCCGTAGAACAAACCTGAAAAACTACTAGTATGTCCGTACAACAAACCTAAAGAAAAACTACTACTACGTCCGTACAACAAACCTGAAAAACTACTACTACGTCCGTACAACAAACCTGGAAAACTACTACTACGTCCGTACAACAAACCTGAAAAACTACAACTACGTCCGTACAACAAACCTGAAAAACTACTACTACGTCTGTACAACAAACCTGAAAAACTACTACTACATCTGTACAACAAACCTGAAAAACTACTACTACATCTGTACAACAAACCTAAAAAAACTACAACTACTTCCGTACAACAAACCTGAAAAACTACTACTACGTCTGTACAACAAATCTGAAAAACTACTACTACATCTGTACAACAAACCTGAAAAACTACTACTACATCTGTACAACAAACCTGAAAAACTACTACTACATCTGTACAACAAACCTAAAAAAACTACAACTACTTCCGTACAACAAATCTGAAAAACTACTACTACGTCTGTACAACAAATCTGAAAAACTACTACTACGTCTGTACAACAAACCTGAAAAACTACTACTACATCTGTACAACAAACCTGAAAAACTACTACTACATCTGTACAACAAACCTGAAAAACTACTACTACATCTGTACAACAAACCTGAAAAACTACAACTACATCCGTACAACAAACCTAAAGAAAAACTACAACTACGTCCGTACAACAAACCTAAAGAAAAACTACAACTACGTCTGTACAACAAACCTGAAATACTACTAGTACGTCCGTACAACAAACCTGAAATACTACTAGTACGTCCGTACAACAAACCTGAAAAACTACTAGTACGTCGGTACAACAAACCTGAAAAACTACTACTACGTCCGTACAACAAACCTGAAAAACTACTACTACGTCTGTACAACAAACCTAAAAACTACTACTACATCTGTACAACAAACCTGAAAAACTACTACTACATCTGTACAACAAACCTGGAAAAACTACTACTACGTCTGTACAACAAATCTAAAAAAACTACAACTACGTCGGTACAACAAACCTGAAAAACTACTACTACGTCCGTACAACAAACCTGAAAAACTACTACTACGTCCGTACAACAAACCTGAAAAACAACTACTACGTCCGTACAACAAACCTGAAAAACTACTACTACGTCCGTACAACAAACCTGAAAAACTACTACTACGTCCGTACAACAAACCTGAAAAACTACTACTACATCTGCATGTTTATTATATTAGATAAAGCTTTTCAGCGTCCATGTACACAGTTCTATTTGAATCCAATCTTTGATCCCATCAATAGGGTTTTGGGCATGTAAGCACAGCTAATGTTGTAAACATCCAAATAAGTACTCTGACCGTAAAATGTTTTAGTGGAAGTGATGTCATATTTGCACATGCTCAGAGTGATCTGGCAGCCGTTACAAATTGAAGTGTGACAACGCCTGGTCAGTGTCACGCCCGCCAGAGTCACACACTGTGACTGGTTGGTTTGTCAGCTCTAAACACAACACTGTAAAAGTTCCATCCGTACAAAACCGCAATAGGATGAAACTTTTTATGTTAAGGTGGGGTCCGCAAAAATGGTCTTGGGGGCTGCAAATGGCCTGCCAGTTTGAGACCCCTGCTTGAACGGCTGAAATGGGTTTAGGGAGTGGGCGAGCGAAGCGACTTCAGGGTTGTAAAAAATCCTCATTTTATTCTGGTTTCTGTCCCGGTTCAGGCCCCATGAGACGGCTGTGCCTTTGGAGGACCCCATCGTTACGGAGGTGACCTCAACGCTTCAGGAATGGGCTGTGCTGTGGAAGCAGCTGTATGTGGTAAGCAGCTTCTTCATGCACGAGAAAAAGAAAACAGTTGAGTCATCATAGAGCAGCTGATTGGTGTCTTTGGTGTCTGAGGTTCTGGAATGATGCTGTCCAGGACTTACAACCATTTGGTTTTAGCTGCTGAGGGTTGTGACGGATCTTAAACTTGGGCAGGATGAGAAGGTTGGTGGCTTGCAGGTGAGTTGGAGGCCCCGCCCCTGCCCAAACACCTGAGTGGAGCAGAAAAGAAAACCAGCAGAAGAAACTGCAAACTGATGTCAGCAGTTGGTTCTGTGAAAACCAAGAACAATTTCCTCAAACCGTTTGTCCTTCATCTGTCTTGGTTTCATTGTAGTTTGTTGATCTCTGCTGCTTGTTTGCTGGATCATTAAAGCTTTTGTCATGTTGCGGGTCGTGTTAGTCTCACATATAGAATGAGTCGACTCTCCATGAACCGTCCACACAGTTAGGAGGTTGAGGATTCATCTGCAGCTTCTTCATTCTCCCTCCATCTTCAGGGCTTTCTGGGATTCGTGTCTTCTTGCTGTTTTCTGCTAAAGCTCCTCGCCTGCAGTGATTGAATGTGCAGTGCCATGGATGAGGAGGACATGTCAGAGGAAAGCCTGTCATGGTTCCTCAGTTTGGGCCCTGAGAGCTGCTTTCTTCCTCCTCATCCTGACAGAGACGTCGGTCTGCTTTCAGTCGCCATTGGCAGTTTCTGTCTTCTTCAGTCTAGGAGATAAAAGACAAAAGGATCTTTGTCTGGTTCTGCAGGAGAAGCTCTCGGCGAACGTTCATGTTCATTCACCGCTGCTGTGAGTCTGGAACGCGTGTGCTGGGGGGGCGGGAGGTGTAAAGTGTTAAAGCGTTCTGTGGATCAGGCATTAGAGGACGACATTATTGAAAGTAACAGGGATTAGAGACAGATTAGTTCACAGTGCAGAAATGGTTCTGAGATGATGAAATGAGGAGGTTTGATCCAGGAAGAAGTGAGACACGCCAGGCATGTTGAGAGCAGATGATGATGGGATGAAGAATGTTCTCAGAGGTTCAAAAATCTGGAGGTTTTCTGAAAAATGAGGTGTTTTTGAAAGATGTTGCCATACTTTGTGAAGGCTTTCCTTTTCTTTGTGTTTGTATAACATGAGTGAATCTGGCAGCTCCTGTGGGAACAAGAGAAGAGCTGGAGGTGAAAACCTTCCAGTGTTTGCAGCGCCGCTCAAGAATAAAACAGGAATCAGATTAAACTCAAAACCTGAACTGACACAGATTTGAACTCTGATTCTGTGAGGAGGTCCTGATCCTGTGTGGTCAGATTGTGTCAGTTTTGTGCATTTTGCGTCAAAAAGTGTATTTAGAGAAAAAGGCTGGATTCTCCATTGACTTCACAGCTTTCTTTTGTCTTTTCTGATCATCTGGTATTTCCTAATCTCCCAAAGTCCTTTTCCCTGAAATAGTTAGGTCGCATTAAAACAGGTGAAATGATCCGTGATTCTTTTAAAGGAGGAGCTGGACTATCAAAACTGAGAAGCTGCTTCATTTGGATCATCTCAGATCATTCTTGTCCACATCTTCTGTCTGAGGGTTTAAAGTGCTGCTTCTCGACAGCATCAACGTTGGGTTATCATATCTGAAGCTAGCTGGCCTTTAGCTGTCGGAGAGCATCAGAGGTTTGGGTCCAGCTTTTCACTTTTCATTAGCCGGCTTCCTGTCATGTTCATCTCACTGTAACAACAGCTGTAATAGAGATTGGACTAATGAGGACTTCTGGCTCCTGATGTGACTGCAGGCGCTCTCCTCTCATCTGTTTGCTTCTTTCCTCCCAAGGTTTGCCCTTCAGAGAAACATTCAGCCTCTGTGGCAGCAGCAGCTTTAGAAGTTGTCCTGGAAGGGTTGTTGGTTCAAAGCCTGCTTGATGAACATGTTGATTTGCCACATTCACCGGTAGATGCGGCAGCGCCCAACCGCTGTCACACGCTGACATGGTGTGTGTGTGTGACGTGAAGAGCCCAGCTAATGCGCACACTCACACACTAATAAACTTAGACACACTTGTTCAGACAGAGAGATGCTGGAAAGAAAGTTCTTCCTGCTGTTCTTCTCTGTGAAACGTTTGATTTGTTTTCTGCTTCCGTCAGTGACCATTCATCCCACCACATTTCATTAAGTTATTGTGTCTCATGGTTGTGGTGTTCTGGCATTGTTTTTAAGAGTTCTGTTCAGAAACCACAAAGTAGCTTTTATGATGACGTCACAGCAGAGCGTGTCGAGACACAGAAAAGCAAGTAAGAAGTGTTTTTAGCACTGTTGAAATAAGTAAGGAGTTGGACCATTTTCTCCTGTCTGATAATACGACAATCGTTGCTTTACATTTGTCCATGGCTCACCCGTTGCAATATTCCTATTCTCTTTACATCATGTGACCACCGGCTATGGTGGCCGAAGCTCAGCCTGACGGAGCATACAGATCACGAAGACTCTGCACGGTGATGTCTCCATGACTACAGCTGTGTGAGTCGGTCTGAAATAAGAGCTTTGAACTGAAGTTTCATCGTGTTTTGACACTTTGAACCATCACAGTCAAACGAAGCTGCTGCATGACTGCCTTCTGCATGAGAACATCAAGAACATGCAGGAAGGAGCAGCGTTGTCATGCTGCATGCTCCTGCATGTTCTCATACAGCATCCATCTAGTGCAGGGCTCCCCTTCATGAGCGTGGCAGAATCAGAGCAGCCTGTCTCTTTGCTCCTGCCTGTTTCCAGGTCTCGGATGCTGATGTCCGGGTGCAGGTACGCAGGTGAAACATGTGACCTGTGGCAGCTAACCAATGATGGAGGAGGCAAGAACAAACTCAGAGTTCTTCTTTGTAGGAAAGTCTGAAGACAGAACTGTGGATGTTTGAGGGTTCAGATAAAACTGGGAGAAAACAGGAGTGACAGGTAGAGGAGGAGATGGAGCCTTTGTTGAGTTTGTCCTGTTTCCGAGAAAAACCCACTGGGAAGCTGGACCGGTTCAGAACATTTCCTCTGAAAAGCAGGAACCAGGGCGTCGTGATGGTTTGACCATTTCAGTGTTCTTCCAATGTTTTCATTTCAGATACTTTTCTAAAAGTCCAGTTTAGTCAGAGTTATGTTTGGTTCTGACATTAGAAACTGGGTTTTTGTTTTAGGTAAACAGAAAGAAACAGTCACCAAAGTCCAGAAGGAAAGCCATCATTTCACCCACAATTCTCAGCATCTAATGGTCAACTGTCCAGCAATCAGTCAACCTGTGGATGTGGGAAAGATTCCTCCAACTTCTAAGATGCTGACAGACCGTTCGATAGAAAAATATCAGCGCAAACAGTTAAGTTCTGGGTCAGTTCCTTTAATTGAGTCAGAAGACCCAATTAAAGGAACTGACCCAGAACTTCCAGGTTTAAAACTGCTGATCGAACATCAGTGTGTTTTCTCTGCATGTTTGCATTCATGTACAGTGGGTACGGAAAGTATTCAGTACCTTAAATTTGTCACTCTTTTTATTGTAGCCATTTGCTAAAATCATTTCAGTTCATTTTTTCCTCCTTAATGTACAAACTGCACCCATATTGACAAAAAACACAGAATTTTGGACATTTTTGCAGATTTTTTCAAAAAGAAAAAGGGAAATATCACATGGTCCTAAGTATTCAGAGCCTTTGCTCAGTATTTAGTAGCAGCACCATTTTGATTTAATGCAGCCATGAGTCTTTCTGGGAAAGATGCAGCAAGTTTTTCACTCCTGGATTTGGGATCCTCTGTCATTCCTCCTTCAGATCCTCTCCAGTTCTGTCAGGTTGGATGGTAAACGTTGGTGAACAGCCATTTTCAGGTCTCTCCAGAGATGCTCCATTGGGTTTAAGTCAGAGCTCTGGCTGGAACATTCAAGAACAGTCACAGAGTTGTTGTGAAGACACTCCTTAGTTATTTTAACTGTGTGTTTGGGGTCATTGTCTTGCTGGAAGGTGAATCTTCAGTCCAGTCTGAGGTCCTGAACACTCTGGAGAAGGTTCTGGTCCAGGATATCCCTGTACTTGGTCCCATTCATCTTTCCCTCCATTGCAACCAGGTGTCCTGTCCCTGCAGCTGAAAAACACCCCACTGCATGATGCTGCCACCACCATGCTTCACGTTGGGACTGTTTTGGACAGGTGATGAGCTGTGCCTGCTTACTGCTTAAAATTAAGGCCAAAAAGTTCTATCTTGGTCTCATCCGACCAGAGAATCTTATTTCTCACCATCTTGGAGTCCTTCAGGTGTTTTTTAGTAAACTCCATTCAGGCTTTCATGTGTTTTATACTGAGAAGAGGCTTTCCGTCGGCCCACTCTGCCATAAAGCCCCGACTGGTGGAGGGCTGCAGTGACGGTTGACTTTCTACAACTTTCTCTCGACTGCATCTCTGGAGTTCAGCCACAGTGATCTTTGGGTTCTTCTTTACCTCTCTCATCAAGGCTCTTCTCTCCTGATAGATCAGTTTGGTTGGACGGCCAGTTCTAGGAAGGGTTCTGGTCGTCCTGAACATCTTCCATTTAAGGATTATGGAGGCCACTGTGCTCTTAGGAACCTTAAGTGAAGCAGATATTTTTTTGTAACCTTGGCCAGATCTGTGTCTTTCCACAATTCTGTGGACTCAAATGAAGGAGTAGAACCATCCCAAGGATGGTCAGAAGAAATGGGCAGCACCTGAGTTCAATATATGAGTGTCACAGCAACGGGTCTGAATACTTAGGATCATGTGATATTTCAGTTTTTCTTTTTAATAAATCTGCAAAAAATCCAAAATTCTGTGTTTTTGTCAGTATGGGTGCTGTGTGTACATTAATGAGGACAAACATGAACTGAAATGATTTTAGCAAACGGCTGCAATATAACAAAGAGTGAAAAATGTAAGGAGGTCTGAATACTTTCCGTACCCACTGCAGTTACTGCTCCAGGTTCCTGTGGTCCTTGCTGTCCTGCTCTTGTTATTTGATCCAGGGTGTAAAAATAAAAGTTTGATGCATTTGGCTGCAGCTTCTGCTAACAGTCTGCGCTGCTGCAGACGGATCCGTCTGCCCTGCAGGATTCCACACTGACTGACAGCTGTGTTCGTGTGTTCTGTGGAGCAAACAGCTTGCAGTGAAAATGCTTCCTCTGGTTCTGGCCATTGGGTCATATCTCCGTGTCTGCTGTCGCTCTGACTGACTGGCGATGTGTGAGGAGATGTGGCACTGAGTGGGAGGTGTCAGAGACATCTGCAGCTCGCCATTGCTGTGGCTTCTGCTGATCAGAACTTTCTGGCTCTTTTCAAACAGACTTTAAGACCTAAACTATTTTTTTTGAGGAGGAGCTTCAGCTGAAGGCGATGGATTGTTGTTGCCGTGTTTGTGTAGGAACCGCATGTTACCTCCATGTTCTTATGGTTCTGTGGGTGCGTGTGCGACGAAGAGACGGAGGCATTTGGATCCATGTGCAAAGGGTTTCACAGCAGGCAAGAGCAGACAAGGACAAGATGAGACAAGTCAAAACACTAAATGAGCAACAGCTGATGGAAAGTCCAGACACAGTGAGAGGTGGTGGATGGGAGATGAAGTGTGAGGAGCAGAGACCAGGTGAAGGTCAATACTCAGGGGATGGCTCCTTCTGATGGTTGGAGGGGGAGGCAGAGTGTCAGGTCCTGACCTTAAAGTTTACATTTTATAATAGTACTAAGACAAAAACATCATATAACATTTGAACTTGTGCACAAATCTAGAAAGTTCTGTTCCTTCACATCGTTCTTTGGTTCCAGGGTGAAAGGAACCAAACAGATTTCACATCTGAACTCTGGTGTGTCACTGAGGTCTCAGTCTCTTTACAGGGGGGGCAGAAACCTGGATCTTCCTGCCTCTGGGCCATCAAAAGGAGAATCCCCCGGTTAATGTTCAAACCAGTTCCAGTACCTGTTGGATTTGTCAGGGGGGTGGGGGGTCATCGAGGACTCATTGGAGTCGACCATCTACCAGAACGTGATCATGAAGAAAGCATCTGCAGGAAGACACAGAAAGCAGGCAGAAGATGCTTCATTCATTCTAAGAGTGCTTTAGAAAAACACAGACATCAAGGCTCTGCTGTCAGAAGTCTTCATCATCTGATGAAGAACTGTCATCCGTCTCTCCCTTTCACTGATGCTATAGAAGTGGAGAGGACCTGCTGGTCTGTGGGTGGGTGAATGGTGGGGGTGGGACAGGAACGGGGGAGACCAAAGATGGAGGCGGCGAGCAGGTCAGAGGAGGAGTCGGAGGAAGCTGCATATCCAGGCAGACTGATCACGCTCAGATTTCATCCAGTCGCTGCTTTCATTCGGTTCCCCGGATGAGCGGAAACCGCTGAGAGGCGAGAAGACGGGACAGGCGGGGGGAAGAAGTGGGGGCCTGGCCGTCCCTCCATCTCACCTGTAAGACTTTAACGCAGAACTGACGTACAGCTGTGTGTGCGCGTGCGCGTGTGTGTGTGCATGTGTGCGTTTGTGTGTGTGTGTGCGTGCGTGTGTGTGTGTGCGCATGTGTGGGTGTGTGTGTGTGTGCGCATGTGTGCGTGTGTGTGCGTGTGTGTGTGC